>CM076584.1:484478631-485017559 GCA_034641835.2 Pinus albicaulis | reverse complement strand
TAGCCTCAACCAATTAGGGAGATTATTTTTTATTCATATTATACTAAATCACAATATTCAAGAATAGTTAAAATTTAAAGTGGTACTTCCCCTTTCTCTACCCATGATACCCAAAGTGAACTAAGTTATGTAGAAAGTGGAAGCTTTGTCATGTCCTTTATGAGAATGGAATTTAGGTGGGAATGATACCCAAAGTGAACTAAGTTATGTAGAAAGTGGAAGCTTTGTCATGTCTTTTATGAGAACGGAATCTAGGAGAGAATGATAGCACTCTATCCCATAGCAATTAGGTATGTATCCATTTGGAAATAATTTGTAAAATTAGTAAGACGAGGATATTTCCATAACTATTTTCAAATAAAATCTAAGTCTTACAACAATATTAAAAAATAAGATAAAGTTGGTTTTGTTGCAAAGAACTAGTTTACTACAAATTATAAGATAAAAATTGTGTCTATATTATTTTTATCTTTAAAAAATACAAATATTTAAAAAATAAGACCTACTTAAATGAAGTTCAAGTGAAACTATAAAACCAACAAAACCCAAAACACTTGGAAAATGAAATATTTGTAATACTTACACTCGTATAAAAATTTTCTTTTTCTTATTTATAATATTTACACTTTTAAAATGGTATAGAAAGTTTTTTCTTTTTTAATATACAAAATATACAACTCTCTTTATATAATCCACTAATACTTAGAAATTATTAACCAATAAAATTGATGATGATGGTGGTGTTTAACGTCCACTGAGACCAATCTTTGGTCTATCGGACCTAAAGAAAAGAGTTATTTAGTTTTATTTAAGATTTTATTCCTATGCTCAAAAAGCTTGGAGAGAAGCCTCTCGAGCTCACTATAATTTTGACATCTTAAAAGGCTAGGAAGGTCAGTGTTGCAACAAAGATTATGAAATTGAGCTCTAATGTGGTTGTACGCGGGGCACTATAAGAGGAAGTGATTTTCATCTTCGATATTCATATTCTCACAGAGATGGTAGATCCTTTCCATCCATGGTGTTTTAGGAACTGTCCAACGACCTTTTTCACTATGGAGCTCATGAGAGTTCATTCTAATCTTGGCTATATTAATTTTCTTCTTTGAGCTAGTTAAAACAGATAAATACTTTTGATCTGCTAGTGTGGGGTTGATGACCTCCTTATAATATCTTAATTTTATTTTAGCTGCTAGATCTTTCTCACACCACATTTTTTCTTGAACTTAGAAGTAACAATTTTTTTAATGTTATTAATGTTTTGCAATGCAACATTCTCGTCGATCTCCCAACGGTTTAACCAAGCCCTAGTGTCTTTATACCAACCTCGTTTAAGCCTTAGGTGGTTTTGGCTGGAATTTAAAGCTAGCTTAGGAAGTTTATGGTCTCCTATGCTATTCAGCTTGTTCTTGTACAACAGAAGCCTAGTCATAGCTAGGCTCTCGATAGGGGAAAGACCCACTTCTATAAGGAGAATAGGATAGGGTGTATTTTTTTTAATTTTAAGGTTATAAGTTATAAAATACTTCTGGATTTGCTCAATATTTCTCCAGGATTCTCTAGAGATGTTGCAACCCCAAACCTCGCATCCATATAAGATAACAAGAGTGACTAAAGTTTAAAAGAGGAACTTCTTTCTATCCCACATTACGAGGTTTGCCAGTTTACAATCATTTTCAAGACCAAAATAAGCTTCCACCCCCCATTAATCCTTTTATGAATGTTATAGTTCCATTTGAGCTTGTGATGAATATCAATTCCTAGGTACTTGTAAGAAGACACTTCCTCCAAATTACTATTGTCATACATAAAATTAGCGTAAGTGTCTTTCTTCGACAATATTATTTTATATTTATATATGTATATATAAACTATTAACCAATAAAACTAAATAAGATATATAATCTACTTGTATTTATAATTTATTAACCCGTAAAATTAATATACATAATATACAACTCTCTATATATAATCCACTAATATTTAAAAACTATTAACCAATGAAATTAAATAAGCTACACAATATTATTTACAATATAATATCATCTATATATAAATTTATATTCTAGTTATATTTATAAACTATTAACCAATGAAACTAAATGAGCTATATAATCTACTTGTATTTAGAAATTATTAACCAATGAAATTAAATGAACTAGACAAACTTATTTACAAGCTAATGACATCATCAATATATTAATATGAAATGAGCTATATTTACATATGTAATGAGATAGACAATCTTATTTAGAAAATAAAATCTATCAATATATTAATATGAAATATCTCATATTTTTAAATGGTTTAGAGAATTTGTCTAATTTGAGAACCATCATGGTCTTGCATGTTTAATACATGTGATATGGGTTATTATTATTGGAAATAACAACCTCTTATGGCTGGAAAATCATGACAAAAGTTAGCATTCCACTTTGAAGAATCATTTAATTACTTTCAAAGTTATTATGGAGGATTCTTGTGATATTTTCTATATTTTTTGGAAGAGGTTTTAGAAGAATGAGATAGTACAAGAACATTATTTCAAATTTCTAGAATAATAAAGATGGGTCAGAAGAAATTAATTATAGTATTAGCATTAAATAATAGTTTCGCTTGTCATCTATCATTTTTTTAAAAACAAATTAACATGTTAAAGATATATTTGAAAGGAAATGGTTAAAATGACACCATTTTGGTTAAGATAATAATCACTACTCTATATTTTTTTTGGTTTAGAAAGCCTTATGATTTTGTAAAAGAGTTCTCAAGAATTTATGTTTTCGTGTTTGGTTTAGAAAGCCTTATGATTTTGTAAAAGAGTTCTCAAACATTTATGTTTTCGTGTTGGTATGTTAATAAATATTGATAAAAACAATATTATGATCATCCAATGCCTAAAGTACTAATTACTTTAATTTGACCAATGATAACAACACTTTAGAGGAGATTAATGCATATTATACAAGTGTTTTAGAGTTATGTGCAGCTCAAACTCAACTATGATTAATAGAGGGTCCAAAAACCTATTTTAGTATTGAAAAACTACAAATAAATGTATCCATATGGGGGAAAACTTGAAAAAAGCTATAATGAAATATATTTTTGTATATGGAAGAAAAATTAGAAATGAATGTATGGGAAAATTTGTAAAAAGCTATAATGAAATGGATTTTTGTATATGGAAGAGAAATTAGAAATGAATGTATTTATATGGGGAAACTTGAAAAAATCTATAACAAAATGTATTTTTTATATAGAAGAAACTTGAGAGTAATGAAATGGATTTTTTTTAGTATATGGAATAGAAGGTAAGAAAATTTTGATATTCTTATTATCTCAATTATTTTTTATGACTAAAGTGTTTGGTTAAGCATATTTTTAAAAAAACCTAGAGATACCAAACATATCCAAAAATTTGACGTCTTGAAATTAAGAAGAATATTACTTGTCCCATCTTCTTTTTAGAGATATAGCTTGTGCCCATTGAAAATAAATATATGAATAGATACCTAATGTACAAAATTATATAATTAGAATAAAGTGTAATATGCTTCTTTAACATTATTTTCAATTCTAACAAATGGAAAACTAAGAAGAATATTACTTGTCGTGTCTTCTTCTTAGAGATAGAACTTGTGCCCATTGAAAAAAAATATATGATTAGATATCTAATGTACAAAAATAATATAATTAGCATATAGTATAATAGACTTCTTAACTTTATTTTCAATTCCAACAAATGAAAAACTAGTGGAGAATTCAAGAGGAAGTGAGTGTTCATAACATTGATAATGTCAAAAAAATTATTCATTAGAGAAATCTGGAGGTCTAAAATAGGTTTCCTAAGGAATATTATAATATAATAGTCGAAATAATAAAATAATATTATATTACATCATTAAATTTTAGAGAAACAACAAGAAAAATATTTTTTCAATTCGTATTATATCCTTACAATTTTACTCAAATTTTGAACAGGAGCACTTCTTGGATGTTGAATTTAATTCTTCATCCAATGAGTACCAATGTTACATACTTTTGGTGGACCCTACTACAATAAAAATGAGAAATACATGAAAAAACATCAGTTTTCGTGTAGTAGGTTCCATCGAAACTATGCAAAAATATCTACTTCTTTTATCGAGAATTAATTTTTTCATATAACAAGTGCTCCCACTTGAGATTTGAGTAAAAGCAAGCGGAGATAAGTTGAAAATATGAGTTGAAAAATAGTTTTTTACATTTTTACTCCAAAAATGATGAATGATCCATAGTTCAGATCTATGAAGTTGATTTGAATTTTGGTTGTACATTTATCAAAATTTCTCAATGATAACTAATTTTAAAGATAATTTATAGTAATATAAATGCAATGATGCAGGACAATTTACTTCTTCCACCTGCAATCTTGAGGATACCAAGAACTCTATAGAAATCTAATTACTCCAGTTAACTATTACAAACATATAAAAAAATTCATAACATATATGTAGAGATACTACACAATCCACAAGCATGTAAAAAACCAAATTCATATGTACATGTTTGGCTTGATTATACATTCATTTGGCCATTTACTCATACTCTACATCACTCCCACACTCACACACTCAAACATGCTCTATCACTATACATTTCATGACTAAAATATACAAATATTACATTCCATGAAGTTTGTGGGTTCAGATCCACTAAATTAGGATCTACTGGACTTGTATAAAGGAAAAATCCACAAAACTACATTTTTTTTATCACACTTTCCATATTTTCAAAATTACTTCTATCCTAAATACCATGCTTTTCTAGAGATTTTTAAATAATTTAGAAATGTTAGAGATTTTTCCAGTTTTTATAAATTCTAAAATTTTGTGCAAGACATTTGGAAATTTTACTTGATACCCTAAATGCAGTAAAAATAATAATATTTAATTCATAATTAAAAAAATTTATTAAAAATATTTTAAATAGAATTTATAGTAATATAAACTATATAATATTAACTTAGTAAAATATAAAATATTTAATTCAGAATTGAAAAAAGCCATTACAAATATTTGGTTTAACAATGGAAATCATTAAACTTATTTCTTTTGTGGATTGTTTAACAATGAAAATCAACATTGTAAAGAAATACAATACAATTTGAGAAAATAAAATTTAGGAATACAATATATTTGAAAAAATAGACTTTGTTATTATTGCATTAATGTGAAATTGATAAAAATCACTCTCTCTTCAAAATACACCTACCCTTATTAGGGATAAATTAAACCTAAATATTATTATTATTATTACTATTATTATTATTAAATTAACTCTAAATTTTTTAATAATAATAATAATAATATAAACAAAACAAATGATAACAAATCTATTTACACTGCATTATAAAAGAAGTGAAATTGGTTAAAAAATAAATATATAATCTTCATAATATAATTCTTCACAAAATAAGGTTAAATTAAATATATAATTTAATATAAATAAGATGTGTAATATTATTCTTAATGAAAATAAAAATGGAAAAAAACTTATATAATAAATTATAAATAAACACACATAACTACATATTTTATATTTATAACATGAAATTGATTACAATAATTTTGAATTGATATAAATTACAACAATTTTGAATTGATGAAATTCTATCATGTTAAGCTTACATAATTAATAATTAAAATTACATATATGAAAATTAAAATTCATAATACTAATCATTTTAAATACACTTTTCCAACAAAAGTAAAAACACCTGATGCATGAGTAGAAATCTATACTACTTAATTTTATATAAACTAAATAAAAAGAATACAACAAAAAAAAATACATTTATTCAAGATTATTAGTAAGGATGTTCATAAATAGTAACGGAAAAAAAAAAATGTTGCGTGGTTCTGGATAAATCTTCTAACAACGACAACCAATGGAGGACATATGCTGTGAACAGAAATTGGATTCCAAAAAGCCCAATATTTACAATCTATTTAACCCTTTAAAAAGGGTTGAACCCGAGTATCTGAAAGAGCTGTGGAATCCATTCCACATCCTTTACACGTGTTATTCTAATCGGGGGCCTTAGGTTCTTAAAACCAACTGCACAATCGGGGGCCTTAGGTTCTTAAAACCAACTGCACTGCTGAGGTGCAGCGCATCATTATTAACCAATTATTAAGGTGAATACTATTGCAGCTACACCAGGCAACTTTTCACTTATAATAATTGCATTCTTATTGCCATCAACTACCCAGAGTTTGAATGGTTAAAGAGGTCGCAATCCGTGGGAAGAGGGGAGGGCAACGAGGAAACTGCGTTGATTTCATTAGGTGTAAAAATGGGTTCTGATTGCATTCGCATCAGATTTCTGTAAGGCGAATAGCAATAGTCTCCCTGCGGTGTACACAGTGGAAACTCGTGAAATATATTCGGAGATAACAGAGGCGGTGATGGCAAAAAGAAGTTGGGGGATAAGGGAGACATCGAACCAAACTGAATAGTCGGAGATAACAAGGATTGGACACTGGAATACTGAGATCGATTGTTCCCTGAAAGTTCAGCAGGATTTGAAGGTCTGGCAATAGGATTATCGTCTTTAACGACGAAATCAGTTACCCCACGTGGAGGACTAGGAGAAACATCAACCTGGACGAAATTAGGGTTTCCTGTTACAGAGGTGTGAGAATAGGGAAGTGCATGAAAATTTTGAGATTGAAAGGAAGAAGATGAGGAGGAGGGCATACTGGAATCGCCGTGGGCGTTAGCGCGACCGGTCAGGCGTTGGACGAGCGTCATGAACTCCTGCGCTTCGGTGTGTATGACCTCAGGAGAGCGCGTGTATATAATCACCGGTGGTCTGTATGGCATGGCTGGCACCGCTAGCGGCAGCTTCCGGATCTTGTGAGAGTCCTTCCAGATCTTCAGCGGTGCAGGACGTGGACCCTGCAATTCTCGCTTCGATGCTTTTGCCTCTTGCTGCTGCTGCTGCACCGAACTCATGCCTTCCTTATTTTCTGCCGATTCAATTCCAGGCCGCGAAGACCTTTGCAGACTGAAGAACGAATGCAACAAAACCTAACTACACAAGCTATCGCAGAAACAAGGAGGCGTCCTCCCTCACATCTACATATATAGGGGTTTCGCCAGACCTAGAAGTCGTCGTTTTTATCTCACCTGAAATGGAAATTGTCAGACCTAATTAAAGAAAGTAAAAATGGCGAATCGGGGCGACAGACGTGTTATAGACTCGGTGTGGGTCTTGGCGTCCTGCGAGTCTAGCGCCATAATTTACATATATATCATTATTTTTTTATGATTAATGGACGTACTAGTGGGGCAATTTAATCGAGGCACCCTAAAATAATTGAACATGGATGGAGAGTCAAAGAAATTTGTTCGCCACCAGTAAATTAAAATATAATGGAGGCCCTGTTTCCGTGTTTATCACTATTCACGATGGGATCGTTGGCATGACGTGAATTCTGACGTCTGGGAGAGTGAGGATTTCTCGTCAAAAGAATCTTCGATTTGTATGCCGGATATTATGTTTGAATCGTTCCATTCTGGTCGATGACTAATCTAATCGTTTCGTGGGAGGACTTTTTCTACCGAATAAATTAAAGAGGAAAGGTGGAAAAGTTTCAATCATGATGTTGATGTTCATGTTGAGATCGAGTATATGTTCGTTTTAACTTTATATATCAATCAGGAGGTTGAGTAAAAGTATGAGTTAATTGGAAGTGTAAAGTTTTATTCACTATTATATTTATATACATATTTTTTTTTTGTTAACTAGGTTGAGTCTAGATAAGGATTAACTTGTCTATTTAATGGAAAAATTATTCTTATTTATTTAATGAAAAATTATTTATAGATAAATGTCACTATAAAAATATAGTTTAGAAACTCTTTGAGATAGTTTACTTTATCTAAAAAAATAGTTTTTATTCTCAATCTCTCTCATAAAAGTCAAACTTTACGAATTAAACACCACTCAAATCAACAAAGTGTGTATCATTACAGTTATATTATTATCTCAGATTTGTGTACTGTAAAATGGTGATATTATTGTGCCCCAAGCTAAGATAATTCCAAACTTCGTAACGTTTCTTAAATATTAAGAATAATCAATGAGCTTTTCACAGCAACTGGTGATTATTATCACTAGATTTGACAACTGAGTTGTTATATAAAAATGATAATAACAACTCTGTCCTCGATATAATTGAAGGGAGTTAATAACTGTACGAGCATCGCATATAAAAAATGAATTTCCATTAAGTGAATTTATTCGGAAAAAAGCCACCGCAATGCTACGTTATTTTTTATTTATGTCCGCAATGCTACTCGTATTCCATATGGTAACGTCCAGACTCGAACTATAGGTATAGGTAGAACTTTGAAGACAAACTTCAAAATAGATTTGTGTTCCATCCACGTTACACAAAAGTCATATATTGAAAATTTCATCCTTTTCACTTGAGGATGATACACCGTGCGGCTGTGTTTTAATGGAACGAGCCAGAGTTCATATTTTTTATTTTTTTCACAATATGTGTTTCTTTGATATCTCTTTCTCAAAATAAATGTCTTAATAGTCTCTCCATGTGCAAGAGTTATTTATTATATATATCAACACAGTCTATAATATATAGAAAAATAAATAAATATCTTTCTTTTTTATAAAAGTGAAACATTAAAAAATATAAAATAAAAATTTAACTCTTGCATATGGAGAGACTATTAAGACATTTATTTTGAGAAAGAAATATCAACGTTGTGAAAAAAATAAAAAAAATATATATATATATATATATATATATATATATATTAAATTTTATTAAATTATTTCATTCATATATAATAGAAAATGAATTTAAAAAATTATTACTATTTTCAACTTATATTAATAAAAAATAAAATACAAATCCATAACCAAAGTATAACTTATATATCTGTTATCTTTTAGTGAACTTAGGTGTAATAAATAAGCTTATGTAATTACACTTAACTGGACATCCCATCCATCCGAATGCATTGTATGGTTATTTAAATGGTTGTGATATGACATTTTTTATTATTTTATGGGTTTTCAATATATACTATAACATATTTTAAATTTTATGGTATAAAATTTAATTTTGTAATATAAATAATTTTTGTTTAATGAAAAGTAAAAATTAATAGGGGTTGGTTAATTGTTCTTATTTAATTAAAATTAAGTTTTGAGGAAAATTGCAAATTTATATATGAAGTAGATAAATTAATTGCATACTAAGAAATAAAGATTTGCATCAATTATAGTAATTAGTAACTGCTTTAAGTTTACACACTTTAAAATTTTATGGTATAAAAGTTAAGCTTATAATATTAAATTTTTAATATAAATAATATTGTTCAATGAAAGTAAAAATAAACAAGTGTGGCAAGGCAAGTTAATGGCTGCCACTTAAGTGGAAATTATGCTTGCATAAAAACTACAAATTGCAGCAATTTTTTGAACTTGTGACCCCGTATGAGGAAACACGTGCTATTAACCATTAATTGTATACTAAGGGGTAATAACTTGCATAGTAACCACCATTAACACATAAATAATGGTGGAATATAAGTAGAGATAAATTTATTTACATTGAGTTCATATCTAGTTTTTATACAACTACTTTCATAAACTATGGTGGACAGTGATTATGGCACACAATGATTGAGCAAATGTTATTTAACTAAGTATGTACTATTTTCAAGAATTTTAATTTTGAATTCTTCTCCTCTTATGAAGCATAACAATGGCACCCCATCATAACATAAATATTGCAACATCCAAAAATGAAGTTATCACATAGCATTGTATTGTGCAAAGCTACAATAAGACATCAATGTTACCGTCCAATCACAATCACAATCAAAATAAAAATCAATAATCTTGAAAAATAATTATTTGTTTTTCAAAGTTAAACATTAAAACTCCTACCTTCGCAAGGACTACTAATAAATCTTAAATAAATATTTTCTTAGTTAAATAGATCAAGATTAAATATATGTTGCCAATATTAAATAAGTATTTCAACCAAATCTTAATTTTGAAATAAAAATCCATAAAAGCAAAACACTTTGTACATTTGAATCAAATGACATATATTCTCAAATAAATCTAGACACAAGAAAATTTAAAATTCTATCAAAATGTAAAAAATCTTGTAAATATTGGATTTGACAAATCTTTCCTCGGATTTTCCAAAGTGAAAATCCAATCTAATATTTAGTGAAAATTCCAAGGAAAATAAAAAAGAGAAAATATTGCAATAAAATCAAAGATAAAAAATTGATTTTAACATAGTATTTCCACCAACCTTGAAGTCTATCTAAAAACATGGTTCATGGTTCATTTTGATTAGTCCCACCTGATGCTGGAAATAATTCTAAGCAATCATACCCAATGAAATCATTCTAAAAGTTGCAAAATTTTGATAGAATTGGAAAAACCTTTCATAGTTTTTACTTGAATCCCACACCATATTTGTTGAAATGATTTAACATAGAATATTAATTCATTTTGTTGTCATATGAGAAATAAAGTCACACCTAGAATGATAGAAGAGTGATTTAAGTCACACGTAATGCTCATAATAATTCTAAGCAATCACACCTAATGAAATCATTCTAATTGTCTATAACTTTTGAGAATTGGAACATCTTTCATAGTCCTCGTGTTTAAGTCATTATTAAGGAATGAAAGCTCAATATTCTCATCAGGTTATTTATAGAATGTTTAGATCACATTTTTGAGGTGAACATGACTTGGTTGCGAGTTGTTTAATTTTTTACCTAGTGACACCACTGAATTTGAAGACTTCTCTTTACAATAAACTATAAGGATAAAATGGAGTACTTTTTCATAAAGAATAGGTACGATCAATGTCCATTTTTCAATAAATTTTGATTCTATTACTTAGTCCACTTCGAGTGCTTCCTATGCAACTGATGACAATTTTCTTCTATCTTGTACAAACAAAAAATAACATATTGAGAAATTATTTCCCTCTACCATAAAATAGAAATTTCTCTTCTACCCATCTCCTTTAGTTCTAAAAATCCTCTTCATATTTTGAAAATAATGATGATCTTTCATTGAATCATCTCAAACAAAAGACTATTATTAATGCTCAAGTAGTTAACAACTTCCACGTTTGCATCCATGGGTTTTAAAAAGATACGGGCCTTCGAAATTTTCATCAATTCCTCATGATATCCCCCCAAACTATCTCAAGTATCTTACCAAGTTTAATGGCTCCTCATGATTTTCCACCGAACATCTCAAGTATCTTACCAAGTTTAACGGAGAAGATAATATTTCAGCATAACAACACATGCAAGCCTTTCAAAACTTCGCAAATTCATCAGAGATTAAACATCAATATTATTTCATGAGATTATTAACTCAGTCTATGGATGGAGAGGTAAGGACATGGTTTAGAGATTTAACAACTAATTTAATATATTTTGGACTGATTGTCATGATCATTTATTGTAAAATTAGGGTGAAGAAAAGATATATGATCAATATCTTACTCAATTCTATGCTATCAAAATAAAAAATAATGAATCTATTATCATATTTAACAGGAGATATGTTAGGACCTATAATGATTTACCTATAGGGATAAGCACTTCTAAAGCTAATAATAGGTTGTATTATTTGGATTCTCTTCAAAATGATATTAGTTTCTATCTCATAAAAAGGAAGCCTTCTTCTTTGGAACAAATTTTTTCTAATGTTATAGAGGTAGAAAATAATTTAAAGGTTTGTAGAAATTTAATTGATCATATAGAAGAAGGTGATAAAACATTAGCAACAAAAATTCTAAAAGTGTTGTTGAGAGCCATACAAAGACAAAACTAGTTATGTTTTCTTGAAGATAAAAATGTTATTTTTGAGAATGAAAATATTATAGATTGGAAACATGAACATAATACAATCATGTTTCAAGTTTTAAAAGAAATAGTGGTACATTATATGAAAAATTTAAACAATGCAATAGGCAGAATTTATTGGGTATGTTTCAAGGCTTTGTTATGAATTTATTCTATTCTTTCTTATTTTTATTTTAAAGGTTCAAAGGAAGGATGGTTTGAATTCCAACAAGCAAAGGATGTCATGGTACCATTAGAAATTTTGATTTGACATTACAAGGATAACTTGAGTTTTTTAGAGTAGGGACCATTGTAAATAAATATGCTTACTTTCATAGCATTTAGATTTAGTGTGGACATATAGTTCAAATTTGAATAAATAGGAATCCAAAAAAAAGGTTTCAAGAAGAAGTTTCTATTCTTTTTTAATCTTCTAACTTTATAAGTTGTCAAGGATGGTTAAAGATAGTTTGCAGATTTGATTCCATAAACAAACATATAAGGCACATGTGTATTGTTATTTGTGTCTCATAGGGATACACAATCCCCAAATGTATATGTAACAACCCTGGTAAAAATTCCATGTAATAAAAGTTAATAAAGGAAAAATAATAACCACGGTTGATGGGACACTTATTCCAAGTTGCATTTTGGGCAAAACATTCTAGGGGGCTGTTCATTTTGGTTATTATGGTTAAAGGAAATTGACGAAGGCTTTGGAAAGGCATGAGGCATTATTTGGCATCTTATTTATGAAAATAAAGGAAAATAGGAGAAAAGAGAGGTGAAATGTCACAAGTTGAAGGTGAGGAGGAAACTGAAGAAAAATAATGCAAAATATAGAAAAGAGAGGCCTAATTGATAAAAAGGCTTATGAGGATCAGTTGGTACCTCTTGTCATTTCATTTTTCGAGCTCTCTCATTATTCTCTCTCTCTCTCTCTCACTCTTGAACACAAATTTTTCTTGGAGCACTTTGGCATTGGATCAAGAAAGGAAGAGAGGGCAAGAGGACGGAAGGAGAAAGCAAGGAAGAGTAGGATCAAGTAGCTATAACAAGATTCTTTGTAGGAATCAATTTACACGTGTGATTTCCTTGCTATATTTAGCATGCATGGTGTTGCATGTGGTTATTTTCTGTCATGGCATGGATTTTGCAAGGTGTGACAGTGTTTTTCAGCCTAGCCTTTCATTTCTGGATAGCCATGGCGTGATGGGGTTCTCATGTTTTGGTTGAGTTTGATTATTGGATGGATTAGAAGTTGAGTGAGGTGGATCTAAGAAATGAGAGAACACATGGCCTAGTAACCCTTGAACTAGACTGTGGGTTGCGGTAAATCTAGATAGTGTGTTACCTTGGGGGGCCTAGGAATACTCAACCAGTGAATGGTGGGATATACGTTAAAGCCTAGAGGTGGTTTTATCTCCATTAGGTTTAGGAATCCCATGTCGGGATATAAAGTAAAGGTTGGAGAGTGTATCACAGTTTAGGGCCTAGTAATCCATGGATCAGACTGTGGATTTCACTAAATCCTGAGAGACTAGGAGACAAAAAAATTCCTCACAGTGTCAGTGGTGAAATTCAGTGGCATCCATGGCTGTTTTTGCCTAGTTATCGGGTGGAGATCATGGTAAATCCTATTATGACATGTTTATCGTTATGGCCTAGTGATGAGGTGTGGAATATGATAAATCCTAGTTTCTATTGATGAGTATGAGGTGGTTTAACCTCAAGGAGCCTTGGTTTGTTATTTCAGTTTGATTCCCAAGTTCATGCTTGGAATATGGCACATGAGTGATTAGCTGAAGAGAGATTTGGCTCAGCCAATCTATGGTCACGTGGAATGTGGAAGTCCCGTCTGGGGAGGATCTTTTCTTGACATTTTATGTGTGTACATGTATTGGTTTATATGTGGATTCTATGGCTGATGTATCCTTGACATTTTTTTTGTTATTATGTTGGCTATAATAATGTATTATTACTGTGATGGTGTTGGGTTATCCTCATGTTTTTATTTTTAAATGAATGAACAATGTATCTATGAACTAATAGATGATAATGAAGCTAATGATGTAAAGGAAAAATTATTCTTAATGATTCTCAGATAATTATGAGACCCCTATGCTCATATTTGTTGTTTACACCTATATATTACATATTTGTGACATGTTTGATGAAATTCATGTCATGGCTAGTAGGGGTCCAATCTAGGCCTTGTTATGGTTTTTGCAAATACATCATTGGTTCACTTTTTTATTTCATTTATGAACTTTTCATTGAGTTCTAGGTAGTGACTTGGGTTATGGGCCTGAAAAAGTGGCTCAAATCCTCGGGGCATTGGCAAAATTCTATGGGAAAAATTCCATGGATGCATGCGTGCATATGTTGTGGGAGCATCCAGAGCCTCCCAGATGCACCCATGCCTATACTGTTGGAGCGTCAGGGGGTTTGAATGCATAAAACCTCAGTGGGACCCATGGTGTGGATGCCTTAGTGGTTCGGTTGTCCTCTGGGAGTTTTGTTGCTGATGTGGGAAGTTTGTGTGATGTGTTTCTGTCAATTCTACTTCCTTAAAGTCACCTACCTGGAGGTTGAATCTAGTCATAGTAACTCTTTTCCGTTTACCCTGGTAGGCTAGTTACTGGTCTAGATATGGTAAGAGGGTGTTACAGAGTGGTATCAGAGCATGTTTGTGTTCTCCTTGGGTAATATCTGATACCAGAGAGTGGTATCATAGAAGGTTGCACTATCTTCGGGTCATATCTGATACTAGAAAGTGGTATCAAAGGATGGTTCACCCCTTGGATTGGATGGGTGGTGTGTTTTGGTCATGCATTCATATTAGTTGCATGTGTGTTAATCATAATTTTGGTCTATATGATTGTTTCATATGCATAGTGTTGGTCATGGTTGTAGTGATGTCGCCATGTGAAGGAGGATGTTGTTGTTGTGAAGTGTGTCGTCATGAGTGTATGATTGGTTATGCAATACGATGTGTTTGTCGTGCATACCTGTCAGTTGTATATGTGTTTTGTATGTTTATGGAGTATGTGCTTGTTGTGTAGGCATGTAATTAGTGATTATTATAGTTTTGTCACCTTTTGGAAGGTGATGATGTTATTGTTCATATGCATCAATCATGATTGTATCTCGGTTATGAATTTTTTATCCATGCCAGTGTCTATATGTTGTTATGCATGTATTTGCATGGTTATAGTTGTTGTCCATTAGATCATTGTAGGCATTTTAGGTCATCATGATGTTTTTGATTGTTATGATGCGGATGTGTTGGTTGAGATGGAATAGGAGATGCAGATCATCAAAGTGAAGTTGCAGCACTAGACTTTGGTGTAAGTGTAGATGGTCATACAGATATTGTATTATTGGAATGCAGGTATGTTAGTTACTGGATTGTTATATGAATTAGGGTTATATACATGTTTGTCATCTTATTTTGGTTGTGGTTATATGCATGGTAGATGCTAGTGAATCAGTGTGGTCATATGCACGTGCATCGAATAGTCATGAATGATAACTTGTTGTTATATGCATTGTTGTTGTTTTATGTTAGTTAACTTGATTATAATATTATATGTTGTTGATAAGTATGTTAAGTGCTAACTTGCTGATTGTTACATGATAGTTAAATTGATGATTATGTTATATGTTGTTCATCAGTATTTTATATGTTAACTCGTCATTGTTATATGTTATTCAACTTGATGATTAGGGTTATTGCATTAAGATATGGATGTTACATGTGTCATGTTAATTTGGAATGACCTATGAAGATGGTTAGGGATATTACATTCATGTATGAGTCGATATATTTGTGATATTGTGTTGTAATAATCTAGATTGACTGTGCATATGTGATTGTTGGGCAATTGTTTATGAGCTTATGATGTGAAATGTTAGCTAGTTACTGTTATGGATATCATGACCTTATTTACGTTTGATTTGATATGTTGTGAAGTTTTATCACGCTAATATAGATTGATTGTGAAGATAAGATAGCCTCCCGTGAGATACATTAAGGTATGATTTGTCTTATGTCATGCACTTGATGCTTAATTGTTTGATTATGTCGCCTATTTGGCATCGAGTCTTTGGTGTCTATTATGTCGTCTATATGTTTTGTGAATTTTTGATTAACTGCATGATATGAGCATGTTCCTATAAGATTTCATGAAGTAAAGATATGTTTTAAGATCGTTTTACTAACACATATGTGTTGTTACGATTGATATGTGCTTCAATGTTATTAGGTGATAATTGTAACATTATGTATTATGACTGCAGAATGTGAGTTAATCATTGACTATGACATGGTTGTTAGACTTGGTTAAGATTGGTTTCAAATTGATAGATATGTTTTCTTGATCTTTGGAACATGTGATTTACATGTGTGAACAGTTGCAGGACGATGTGCTTGGTATTAGCATGACTAGGTAATATTTTATTTTCTTATATAACTAATAGTTGGGTGATATGACAACACATAATAAGGACTCAATTGAAGTAAGGTAGATGGTAAAAGAAAGGAATTGGGTAAGAATTCCTTTGGTTGTGTTTGGAAACCATAATTCCAAACGAATGAGTGCTTTGCATACAGGAAGTCTTCTTAACCCTAAACTTGTTTGGAATTATGTGGATATGTGTTGTATTTATGAACATGTATTTGACAGGTATAATAGTTGGTTTCTAGTTATGGCTAGATTCGTCAAGGGATTGGAGTCCCTTGAGAGTGTTCAAATATAAGGAAGTTTCCATGGAATAACAAGGTTAGGTAACTGGTGTATTGTATGTTTATATTATACACTCACAGTTATGTGTTTATGGTGGTATGATGCAAGAATTGCATGGTAAATGAGAATTTCATGAGATCTTGAAGGAGGCTCGGGTTGAGCTTTCCTTGTGAACGATGGGGATTGAATCATGGTGTTTGTTGCTAGTCTTGTGCTTTTGGTATTTTGTTCTTTATTGCTCCTTTTTTGTGGTTTTGTTTATTACTAGTGTATGGCCATACCACTTTGTTGAAATTTCATATTTATTTTGGGTTTTCAAGGTTTTATTCTTATTTTTTTCTTTTTCATTCCTTTTGTTTGAGAGTCTTGGGAATTGGTTGGGAAAGAGGAAAGTTAATGCAATACGGGGAGAGCTTTGTGGTACCCAACGGGTAATGAAAGACTAGGATGAAGCTTGGTGCATGTATAAGGGTAGTTGAAGGTAAGAATATGACAACCAGTTGATGGTGGCAGAACAATCACGAGAAAACTAACACAAAAGGTAAAGTGAATGGATTTGAGGTCCTAGATGCCTTGGCTATGTTGGGAACTGTTATTCTCAACATTGTGCATTATGTGCACGGATAAAGAAAGTGACTATGATATATAGCAATTTGTTTGTGACTATGATTATGTTGATGTTTATATATGTATACATGTATGTATTTATGTATGTCGTGCCTGACAGGGTCATCATGGATCATGGTTGTTTAATCCTAAATGTTTATATGCATATATGCGTGTATGTATTTCATTGTATGGCAATATAATAATTGTTTTATGCTAAATATTATATATGTATGTATGTACGTATCTATGTCACTGCATGATAGGGTTTTCAAGGATAATTCTTGTTGAGGAATGATTTCTTATGCAGGTGAATGGCATGAAGAGGTTCTTGGTCTTATGAGGAATCAAGTGGGAAGAGTAACCCTAACAAATCTATGAGGTCAATATCACATGGACATGAATTGATATTAAATTCTTGTAGTATGCCTATGTTTATGTTATGGACAGGTAATGTTGAGGGGTACATCAACGAAGTGAAATTAGTGTGATCTGCGGCATGCTAGGATAAGCATGAATAGTGGAAAGGCACTAGAATCAAGGTTTCTTTGTGGAGTTAGTGTATTTTATATAGATGTACAATACTACTGCTATGTATATGTTGTGTGTGTTGTATATCTAGGATTGTACCTATGGTGATGTGTACATGTAATATATGCATTATTGTGTACACATGATGTTGTATGTGTGTGGTATATATGGTGTTGTGTGTATATTTCATATGCAGTGCTAGGTATATATTGTGCCATGTACATGTTGGATATGCAGTGTTATGTACATACTGTATTGTGTGCATGTTGGATATGTGGTGTTGTGTGCATATGGTGTTGTGCGAATGTTGGATATGCAGTATTGTATACATGTGGTACTACGTAGATGTAGTATATGCATTGCTATGAAAATATGGTATTGTGTACATGCTATACATATGGTGCTATGTACTTATGGTTTTGTGTGTATGATTTTACATGTGGTGTTGTGTGCATGATTTTACATGTGGTTTTGTGTATATGTTGTACATGTGGTGTTGTGTGTAGGTGGTGTCGTGTACATGTCATGCATGTCACATTGTGTACATGTGGTGTCGTGCATATGGTGCTCTGTACATGTGGTATTGTGTACACATTGTACATGTAGTGCGGTGCAAATTCGGTGTTGTGTACACGTTGTGAAAATGGTATCGTGTACATGTGATGTTGTGAACACATTGTGTAGGTAGTGTTGTGTACAGGTGGTACTGTGTACATTTTTTGCATATGGTCCTAGCATACAGGTGGTATTGTGTGCATGTCATACATATTGTGTTGCGGGCCTATGGTACTATGTTTGTGCATGGTGTAGTCGTGGCATTGTGACATGTGCATTCATTTTGTTTTACTTTGTATATGTATATGTATTATGTTGTGTTGTACATCAGGTGTAGGTGTATGTGTTGTATGTCAGTGTAGGCATATGTGTTGAGTTTTATTGTACACCAACTGTAGGTGTATGTGGTGTATATCGGTGTAGGCATATGTATTTTTTTGTATTGTACACAAGGTGTAGGTGTTTGTGTTGTATGCCAGTGTGGATGCGTGTATTGTATGTCATATGTGGGTGTACGTGTTTTGATTTACATTGTGTGTATGTGTACATGATTGAAGAGAAGCAAAGACATTAGTTGCTCACCAAGTGTGGAAACCAATCCTGTGTGTGTACAGAAAGAATAAAGGTATAAGTAAGGACTCAAGAAGGATAAGTATCGATATTTTATTTCAGTTTTATTATGCATGTGATCTATGATTCTAACTGATAATGGTTACGTGTGATTTATGATTATGGTTTATGATGATTTCATGTGATTATGATTCTTGATTTATGATGGTTTATTTTGATATAACCATATGTAATATGTTTATACATGATGATTTGATAAAACAGGTAGTTTGAGTTGCTGTGACGGGAAGCGAACATGATTGCAAGTGTACCTTTTCAACGAGCTACCAATGAGGTATGACGTGAATTTATTTCAATATATTTTGAATCTAATGGTGAAAGTTTGCTTGGTACAAGAAAGCATGCAATTCCTAGTTGGGTAGTTGAAACTGAATGAAAGAACTAACAATGCCAATAAAAGGAATTGGAACATGCAACAGTGTGCTTGTAAAGTGTTGGGTGCTAAAAGGTGTCTTTTAAAACTCCTAATTGCCTCACATTAATTATCAACCTGGGTAAGTCTTTTTGTTTCAAGAGTGTACACAATATGTGCAAGCTATAAACCTAGAGAGTAATGATTTAAGATAATCTATTAAATTCAATACAAGAGTAAACGGATGCAATCATAAATGTCAAGCTGCAACTTTTAATCTAAGCATCAAGACTTAATCTCGAGCAAAACCATAATCCAATATTAAGCAAGCAATTCAATTGAGAATAACACCAACCGAGAGCAAAGTAGTAATAACCGAGCTCTTTTAGCTGGATCTAAATAATTGAACAAAAGGAAAGTAGTGGAAATAATGGTCTATGCTTTAAGTAATCAAAGCCAATTCTTTTAGCAAGCAACTAATAAATTGGAAATGCACACGTAGAGGAATAAATGCAGAAATCTAAATCATCAAAACAATTCACTGTAAAGCAGAAAAGCATAGCATACTTGCAGTAAATGGAAAGGTATAGCACAAAGAATAGCAGCAAAATTCACCGCAGACCGGGCCCTTAGCCGCCAACGAATACTTCTTAGTTACTTCAGAATAATCGAATGAACACCAATGCAAACTATGTATTAATCATCGCAACAATTACAATATGAATCTGTCTCTCAGAACTACGTTTTGTTCATTAAAAATGACGCGTAAATGAAAGATACACGACACAATACATGACAGAGTCTGATTTACATTCCCCGCTTTCTGCTATGTCCTCCTATCTATCTCTAATCTAATAATCCCATAATAATACATTCTAATCCATTATTATATTCTTCTTTGATCTCTTTTTTTTGTTTAAATACACAGAGAGCAGAGATAAATTACAACAGAGATTATTACAAAATGATTCCCATAACAAAATTGGAGTGCTCACAACAAATTGATCAGCAAGATCATATCTAAAATATCTTTCCATAAATCATTCAGCAAGAATAGGTAGAATTTGGTATTGCAACTAAGATAATTTGGAAAATGGTTGCAACAGCAAATCTCAGAAAATAGTCTTCAGAGAACCTTTCGTTTCTCTTAATACGAACCAAATTTGGGAAAACTGTGCTTTAATTAAGTTAATTCAATCCGTTCTAGACAAAACCCATGTTTTGGATTTTCCATATTCTTCTCCGTTTGCCCAAAACTTCCCATGCAAAACTGTCACTTCTTATTCCAGCAAATTTCTGAGTTGGAATATTAAATGATGAGCTGGGGATCAAATTTGTAATCTGGAAAATATCTTGGAGGCTAAAATAGTGAGTGATGTTACAAAAAATTTATTAATAAACCATCATTGGCAGAATCATGCATAATAATCATCAGTTTATTAAAAATAAAGGAGAAGAAATAATATTTATCCATAAGAGCATAAATAATTATAAAATGGAATTATATGATAAACCATGATATATGACGTGATAAAGAATGGTAGAAATGGATGAAATAGGTGTTAAAAAGTGATAATAATAATGAAAAAATAGCGGCCCAATATACCCCCAAATTGAATATATTGCATGTCCTCATGCAACCCAAAGCCTCTTTATTAACCAAGCAATAATACAAAAAAATTTCATCCCAACTCATGAAATGGATGGAACAAATGAATTCTTCCTCAAATAATGAATATTCAATTTTAGCAATTTTGATGAAGGCGTAAAATTTTTTACATTTGACGTTCAACTATATGTATATGAAGTTGTAGCAAAATATGATATAAGTAACAGCAAACTTCATTAACCATTTTCTCAAAAACTAGATTTCTACTATATTAATGCTTCTATGATCCAAAAATTAGATTGTTTTGATGCACGGATCATGAAATATAAACAAAATGGCTGTAGGTGATAGTGCATGATTTTCAAAATTTTATGAACTAATTTAGCAGGAAATTATCTAGGTTTGTGTATTTTAATGATACCTCTTTGTTATCCAGAAATCACAAGAATTCAGTTCATAGTTTTAAAGATATATGCAAATCAATTTCTACACTGTATTAAAATGAAATCGTATGCCTTAAATGAGAAAGAAAGTAGAAAACACCCATCATGTGTAGCAATGCCTCCCTCAAACTAAAGAATTAGCATGCTCTCATGCAATGCTAGAAAATGAATAGAGGTGGTTGCTACAATCTGTTGAAATCTATGCTTGCTGTAAAACAACATGGAAGAAGGGAGGTATTGAAAATGAATAACTTCTGGTCATAATAAATAAATAAATGAAAGGAACACTACCACAAACTGAAAGATTTTGTCTTTGAAGAATGGGAAGTGGTAAAGATGTGGAATGAATAATGATAAATAATGCTCAATGGATTTTGCATGAATTTCTCCTAAATTCGTAATAAATAAGAAAGGTATGCTATTTTACCTCAAGTTTTACCTCCAAAAAAAATGTGGAATGACATGTATGGACTGGCATTTGTTGAAACTGATGTAGGTTGAGCGGATACCAAAAGTGATGCAAAATGTGGAAACCATGCAAGCACGTTATGTCTGAACAATTGTGCGCATTCGCAAGTTGCGCGAGCCTCTGTTGTTAGGGGCAATAGAGTGGCCTTGCTGCGAATAGAATTCCCTCCATACTTGTTGTTCTCCTGTAACAAGTCACTATTTTGCATGCAAATTTCTTGAATCCATAGTTTTAGTTTTGATTAGCAACAGATAAGATGCATGCAAAAAAATTTATCAGAAAAACTTTTGTATAAATGTAATACTAATATTTTGTCAAATCATCAAGTTATGGCAGATTTCAGTAATTATATCGCATGTTATCCCATAATGCATACATTCCCCCCTCCAATTGGAAAAGGGATTCCAGGACCATAAAGCATATGAAAGGTGTTGTGCTGACGGCAAGGCAAGGGAATGATCAATACGACGGTAAATGAAGCAGAATACACATATCAATGATAGGACAGCAAGAGGTATGGTTATAATGAAAGTAGAGTGTGTAAATATAGTTATGAATAAGAGATAAGACGTTTTGGATTGATGATAAGTTATTTGAAAAATAAAATGACAACAATATGCCAAAAAGATGCTTTGTTGACAGTATTCTAGCCGAAAATGATGTGATTGATCGGAAAACAATTTCTTATGCGTAAACGTTCAAAACAGGGAAAAATTAAGGAAATAACTTCTCCGATAAAAAACTAATAAGAAAAAGGTATTATAGTAATAATTGATGATAAAATATAACTTCAATACCATAAGCAGAGCCTCTGCTGCCAGTAGACGTCCATAGCCTTGACAGAGTTTTTTTTTAACCTGTATGAGCCAGGATCCTCAATTTATAAATGGAGAGTTCCAGTGTTGTTCTACAGAAGAGATTAGTGTGCTGGCGTGGTAACTATATAACCACACTGCCATTCACTGGGATGTAGCAAAAGTGATCAGACCAACTCATAATGAGACCTCATGTTCCAAAGATATTTTGGTTATCCAATGGATCATAAACCTGGTGTGGTGGCCATAATGGGAATGTCACTTCGTTACAGCCTTATGAACATGGTAGGCTAGCTCATAATGAGACCCCCTATCCTCCATCTGCAAACAAAATTTTGCTATGATTACACAGTTTTATGATAAAAAGAGAGAGGCTCAGTACTCCTTAAGAGTAGGGATGGTGGAAAAAGTTGAACATGTCAATAGCAAAAAAAATATACCCATAATCTTATTTATTACAGACAGAGAAGATTATAACCAGGAAGCGTGGAACCAGCATGGTATTAATATGATCAATCAGTATCATGTATAACAGAAAATGATGCAGTAAAGTAGTATATAAATAACTGTGTCACTTTTCTTAAAAAGAATCTCTCATCCAGAAGTTGTCATGTTAAAGATCATAATGTTAATGATATTCACATGTTTCAATAGAATCCATAATTCTTGTCCTCATAGAAGTATTGTACTTCATGTCATGAAAGGGAATCAGAAAAATGGGGCTGAGATGAGCTAGGAATAATCCCACAAGAGGAAGGAAGTGCTATTCACAAAACACAAAACTTAGAAGAAGCAAAAATGTTGTTTCAAAGATGGAACAACAGCTGTTCAAAAGTGGGAACAACAAGACACGCTAAGAGAAAAAGGTGTTGTTCAAAATTTTGAATAGTAAACAACAAAAAGTGATGTTCCAAAGTTGGAACAGTAAACACACAAAAGTGTTGTTCCCAAAAGGGAACAACAAAAACGCAGAAAAGTGTTGTTCCAGAGAGGGAACAACAAAAACTCAAAAAAGTGTTGTTCCCAAGAGGGAACAGCAAAAACTCTCAAAAAGTGTTGTTCCCTATATGGAAGAGCAAGGAAAAATCACACGAAAAAGTGTTGTTCCCTATATGGAACAGCAAGGAAAAATCACATGAAAAAGTGATGTTCCCTATATGGAACAAGAAGGAAAAATCACAAAAAAAAGTGTTGTTCCCTATATGGAACAGAAAGGAAAAATCACATGAAAAAGTGGTGTTCCCTATATGGAACAATAAGGAAAATTCACACAAAAAAATGTTGTTTCCTATATGGAACAGCAAGAGAAAACATCGAGAGAGAAAAACAAAAACCATCCCTCCTACTCTAAACAATAGAAGAGCGATGATATAGAAAGAAAAACAATAGAAAAACAGAGAAAAAATGATTGTATGTACAGATCTAAAGAAAAAGTAACTTTTTACAAAATTGGTGTTGCCAAAGAATTGCCTTATGCAACTGAAACTTGCATGGTGGGGTCCTCATTGTTCAATCACCAATGGAGCGGAGATTACAATTTGAAGGAAGCAACACCTGAAACACAAAAACATAAGAGAAATCAGAAAAGAAACAACACTTTATTTAAAAACATGATATAAATAAATTAAGTTACAACAACTATGATGTTATTTCCTAACGGAATATCAGTCTGTCAATGGAAAAAGAAATGATCTCTTGAAAAAATGTTTTGGCAACAGTGACATGAATCTTCGAATGGGAATCAATTCTTCATTTTTTCTGTTATGAATCTGTTAGGTAATGAATTGAATGAAATGCCCTTGTTTCATTAAAATATCTTTCAAGAATCGTTCATCCATAAATTGACGACCTTTATTCTCCTAAGACCTACAAAAAAAATGAGTGTCTACTTGCAATAAAACATTAAATCATGGAGAAAGAGAGGTGATCGGGCTCCTCTAATCCAAGAACTATGCAAAAAAACTAACAATTAGTTATTCTGTAAAACAAATCCACGGACAAAGTAAAATTAATTTATTACCTGCGGGAGAGTAGTGGCCAATCATGCTAACCTGAAATGTTTTAATCATAAATTCTTCTTTTTTCGTCCAATTTGAGTGATTCAAAAGCCAAATGAGAGTTACTTCAAAAATATATTACCAATAGAAATAGGTTTTTTTAAAAATTCAATGATATGATATGTCAATTTTACTTAGAACAACCTGCATAACAGAGTCATTTTCGATTACTCATCTTAGACCAACAATGGATATCTTAAGCATACATTTTTCGTTTGATGACGGATTAAGCTGATTCAAATTGGAAATGAAATTAGATTCATTTATTTATCTCTAATAGAAATATGTTTTTAATACAAGAAGAATTGATGGGTCAAATACTTGAATGAACAGCTGAAAAAACAGAGTTTTAAGAGTGTTGATTTATGATAAACAACCATTATTTTGGTCATATATTTATCATACGATATTGAAATAGAGTGATTCAAATTGGGTTGGAAAGTAGACATCAAGGGCCACTAATAATAGATTTTTTTTTTTAATTATTAACTTTTGGTCCCTCAAAACATGATTGTCCCGACTCTGTTCCTAAGCTGCCTACTAGACGCCCTGTCAATGTTTTGGTTATAAATTTTTCATTTCAAATCCAAATGGTGATTCAAATTGGGTTGGCAAGTAGACATAAAGGATAGAAACAGGTTTTTAAAATATTCACTTTTGGTCCTTCAAAACATGACTGTCCCAACTCTGTTTTCAGAAATTTCATCAAGCTCGCAAGCCAAAAAAATATGATATTCAAGCAATTTTTCCATAGTGGTGATAAAAATGAATATGCGTGTTTGTAGAACTGTTATTTTCAATATAATACATCTACATACACAAATAAATTAAAATATTTATCACCGATGTTGATTTCCACAACGTGTTGCAACAAAAACAATTATTTTTACATAATAATAAAAATGTATTTATTTATGTCCTTATTTATTTATTTTCTACACTAACCTAGTATTCTTTGAAAATTAAATATGCTTACGTATAAGAGTACTTCCAGTGGAGCCATTTTCGAAATAAGGCCTCCAGTATGTACATACCCAAATTTGAAAAATGCATGTTAATAAATAGTAGGGTATGAGAAGCCAACTTCCCTTAAAAAGATGGTGCCAAAAATTGTTGAAATATGGAGTGACGCTGCAAACAAATGGAGTGAAACCAATATTCAATGTATCCCTTACTTTCTTTATTTCTCATAGTCGTCATATCATGAAGTTATGGAGTGTTTAAAACGGCTTATTGATACAGGCTGGAAGAAACCTCATTTTCTTTCATAACCTCTACAATTTTTGGATTTGATACATTCTGAATCTCAGTATAAGTTTTCTCCAATGGTGCATGTGAGATAGAATGGGTGGGAAGGGTGAGTAAATTTTTGAGTTCAACACTGTAAGCATGTTGTACTGATTTATTAGGGTGAGGGTGTGGAATGAGTTGAGCAGGAAATTGTGTAGGGAATGGAGCATTTTGATGATGTAGTGGATTGGGTTGAGTGGATGATTTTGATAGGCAAGAAATATGTTGTGGAAGAGCTGGTGGAAAATATGGAGGATGTGTTTGTGCTACAAGATGAGGGAGAGTATTCATGCAATCATAAGATAAACCATGCCAAACTTGTAGACAAGATTAGTGGGGGTTATATCGATATTGACATTGCTGCCTAACACATGAGTATTCCATAATGGATTATACAAGTAAGAAAATGGAGGGGAAGTGTTTTGAACCATACATGTAGGCCATGATTTCCATGGTTTTGACATTGTTGTAGCTTCCCCATCTCTTTGATATGCTACTTCCATCCTAGATAAGGAAGAGTGAGTATCTATGGGATGCTCCTTTTGGCAATGAGGGAAAAACACTTCTTCAATTTCTTGATTTTTCTAAACCTGTAAAACATCCAATTGTGAATTCAAAGAGCTAATAAAATCATATTTAAAATTTTCAAATAAAACATTGATTTCAGCTCTTATGTCTCATCTTCTTATAGTATATTTGGAAAATAAATAAGAAGCTTCTCTAGAATTCTTACCAGCCTTGAAGATTCCTCTTGAATACCTTATGCATAATTCACAAACATCATCATATGATAACTGAAAAACATCGCCTTTTCCTATCAGATTTAAGAGTTCTAGAAATTCATCTTTGATTCCTTTGAGTAGGAGTGTTTTTAAGATCTCTTTTTCCAAATACTTATTTTTTGATTTTTGAAGGTTGTATCGAAATCGCTCCACATAGTCTTTTAAGCTTTCATCTTCCCCTTGTATCATATTGAAAATATCTTCATCAGCCTTGCAATAGTCTTTGTACTTCTTCAAGAATACGTTCTTCATGTCCTCCTAATTTTGGATGCAATTCCCACCAAGGTTCATGAACCATTGGAGAGCTGCTCCTTTTAGAGTAAGAGGAAACACTTTCAATCTTCAATCATTAGTACAATAATCATATCCTCTACAAATTATTTCAAACTCAAATAAGAATGTATCTGGATCTTCATTTGTCAAACCATGAAAATTTGTTAGAGACGATGGGGGAATTATGTGCATTTGTGTCACTTCTCCTAGATCTTTGATAGGGAATTCAAAAGTTGCAATGTGAGCCATTTCTTACCATAATAGAAGATGTTCTTCATGTGTTTCTTTGAGGATCTTCCTTCAAATGTTCCTGTCAATTGGTTAGTGAAATGGGTGGTGCTTACATCACCACTCGAGTGGAATTACAAGATTTTTTTCAAAAATTCTACCTTTAAAATTCCTACTTCAATTCCTATGCAATTCTGCTGAAAAGCGGGCAGAGGAGAAAGCACTTTACTTGCTCGTTACACAAGTTCTTACATTCTGTTTTTAATACCCAATTCTTTCACAGCAGACAAACATCAAACACCTACTTCAACTTATATGCAATTGTGCTGAAAAGCGAGCAGAGGAGCAAGCACTTTACTTGCTCGTTATGTAGGTTCTTACCTTTCATTTTTAATACCCAATTATTTCCCAGCAACAAATATCAAACATACATCACTCTCTGTGAAATGGCAACACTCTCTCCGGCAATGGTGCCAAAATGTTGGGTGCTAAAAGGTGTCTTTTAAAATTCCTAATTGCCTCACATTAATTATCAACCTGGGTAAGTCTTTTTGTTTCAAGAGTGTACACAATATGTGCAAGCTATAAACCTAGAAAGTAATGGTAAAACCAATCGTTTTAATATAGATGCAATCATAAATCTGAAGCTTAAAAGAAAATGATTCACTAAGTGTTATAACCAAGAACTATGATTCATTCTTAATTCAACCAATTCAAAGGACAATCAACCGAGAGCATTAAAGCATTAAGCGAGCTCTTTCAGCTGGATCTAAACTATCGAACAAAAGGAAAGTAGTGGAAATAACAGCTTATGCTTTAAGTAATCAATGCCAATTCTTTTAACAAGCAACTAATAAATTGGAAATACGCACTCAAGGGAATAAACACAGAAATCTAAACTATCAAAAGTAATTCACTGTAAAGCAGAAAAACATAATATACTTGCAATAAATGGAAAAGTATAGCACAAAGAACAGTAGCGAGATTCACCAGAGACCGAGCCCTTAGCCGCCAGCGAACGCTGCTTAGTTACTCCAGAACAATCGAATGAACAACAATGCAAACTATGTATTAATCATCGCAATCATTACAATACAAATCTGTCTTTTAGAACTACGTTCTGTTCATTACAAATGATGCGTAAATCAAAGATACACGACACAATACATGATACGGTTTGACTTACATTCTCTATTTTCTCCTATGTCATCATATCATCTCTAATCTAATAATCCCATAATAATCCCATATATTTCTCATAAATCATTTGCTTCTTTGATCTCTGTTTTTTATTTAAATACACAGAGAGCAGAGAGAAGTTGCAACAGAGATGATTACAAAATGATTCCCATAACAAAATTGGATTGTTCACAACAAATTGATCAGCAAGATCATATCTGAAATATCTTTCCATCAATCATTCAACAAGAACAGGTCGAATTTGGTATTGCCACTGAGATAATTTGGAAAACGGCTGCAACAGCAAATCTGGAAAATCAACTTCAGAGAACCTTCTGTTTCTCTTAATATGAACCGAATTTGGAAAATGTCTCTTTGAATAAAGTTAATTCGGTCTGTTCTAGACAAAACCCATGTTTCTGATTTTCCATATTCTTCTCCATTTGCCCAAACCGTCTAATGCAAAATTGTCACTTCTTATTCCAGCGAATTTCTAAGTTGGAATATTTAATGATGAGCTAGAGATCAAATCTGCAATCTGGAAAATATCTTGGAGGCTAAAATGGTGAGTGATGTTATAACAAATTTATTAATAAACCATCATTGGTAAAATCATGCATAATAATCATCAATTTATTAAAAATAAAGGAGAAGAAATAATATTTATCCATAAGAGCATAAATAATTATAAAATGGAATTATATGATAAACCATGATAAATGACGTGATAAAGAATGGTAGAAATGGATGAAATAGGTGTTAAAAAATAATAATAATAATGAAAAACTAGCGACCCAACAACCACGTCAAATACTGGTGTACTGATTTGTGATTTGTTTGTGAGCGGTGACGTTTGGTGTTTGATCTAAGGAACTTACCCTGTAAATTCCTACACAAATCACATCGTTGCAAAGAATCTGAATTAAGTTCCAATGGAAAAAAAAAATGTGGGGTCAACTTTGAGAAATTGAAACATTTGCTCACACATGCACCAATATTAAGAATAGAAGATCCAGGGAAAAAATATATTGTATTTTGTACATATGATTGCAAGGGAGGGCTTGGTGGAGTCTTCACGTAAGAAGGACAAGTGGTTTGTTATGAATCAAGGAAGATGAATGAGCATGGGTGAAATTATGGCACTCATGATTTCGAATTATAGACAATAGTGCATGCATTTAAAATGTGGAGACATTACCCCCCTTGGAAGAAAGTTTGTCTTAATGTCAGATCATGGAGGACCGAGGTATCTATTTGATCAACCCAAGTTGAATGCGAGACAGGCAAGGTGGCTAGCCTTGATTGGTGAATTTGATTTTGAAATCAAGTACATCAAAAGAAAGGAAAAAAAAATAGCAAAAGGCTACAAGTGGCTCAAATTTTTAGGAAGGAAATATTTATATTGCATCGTATACCCAAGAAGATAATTTCAAATTAAGATGTTAAATTCACCTAAATTCACCTCAAATTTTTGGAAAGCATGGTTTGTTGTTTTTTGGACAAAACTGGCTTTCAATGCAGTGTACCATCCTCAAACATATGGACAAACTGAAAGAGATAACAGAGTGTTGGAGGACATGCTTAGAATGTATGTCATGCATCGACCTAAAACATGTGAAGGGTTTGTTCCTTTGGTAGAGTTTGCCTACAACAATGGTTACCAAGAATCATTGAAAATGAGTCCTTTGAGGCTCTGTATGGCAGGGAATGTAGCACACCTATCCGCTGGAATGCTCTAGTGAATAAGGTGTGTATATAACTTGATATGTTGAAGGAAATGGAATAAAAATAGTCGCTATTAGGAAAAATTTGAAAACCACTCAAGATAGGCAGAAGAGCTATGCAAATCAACACATAATGCACAAAGAGTTCCAAGTGGGGGAGCGTGTTTACTTACACATCAGACCAAGGAAAATTTTACTAAATATTGGGTCTTGTGCCAAGCTAGCACCCATATTTTGTGGCCCATTTCAAATTATCAAAAGAGTGGAGTCAGTGGCCGACAATTTGGCCTTGGAACCCACAATGAAGGCAAATGATGTTTTCCATATTTATTTGCTTAAAAAACACGTATAGGATGCTAATCATGTTGTTGATTAATTTATGATACAGGTGGAATCCGGAGGAGAATTCCAACCAAAACCACAATGCACTCTGGATTGGAGGTAGATCGCGCTCTGAAATTGAGCAATCGAGCAGGTAAAGGTGCAGTGGAACCACTTTGGACCAAATGAAGCCACATGGGAGATGGTTGATCAAATGAGGGTATCATATCCATTTTTTTTTGTTGGGTAAGCACACGTAAATGTAAATATAAACATAGTTGTTTGTATATAAATCTCATTGTGAATTCTATGTTCGGGTATAGAACACTAAGGATGGCGTTCCTCTAAGGGGGTGGAGTTTGTAACAAACCTTTTTTTGTCACCCATCATGTAAATATTATTATATGAATTGTTTATCTAAATTGATGAAAATTGTAAATGATGATTGGACTAAGAGTGGACACGGATTCAAAGCTTGTGGAGGAGAATTTTCTTGGGAATTCCTTGGGGAAATAACTAGGCTCGGAAGCTTACATTTAATTCCCATCTACATCATTGTTGAATTTAAAAGAGAATAATTATATGCATTAAAAATTGGGTATGATTTTCTGAGCAAAAGGATAGAGTCAATCACGTAGTGCGTGTTGGCTCTAGTCAAGACGCAACAAGAAATCGTGAAAGGAAAAAGGGGACACACTCTCACAAGCAGGAAATCGGAAAATAAGAGATGCAAAGTAGTGAGAGAAATCACAAACATGCTTAGGCGCATAAGAGAAGACCCAAACACAACGATAGCACGACAGTAAGAAAAATTATGCATTAGCAGCACATGGAAAACACTAGAAGAAGCTCAACGTAATGTCAAGCTTGGGAACTAGTTGAGGGACATTGAAGAAAGGTGAAGTCATGGTGTTGAGAAGGTAGAGAAACAGTGGAATTTAAACTCCTGATTAGTGGGTGGAGACTTTGAATACCCTAGAACTTCTCTTGGTGTTTTCACGAGTGGAGACCCTGATGGTGGACTCTGGATTCCCGTGAAAGCTATCAAGTGGAGGCATGGTGTGCTCTAGATTCCTTACCTATTGTAGGTGGAGGAACTGTAGGATCTAGACTCATGTAGTGTAAATCGTTTGGAGACTTTATGTGCTTTGGATCCCTATAGTGATTGTTGGATGGAGTATTGTGTGCTCTGGATTCCCTGAAGTGTTAGCTTGGGTGGAGAATTTGTGCTTTCTGGAATCCTGGGTGTTAAGTGGAGGAATTGTGTGTTATGGATTCCCGGTGTGTTTGTAAGTTGATTGGTGTGAATTTCCCTTGAGCACTTCACTCCTCAAGCTCTGAATTTAGCTCAAGGGTGATTAAATGCAAAAAGGGATAGCAATACAATTGGCCTACGGTTGGGAGGAGAGTTGACGTCCCTCTTTTAGTTTCCAGTCATTCAATTACTTCGATAATTTTCTTGTATATTTGTGCATGTCGGTGCAATATGAATGATGATTAATGTCTTCCATAATAATGGGCGTATCGACATTATCAATAAGGAATATGTATTCTTGTGTTTTGCAACATGATGACTATGTGAATGATTCCCATTGTCATAAGGGACTTGTGGATCCCTGTGATGCTGATATGCTCCTCAATTGCACAGTTATTTATATATTTATGTCTAATTGTTTGACATGACTAGTTGATTTTATTGTTGTGATTTCCATTATATGATATGTATGAATATCTTGAACAAGTACTATGTAAAGGTTGTTGAAGGCTTGTGGTCAATATTGTGTATGGTTGTTTAATAAATATTGTTAAACTATTGTGGTGTGTGTAAATCCATGGGTTGTATGTTATAATGGAAAATGAGTCACCGTATCTTATAACCAATGAACTATGTTGTTAAAGTGTCACATATGGCATGTTAAGAGATTGTGTGTATTTCTGTTGTGTATGGTAGGCTTCTACCTTTTCTTTCTAGTCACGACCTAATACTAAAATATTACATCCCATGTATCAGGGATGACTATGCACGACCATTGAATTCATTGACATTTCAAGCCTGGGTTTGCTTAGAACATGCATGTATTTGGACCGAACGTGTAGAAATTTGATAGAAATTGCAACTGCTCAACATTTCACATTGAAAAATAAGACACAATTCTACTCTATTGATCTACAGAATGAAATTCACAATTTAGAACAACATGCATAGACATGCAATAAGAAAAAGCACAAATGCACAGTGATTTCTAAGGGAACCCAACTAGGAAAAACCCCTCAAGCCTCTTTGCATTAATCAGTTGAATAGAGAAACTATTACAATTGCTAGCTCCAACTCTGAGCTCAACCTGCAAAAGAATAATTGTTCTCTATGCTCAATTACAAACTCTGGCCAACACTTAGTCAATTATTTGCTCACCAAGCCTCTTATTTCCTTGCACAAATATGAGGAAATTGGTCCCTATTATTTAGCAATTTCCTCCAAATTGATTATGTGATTCCCAAGGATTGATCACTAATTGCATGCAACACTTGTACGATCAAAACTAGTCTACAACTGATGTTACATTGCTTTGTTATCTCCACTTCAGTTGAGGAACTCGAATTCTCTGCATGAACTAGCTATTTTGGGTTGATTAATCAGTTAACTGACATATCTATGAGTTAGACTGTTGTCCCACTGCACAACTAACTTTCAACTGACTCTATCAATAGTTAGAGATCAATTAATTGAATACAACTGAAAATAACTGAACTAGATTACTAAAATTTAGCAATCACACATGCATAATTGAACTCCAAGCCCTCTAACTCGAATTTACTGAGCTAACTGAGTGACAAGATCCATGTCACACTAGTTAATTGCCTCTAAGTTGTCCTGCTAACGTGGAAATTTGATTTACTCAATTTGACTAAAGCTAAAGTCAAATTGAGCTTTTCTTGCTACATTTTTCTAGTAGAACAAACCTTGATAAAAATCATAATGGAAAAAAGCGTAAATTTTGTAAAGGGACAGAGTTAACGGGCATGAAGGATAAGAAAATTCTCGTTACTTGTCATGGATTTTTCACATAGAGTCGCGTCAAAGTTTCCAGGGGGTAATTTTGGAATTGGTCATGATCTCTAGAAGGCACGGGGCGAGAAAAATTTTAGTCACCTATTGCTGAGTTTTTTTTTGTCACACCATGGAGGTATGACAATGACTTCTTCCAAATGTGGGCACATTAGTGTTGTTGACGAAGGGCGCAACAAAAAACCCCTCTCTATCTTTGAATGGGGAAGTATCGTTTTGCATGAAGGCCCAAGACCAGTGGGGCCCAAGTCTTATGCTAAGGTGGCAGATGCCACAAAGGTGGAGTGAGGCTACGTGGATGCCACATAGGATATGCATGACATGTATGAGTGATGTGGCAAGTTTGCTAGCGTGGCATGTCGACAATGTGACTTGTGCATGCAAAAATGGCCTTTTGGATGTCTAAAGGGTTGATTTCGGGTGAGACATGGCACCCTTGAGGGATGCCACATGCCACCCTTATGTCAGCATGACATTAACACGACACAATCGAAGTAGGTGACGTGGAGTTTAGACTGATGTGGCACCTAGGTATCATGTGGCAGTGGTTTGTGGTGCCACCTAGCTTGAGATTGCCATGTGGTACTAATGTTGTAATACACGTGGTTGGGGGGCCACATCATCGCAGAGTCGAGGATCGGGAATGTATTTTGTAGTGCATTCATAAACGAGTTGTGGTAGATAGAAGTTGTGCAACGAGACCCTCCCTATTACTTGACATGAATATTCATGTCCCAACGTGCCACGGAGATTCGAAAGGAGAACATTCTGGAGGAATGGCGCAACACACTATGGCATAATGATGTGGTTGGGACATGCGAGATTGGTGCGACGTGGCAGAACCACGTAGACCAGTTGGCAGCACCACGTGGCTGTATTGCTGATGTGGCAAGGTTAAGGGACCAAATCTTTAAATGGGTATAACTTTTGATCCACACATCGGATTGAGATAAAATTTATATTTCCAAAAAACTCTCGACAATTTGAATGCAATGGTGTTATACAAAGTGAATTCCACACACTTTGAGTGAGAAGAAATTTTGTAACCCCATTTCGATTATGAGACCATGGAAGTTCGATTAATTAAAAGTAACACCTCCCATTCAACCAGGATTAATCCAAGGGGGTGTGGGGGAGTGTTATCGAGGTCACATCCCTAATTCAACCACCTGATTATACATGGTTGGGAGTATAGTGTAATTGGCAACGCCAACCCCTTCACAACATCTAGAGAGATTAATTTCTTCTAGTTGTCATTGTTGGCAATAAAGCATATGGCATTCACCCACATTTGTGAGTGGAAAAAGCACTCCCTATCCTCTAGCTCCTTAGGCTCTTCTAATTGCACCTATAAAGCACCAATTGTAGCATAGGGGTCAACATACATGATTTTATTTCATCTATCTTACATATGAGACATTTTTGGCATTGGTACAAGCACATAGGTTTGCATCTTGGCCATCCATGCTTGTCATGCATGACACTCTCCTCTCAAGTGCTATCCAATCTTTTGTATTTTGTGTCACTTCCCTAGGTCTTCCGTAGGCTTTCCATCTAGGCGGTCTTCTTTGTGGGAGGCTTCAATTAATGGTTATGTTATTGGTTGATGTCCTTTCCTTGCCCTCTGTCGGTGTGCTTACCTTGCCTTTATCTTCCTTTGGTTATAGTGTGTTTGCAAGACCAAACACCTTACCCTTGTGCTTCAATTTCTTTTAAATTTTATCCATATGTTGGCCACTACTAATAATTAGATATTTATATATTCCATCTTGGTCTAGTTGTACTTGTGTATATTATTGCAAAACTTAATGACTCAATGCCTCTCAATATCCTTGATGTCAAGAATAATTAGATATTTATATATTCCATCTTGGTCTAGTCGTACTTGTGTACATTATTGCAAAACTTAATGACTCAATGCCTCTCAATATCCTTGATGTCAAGTTTCTTTGACAAGGCATGGAAAGCATCTAGTACTCACATATTGATGTCAGCCTCGGTGGAGTTGTGTCCACCATGTATATTGATTGTTGTACTTTCCCATGGGAGGTATACCTCCCTTAGGGTATCCACGAAAATACCCCAAACTGAAGTCATCATACTAATCAAACAAGAGGGTTCCTTGAGAAACACTCATTGGAAAGCTACTGCATCATCGTCTTTATTACAAGATGTTTTTGAAAACCCAATTATTGTATCACTCCTCCTCTAAAGTGATCATCATTTCTAATAACAATATTATTTACACATTGTCATAGATGATTTTGAAAACCCAATTATTATATCACTGCTCCTCTAAAGTGATCATCATTTCTAATAACAATATTATTTACACATTGTCATAGAGAAACACTCGTCAGAAAAGCTACTACAACATCTTTATGACAAGATTTATTTTGGGGACCAAATATTGTATCATCACTCCTCTAAAGTGATCAGTCGTTTTTGAAGAACAATAACATAAGGATGCAACTATATTGTGAATATTACAATTTTCAATTATGACTGTACAGTGAAGTGAAATAGAAGCAGAATAGAAACAACCTAAAGATGGAGGCAATGATGAGAACGCATCTACTAGTATAATGCTGATTTTCTTTATGGGATAATAACTTCAAGTGCCACTGAAACCAGGTAACTGCATTTACTTTTTCAGTCTAAAAATATGATTGCTATAGAATTAAAGAACAAAATATATTATTATGGCCCTTTAAATCAATTATAGAACACATTGTACAATTTAACTAAATAATCTCTAAGAGTCATCAGCGTAGGAATATTTTTTTGGACATTGATATTCTCTGAGCTTGATGCAGTCAGCCAACCAAGCTCTCATAAATTACAATTCTCTGCATCATTTTTTTTGGCAGCTAAGAACTTGCAAACCTTACCCCGATATCTTTTCTCCTGCCACTCGTTCAAGGAGAAAGACATTACCTTTGTCATCCCTACCAATCCTAGTAATATTGTCAACATATCTTTCCCCACATTAAGGACCATCATTCATATGACCAAAATCACTTTTAACTATTGCACACTTTCAAAATTAAAATCAAACTGCAGCCATTTTAATATATTCACAGAGAAAGAGAAAGGAGTCCTTTAATTATCTTAGGAAACATATGGTCAAGGATACGTTATTTCCAACCAGCCTTGGGGATTGAAAATGCTGAGAAGTATATCATAGTTCTTTCGGAACAAATTTAGTAACTGCAAATCACAAACAGCAAAGAAATTTGCAACATCAGAACCGAAAATTCCATGCCAAATCTTGTCAACAACTGAAACAAAGTAGCCTACCGTTTCAGGGGCAATGCCTGATTTTTCAAACTGGATGTCAACGCGCTGGTTGGAAAGAAGAGCAGGATTAGTTTAAATACTTATGCAAGATTGAGAAACTGAACAATGCTGACTAAAATTTCTGAATGAATCAACTCAAAGAATAGTAAAAGACATGAAACAGCAAATTGAATTTGATTTTGGGCTGGTGAAATTCAGCCCTCAACCTTAATTCCATGTTCATTAGGCACCCGAGTTTTCCCTATGTTTTCGGAGATATCAGAGCACACCTTTTGTTTCTATTCAAGAACATAAACTAATCCATATTGTAATAAGTTTTTCACAATGGCTTATGAGATATCAAAGTGTATATTTTGATTCTATTCAAGAACATAGACTATTCCATATCATACTCAGTTTCTCCCAATCGTTTGGAATATATCAGAGTGAACATTTTGACTTTATTCAAGAACATGGACTAATCCATTATAAAATCAGTTTCTCAACATGAATTGAAAGACCTCAATGTGCACATTTTGATTCTATTCAAGAATGTAGACTGATCCATATTACAATCAGTCAGGGTTAGGGTTTGGAACCTTAGGGCTTGCAATCTTGAAGGAAGCCTGAATAGTTAGCTCTCCTGTGAGCATGCCCAAGCCGGCAACACTGAAGCCAATCGTGTTTACTGCTTTTCCCTACATTCAGAGGATTAAGATTTCAAAACCCATATGGGTCCCTACAGAAATCAAAGCCATGAACATCCAAGCTTTTCTGATATGAAATTGAATTTAGAATAAAAGACAAACAATTCATGAATGAGTGACAAACTGGATAGCAGAGCCACCTCTTTTGTATTGATAGTCTGCACAAACTCCCCTAGAGTAATAAAGTCCCGGAGACCTAGCTTTGTCCGTTTAGAGCCCAGAATTGTTATTGTACTGTATAGAAGCTTCCACTGGCCTTCGACCTGGTAGAAACTTCACATTAGGGCATCCATGGTATCCTATTCATGCCCAAATCTAATTAGAACATGGAATCCCAAATCTTGTAATGATATAATAGCGCTAATTTCTTTTGTAAATGCCACCAACCGTTATACTAGATCCACTTAGTTTCGGGACCCAGATTCACAGTGAAATTCAAACGCATTTACCATTTGGAGATTTTCAGTAGGATCGGGTACAGGGTTTTGTTCTTCAAGCAGCATTAGAAGTTTCTCTATTTCGGTCTTTTTAGCTACTGGAACGCCGAAAACACCCCTGTTCAGGCCTTGCATTGACATTCACAAAACCCAAACAGGCAATCAGCAATTTACTTTCAGAAAAAAGCTTAAATCCTTCAGCTTGGAATTACTGGTATCACCCAAAATGCAATAAGGCTTAAATCCTTCGGCTCGGAATCACTGTTATCACCCAAAATGCAATAAGGACCCCAAATTCATTAACAGAAAACATAACATATCCATGTAAGAATAAGCTAACCTTGTAGGGAATTTTTTAGGGCTGTTTTTAGTTGATCAGTGATCCCAACCTCTGGAGTCTCCATGGAAAGCTCTGCTCCTGCGCTCGCATTCAGAGACCTGATCTGCTGCACATCGCATCTGATGGCGCCGCCTTTGATTCCATGATCCAGCAGTCTATTACTTGAAATCTTCATATGGGTAGTAGGTAAAATAGTCTCTTTGAAGACTGAATATCCCATTGTGGGACACAACAGATTATGTCCCATGTCACTTTTCATGGATGTAGTTGGCATCCAGAAGACTGTAGCCATGTTAATGAATAATAAATTGAAAATGGAGGTTATCAGGAACAGAAATTTCAAATGAAAATGAAAACAGGAGTGTCTGCATAACACTCCAAGTGCATCATCACTTCCCTAAAAGACCTTGTTCCGGCCCAGTGATATCAAAACGGACTTGCTCATCAAAGTGCCATTCAGACTAGGCTTTCAGGTAAATAACCTGCACAAAATTTCCACTTGCAGGCTAATCAAAATGGTGTGATGGTTGTCACCCTGCTCGGAATCTATGATCGCAAATCTTCTATCATCAAATTCACATCATCAGATTGGATAATTGAAGGTAGGTGGAACGAGTGAACATGCGACGAAGTTGTAAAATATAAGACAAGTAAATTATTTTTAAATTAAATATAAAAAATTTAAAAAAAAGTTAAAAAAATAAAAATAAAACCAATATATATATATATATATATATATATATATATATATATATATATATATATATATATATAATTTATTTATTATATTAATAAATAATAGTTTTAATAAATATATTAAAATAAGGGTAGTCCAGAATTTTTTTTTTTTAAATAAATAAAAGTCAATAAGATGAATAAGCTCAATGATTAAGTATATGTCATTTTTTAAAAGATTACAATTTAAATTAAATTATTAGTATTATTATTATAAAATTTTCATGAAAATAAAATAAAATTTTATTTAATATATTTTATAATATAAATGTTTAATACTTAGTCTTATATGCAATGTTTTGACATAATGATGTGATTATATGCAATGTTTTGATTGTTTATTTTATTTTGAATATGAACTTTCTGTTTTTTTAAATAGAGAATATATGTTCTTAACTTTAAAATTTATTTAATCATGATTAATATGATTAATTAATATTGTATTGAGTAATTGTTTTTAAACTTTATTAATAATACTTTTCTCTATCCATTTTTTTTTTTATGTGAAATGTAAATTAATATAAATTATTGTAATATTTTTATATTAAGTTTTTTTCACTTTTTATTTTGAGTTATTAAGAGTTTTATTCCTAACTCATAGATTGAAAGTTTGTTAAGATATGTGAAGTGCAAATTAATATAGACTATTCTGAATTTTTCATTTTCTTTTTTTCTTTTTTACTTAGTAATGTTTTCCCTACTCAACAATTCAAAGCTTATTGTTGAAAATAGGAGGCATTCTAAGTCATAGGAATTTTTTAAATTGTTAATATAATATATATCATTTTAATAATGTTACATTGTGTTCATATACCAAGTGCAATGCATGGTAGGCCATTGAAACTTAAAAAACCACTAAAGTTAAGTATCAAAATAAAATGACTGTAGTGTAGGCCATTGAAACATAAAAAACCACTAAAGTTAAGTATGAAAATAAAAAGACTAAATTATATTAATATGGAGATGATGTCATACCTATATCAACTATAAATTTATTAAGCATTCAAAGGGATTAAAAGTGATTAAAGTATGTACAATTAAGAATTTAATCTCACAAAAATTTTATTTATTTATTTTGATTCCCAAAAATTAATAAAGTCATTAATAAAAAAGAAATGCATAACGAATATTTTGGAATTCATTTTTCTTCTAAGAGAATCATACACAAATTGACCTTTTCTAGAGTTTTCCACCAAGACTACACAAACTTCGCAACTTATATTTTTTTGCATGTGGTAATCTAGAGCAATAAGATAAATCCGTGAAGTTTAACAACTATCTTCTTGACTTGGATCCCTAATATGTTAAGTTTAACTTCTTCTTCTCACCCATAGAATACTTTGTAAATGAATTGTAATTTGGTATTGAACATTTTCAGGGTAGGGGTCATTTTTTACCTCGAAATAGATGAACAAGCAACCTCTATGTGGGGAATAGGCCACACCACCAATAACCAATTCAAGGCACTAAAAGTATTACGAGCGATGGAAATTCTAAAGAAAAGAAGTCTAATTAGGATATCAATAATAGGGGACTCCTTAGCAATAATTCAACATATGGTCAACCAATAATTGCATCAAGAAACTCAATTAAGTAAGATAGTCTTTGGGAAACAAACATTAGTGGAAAGTTTTGAAATTGTGAAACTTTTTGATGTTTTATGATAGATTAATGCCTCAATGGATAAAATGGTGCATGAGGCTTGTAACTTGTCATTAGGGACCATGAGAACAAAAGGTGGGCATGGAGGGAATTTAATATCATGCTACCTCCCATGAAGGATAATCCCAAATTATAGGTATCAAATGATGTTATCCCAATCAATGGACAAGTGGTTATTTGAGTGTACAATGGATAGTCCATTTGAACAAGTCATCACAACACATCTTACAAGTTTCTGCAATCTCTTATTATCCAATGTTTTACTCCAAATTTAGATTTAGTGTTACTAGCTTAATGCATGAAAAATATTTAAATAATTGAAAGTAAAAGGAAAGATGGTAAACAAATAACACACCATCCACATGGGGAAAACCTAGCTAGAAAGTGAGACTTGTACTCTTCTCTTTTCTTCTCGGTTATGAACATAAATACAAAGAAAGGGGCACCCACTAGGGAGTTGCAATGGACACATATCTAGTCAGATTGCTACAAGATCTTATATGTCCTATATTATGCTTCAATGTCTAACTCCCAAATGCTCTATTTAGTTATGGAATAGTAACAATACCAATGAAGGGAACCCATTCATATCCTAACAACACTATCTTTAACATGGCCTAGTATTTATGTAGGGTTAGGTTTAGTGTTTTTGCATGTATCAGTCCCCAATTAATGTTAGGGTATTATAGTCTTTAAAATATTCTTGAAATTCCACACATGACTAGCTTCACATATATAAGTAATATAAATTGACATGGAATCCATTTGATGTCATGGTGGTCAACATGATAAGCCAATTTAAACAAGGCATAATGTTTTGCATATGGACTCCAATTGAGGTGATATTCACATTGTTGGAAAGATCATAAAGTGTACAACGATGCCAAAATCTTGTGAACACTGTTTACAAAATTTTGATCAATTTTTTTTTTCAAGTCCTCAAGTGAGCTTTGGAAGTTTCTTGACCCCAAATCACCAAGTAGGCACTTCAAGCTAATAGCTTCAATTTTTTTCCCTAAAAAGTACCAAAATAGATGAAAAAGTACATAATGATTAATTATGGATCATACCTCCCCATTTATGGAGCCTTTTGATTCCAAAAATATTTTACTAAAGGAAGTGAGGAACATTCTCCTCTAGCTTCTTACCTAAGTACAGTTTGGTCTTGCCTAGAAGTTGTCCTCTCAACCCAACCTACCAAATTGCATACCACCCCCATCTGGTTGTCCTAGACTTATGCAACACTATATCATATGCTAACTCTACCTAAGCTTATAGCTCTAAGTATTCTATGATAGGTAAAACTTGCTCACTAGTTTCATGATCCAACATAGAAGGCTCATAGAGTTAAAAATTATCCACATTCACTATTGATAAATATATATAGATTGGGGTGGACTAAGTTTGGTGGCATTATCACTTACCTTCTCCAACACTTCAAAATAGCCACACAACATAATCTTGATCATCGTAAAAGCACCCTAAATCCTTTCTTTGTCTAGATGCAACCAACATCTATCTCCCACATTGAATGTTTTCTCAATCATGTGTTGATCATGTTGGGCCTTGTATTTTCCTCGTGACTTATTTTATAGCATACCCGACCCCTCAAGTGACAATTAAAGGAATGGGGTATATATATATATATATATATATATATATATATATATATATATATATATATATAATGATGGGCCCCAAAAGTGTATATTTTATTAGGCCCATTTGATTATTTATAGGCACTTAAAACATGTATTTGACCCCCTTACTTGCACATGATAGAGTTAATTCATAGTATTAATGGGTCTTTAGGAATTTGGTTTATCCTTTCTTATTATGTGCCTAATATTATTTGTTTTTGCAAAATATTGAGAGAATATTGAGTAAATTATGAATGAGATAATATAGGGACTTGTTCCCTACTACATGATGGATCAAGAATGTAACAGACCTGGGAAAAATATCATGTAATAAAATGTTAATAAAGGCAAAAATAAGACCAAGGTTCAAGGGAGACTTATTCCAAGTTGAATGTTGGGAAAAATATCTTAGTGGGCACCACTAGATATGCAGTTATGGCTAAGGAAAATGGAAAAGGCAAAGGCAAAGGTATTAAAGAGGAAAAAGGTATTTTTGGCCCATTTATTTAGGGAAACAAAAGAAAATATTAGAAAAAGGAAGGTAAAAGGTCACAGGTTTCATGTGAGGAGGAAAATGAAGGAAAATAAGGGAAAATGAAGAAAATAGAGGCCTCGTTAATAAAAAGGATTTTGAGTATTAGTTGATACCTTTGGTCAGTGTACAATTTTTTCAGCTCATTTTTTGGAGCTCTCTCATTATTCTCCCTCTTTCCCTCTCACTCTTGGATACTTAGATTTTTTTTGGATCAATTCATCATTGTGCCAAGGAGGAGGAAGCAAGCAAAGGAAGGACAAGAAAGGAAAGGAAAGAAAATATCAAGCAAAGAAAAGCAGGATCTAGCAGCGTCAACATGAATATTTGCAGGTAACATATTACATGGCTGATTTCCTAGCTGGTTTGGACATGCATGGCTTATACATGTTGGTATTTGGTTATTTTGTTTTCAGTGGCATGATTTTTCGGGTTATGACGGTGGTTTTCAGCCTTTCCTTGCCTTTTCCAGATGTCATGGTGTGTTGGGATTTTTATCTTGGTTTTGAGCTATGGATTTGCCGGATGGATTCGAAATTCGGAGCGGTGGTCTCAAGGTTCATTCTCAAAGGCCTAGGAATATCTTGACCGGTTTGGGCGGGATACATGGTAAATCCTGAGGGAGGTGTCTCATTTTAGGGCCTAGTGATCTTGGATTGGATTGTGGTAAAGCCTGAGAGATAGGGAGACGGAAAATTTCTCTAGGATAGTGATGAATTTCGGATGGAATTTCCATCTTCTGCTCGGTTTTGTGATCAGAGCATCGATTGGGTGTGATAGTGGTATAGTGAGGATGGAAGTAGTTTAACCTCTGGATTCCCTTGGTTGTGTTTTTGGATGATTTTATCCATGATATCCCACATTCATGCTTGGAATATGGCACGGGGGTGACTATCCGAAGAGAGATTTGGCTCATCCATGTCTATGGTTAGGTGGAACGTGGAAGTCTCGATTCTCAAACTTGGTCACTATCTTCCTATGTTTAATGGAAGCTAAGTTCTCTTGCTTTTGTACCTATTATTATTTGGATTTAATGGTTTTATTCTCACTGTTATTGTTTTTATGTTGGTTATAAGCATGTTTAAATGATTGGTTCTTGTCATGGTTAATTCGTGTATTCACTTGTAATTGTTAACATTATCGATGCAAGACCTAATTGATGTTATATCTGGTTAAGGAAGAAGGTGGTGATCCTTCTTGTAATTTTTCATAAGTGCTTTCATTCATTTATGCTCTGTCTTTTATCCTATACTTGTAGATTACATTCATGCCAAGTTTTTGACAGAATGCTAGTCCTGGTTGGGGATGGTTAGGCTTAGTATTAGAGTCAAGTTTTGGTTTACCAGTGTTTTCATTGTGTATTTAATGATTCCTGGAAGTTACAGGGAGTTTTTGGCAGTGTCCGAGATTCTAAGCTTAAAAAGTGTCTTAAATCCCGCAGACAAAGGCATTATTTTGGGAAATTTAGTCCCTGGACACTGCCATGTAGGCTTATGCATGCGTCTAGAGTCTCCTAGACGCATGGATGCAGGCTTGTGAATGCGTTAAGGGGGTTTTATCTATGAAATCTCAGTGGGACCCATGGACTGTTCAGGTGGATGACTGGGATAGCCTCTAGGGGTCTTGTAGTAGGTGTTAAAGGTTTGTATTATGGATTCCGCTTCGATTCTGCTTCCTTAAGGTCACTAAGGAGGTTGAATTTGTCTTAAAGACCTCACATCTCATGTTTACCCCGGTTGGCTGGTTACTCGAGTAGGCCTGAGGGGAGTGGTGCGTTACAAGTGGTATCAGAATGAAGTTTCTCTCTCCTTAGGAAAAGTATCATGTTGTTAAGATTTTCGTCATTATCTACTCATGTCAGTCATGTATGTGTTTCTCATGTTATGGCCTATTAACTTGTTGCATCCGCGTTGTGTTGGCCATGGTGGCAATGGTGTCACCATGGAAGGGTTGATGGTGTTGTTTTCAATATGTACTGGTTATACATGTTACGTGGGTACATGTGGCCAAGTTCGCATTGGTATGGTTGAGGTTTTCATGCATTAAGTCATGGTGTGTAGTTGGTATGGTCATGCATTGATGATTGAACTCTAAATGGAATAATGTTTATGCAATGATATACCATATGTTACAAGTTGATATATTGCTACGATTATGTATATACATGTATTACGTTGGTTGGTTGATCTTGCAGGATGTATCCTCCCTGAATTATGCTAAGGTATGTTGGTTTATTGTGATATGATTTAAGCTAAAATGAGATGCCTAGCACTGAAGAAATCAAAGAGGGCTAGAAATATAGTAGACTACAAGGATTCCCCTTATGAATCCAATGAGAAACACAGTGTTGGAAATTCATCTTTTTTGGCAAATACACTGAGAAGTTTGAAGGAAGGTATAAGAATTTGTAAGGCGGAAAATGACAGAATCATACAGGCACAAGAGAGACAAGAAGAAGTAAATGTGTAATCCTTTAGAGCTTTTCAGATTTGCAGTGACATGGGCCAGTCTGAATCAGTTATGGACAGGAAGATGGAACTAATGGCACATATGGCAGTATATCTCTCGGTGGTTATAGGTCTAGTAGAGATGATACGATTAGAGATGGCAGATTCTTGGACACTCCAGATAGGAAAGGTAACAGAGACAGATATCATTTTATTTTTGGTTCTGATAGGCATCATGATCGTCATCTCTATTATCCTTATAGGAGGAGTGACAAACGGTATTTTCTAGATGATTTCATGAAAGAAAGGCCACCTACCTTGGACGGAGAGATGAATAAACCACAGGATGCAGAGGCATGGTTGTTGGGTATGAGTAAGTTCTTCAGTGTTGTGAAACCAGCTCCAAAAATAGAAGAAAAGAGATATCAACACCTTAGAAATAAGCCACTTCGAGGGGGAAACCTCCAATACATTACATTAATGAACAATTCTTGGATGATACAAATTACAAAACCTCCTTTCTATATATAGGAGTCCATGGGGCCATAATGTAATCCTAGTGGGGCCACAATGTAATCCTAGCCGACCTAACAATAATAATTTAAGGGCACAATAAAAACAATATGGGGGTTACAAGGGTACAATAATAACAATAAGGCGGTTACACTAACAAAAATAAGGGACTATACTAGTAATATAGGGACCTAACATGCCCCTTTCCTTCAAAAAAGTGTTGTCCTCAGCGCTTGAGTAGCTCTGGTGCTTCTGTATAAAATTCTCATCCTCCCATGTAGAATCTTTAGTTGGTAAGTTCTTCCACTTGATGAGATACTCTGAAATTGATCGATTCCATAGCTGTCGAGTTCTTGTTTCCGTGACCGCTTCGAGTTCCAATATGATTTTTCCTTCCTCATCAAGTTTTGGCAATATTGTTTGAACTGGAAGATTTTCACCTATAACTTTCTATAAGCATGAAACATGGAAAACTGGATGCACTCGTGAAGAAGTAGGAAGCTCCAATTTGTATGCCATAGTACCAATCTTTTGCAACACCTTGTACGGACCATAGTACTTTGGCGATAATTTATCATCCTTCTTAACTTTCTTGAGGGACATTTGTTTGTATGGTTGTAGTCGTAAAAATACCCAGTCTCCTACATCAAAACTTCTTTCGCTGCAATGTTGATTTGCCTATTGTTTCATTCGATTTTGTGCCAAATTCAAGTTATCCTTTAAGAGTTGGAGAACTTCTTGTTGATGCTCGATGTGATCTTCCACTGCTTGAACCTTCGAATTTTCTCTTAAATATGATGTGATGGATGTTGGATGATATCCATAAAGTGCCATAAATGGGGTCATTTTTGCTGTAGTATGGAAGGAAGTGTTATACCACCATTCAGCGAGAGGTAACCACTTGACCCATTGTGTTTGTTTATCGGATACAAAACAACGAAGATATCCTTCCAAACATTTATTTACTATCTCAGTTTGACCATCAGATTGAGGATGATAAGATGAGCTATGAGCTAATTGAGTACCCAAACAAGAAAATAACTCCGTCCAAAAATTTCGAGTAAAAATGGGATCTCTGTCGCTCACAATAACCCTTGGGCTTCCATGTAGCTTTTGAATTTTGTCCATAAATGTAGTAGCAACTGTACTTGCTTTAAATGGATAAGATAATGCACAAAAGTGTGCATACTTGGTAATTCTATCAACTACCACCATGATGACACTCTTTCCTTCGGACTTAGGTAAACCTGTGATAAAATCCATTGAAATCTCCTCCAAACGTTGACTTGGAATGGATAAAGGTTGTAGAAGTCCCGAGGTCTTAATTGTCTCCACTTTATTCTGCTGGCAAACCAAACATTCCGCCACAAACTTTTGAATATCAGATTTAAGGCCATCCCAAAAAAATTCTTTCTTCACCCGGTGGTAAGTTTTTAAAAATCCTGAGTGTCCTCCTAAAGGAGAAGTGTGCAATTCCAGAAGAATCTTTTGTTTTAGTTGGGAATTCTTACAAAGATATAAGCGATATTTGTACCATAAGGAATCATTTTCCAACTAAATGTATCAGATGTACTAGGATCTTGCTGCAACTTTTGAATGAGTGTCCATACATATTTTTCCTTCTTCCATTCATCTCTTGCTTCGGTTATCCAATGTGGTTGGATAATAGAAATGGCACAAAGCAATGCTTCCACCTCTTCATTCTTTCTTGAGAGTGCATCTGCAACAACATTAATCTTTCCTTTTTTGTAGATTATTTCAAAGTCATAACCCAACATCTTTGTGACCCATTTTTGTTGCTCTTCCGAAGATAGTCTTTGTTCCAAAAAGTGTTTAAGACTATCATGATCAGTTTTTACCTTGAAGTGTCTTCCCATTAGGTAAGTTCTCCATTTCTTTAGTGCATGCAGTATTGCTAACATTTCCTTCTCATAAATAGGTTTCTGTAAATACTTTCCTTTGATTAGATGACTTTCAAAAGAAATGGGTCTTCCTTCCTGCATTAAAACTGCACCAATTCCATTTCCTGAGGCATCACATTCCACAATAAAGGTTTTTGTGAAGTCTGGCGTAGCTAAGACCGGTGCTAGGCACATTGACTCTTTAAGATGTTCAAAGGCCTTAGTTGCTTCAGGATTCCATGAAAATGCATCTTTCTTCAATAATGTTGTTAGAGGTGCTGCTATTCTCCCATAATTCTTAAAAAACTTGCGATAATACCCTGTTAACCTGAGAAATCCTCGCAACTGCTTTATGGTTGTGGGGAATTTCCATTCCTTAATGGCTTTAATTTTGTTATGGTCTACCTTAACACCCTCATGTGATACAATATGACCCAGATATTCCACCTCTTGTACTCCAAAGAAACATTTGGATGTTTTTGCATATAATTGTTTCTCCTGCAATAGTTTGAGCACCCTGTCAACATGTTCAACATGATCCTTCCAAGACCTGTTGTAGATTAGTATATCATCAAAAATTACTAGCACAAATTTTCTAAGGAAGGGTTTGAAAATGGAATTCATCAACCCTTGAAATGTAGAAGGTGCATTGGTAAAGCCAAAAGGCATGACCAAAAATTCATAATGACCCTCATGAGTTCGAAATGATGTTTTTGGAATATCTTTAGTCTTCATTCTAATTTGATGATATCCTGAACGAAGATCCAACTTGGTAAAATAAATTGCTCCATGTAATTCATCCAATAATTCATCAATCACAGGAATGGGAAATTTGTCTTTAATGGTGAGCTTGTTGAGCTCCCTATAATCCGGACACATTCGCCATGATCCATCCTTCTTGTGTACCAATACTACAGGAGCAGAGAAAGAACTTTGACTAGGTTGAATTATACTCGCCTCTAACATTTCTACAATCATACGTTCAATTTCGCTCTTTTGGAAGTAAGGATATCTATAAGGCCTGATGTTTGGAGGAACACTTCCTGGAATCAAATGAATAGCATGATCATGATCACGAATAGGTGGGAATCCTTTGGGAGTTTCAAACACCTTGGAATGATTGTCCAAGACTTGTTGGAGATCTGCAGAAATAGATGATTTTGATGTTGGAACTTCTAGTGAGCATAATTGTGCAATTACGCCTCGCTGTTCTTTCTTTAGAAGCTTTTCATGACATTAGAGCTTATTATCCTTCCTGGCTTCCCCGCAATACCCCGTAATTCGACTTCCTTTCCTTCTGAAAAAAATTTCAAGAAAATTTCTTGAAAATTAAAAGCTACCGTCCCCAAAGATTGTAACCATTGTACTCCTAGTACAACATCAGCGCCTCCCATAGGAATGGAAAGCATTGGACTAGTCAATACATATTCCCCCATGGTTAGCTTGATATTATGGCATTTTCCAGAGCAATTTATAGTTCCTCCATTTGCAACCATCACTTGACATTCTGGTGCTGAGTATAGGAAACAATTCAATTCCTTGGCTACCTTACAATGAATAAAATTATGGGTACTACCTGAATCAATCAACACTATTACCTTTTTCTTCTTGATATGTCCTTCTATCTTGAGAGTTTGAGGAGTGGTAATTCCTGCCAATGCATTACACGATATGGTTAGACTCATTTCTTCCTCTTATTGGGTTGGTTCCTAGTGTATATCCTCTTCTTGTTCCTTTTCTTCTTCCTCTTCACAATCTATGTAAAATAATTTCTTCTCAGCACACTTATGACCTTTAGTGTATTTTCTATCACAACTGTAGCAAAGCCCTTTTTCTCTTTTTTCTTCCAATTTTTATGGTGTCAACCTTGTAGGTTGTGGAAATCTAGGCGTAGCAACACTTCCTTCTTTATAGAATTGAGTGGTAGGCTTCCTTGTTGCCATAATTTTACATTCAACTTTTCTTGCCAACCTGAATGCCTTCTCCAATGAATCAGGTTCCAAAACGAGAACTTCATGTTGGATGTTATCCTTTAAAGTGCCTATGAAGAGATCAATCCTGTGTTCCTCTGGAATATCAGTTACCCTTATATTCATTTTTTGGAAGTCCTCAATGTGCTGCCCCACTAAACCCTTTTGTTTGAGATTTATCAATTGGCTAAAGAAGGTGTTGCTCTTTGTATCCTTATAATGTGCTATCATTTCCTCCGTAAAAATTGACCAAGTGACAATTTTTTTACAGGAGCAAAGCCATCGATACCATACAAATGTATTTTGCTCTAAATGTAAAGTTGCAATGCGTACCTTTTGTGTGTTTTTCACATTATGGAGATCAAAATATTGCTCCATCTGTAGTATCCATGTTACATGATCCTTTCCATCAAACTTCCTCATATCCATTTTTGGAATATGGTGGTTCTTCCCGCCAACATTAGAGTTTATGAACTCACGATTAACATTTATTTTGTTCTCATCATGAGTTTCCTCTACTATCTTTTCACCATTAGGAAACATTTCTTGTATCAACTTTATCAAACCTTCCATGTCTGCTTTTAGATCATTCTTCATGTTTTCCATGTTGTCTTTCATTTTTTCATCGATCTTGGCTTCCATGTCATCCATCTTAGATTCCATGCCATCTATCTTAGATTCCACGCCTTTCTTCAAACCATTTATCTTCGCTTCCATGCCTTTCTTCAAAACATCCATTTCATTTTTTGTTGCTCTTTGCGAGAGCGAAATTTGGTGCACTTGCTCTTGTAATTTTGATAGATCATGTTGCAATTATTCATCTTCATGAGTCATAGTAGAGCCTTCTGAAGGCTTAATGGGTGTTGAATTATTTTTACGGGGCATTTTTTTTTAACCCAATACTGATATATATTCTACAATATGCCCTTGGAATCAATTCAAATTGATTCTTCAAGCAAGACTTATGCAATTCGTAAAAAAAATACACACATTTTTCTTGCTTTTGAGGAGCTTGACATTGAAATTGGATTGTATTTGTGATTTCGGCTCTTCAATATCTAAAATTGGGCACTGAGGTAGCCTTTTTAATTATCTTTCGAGTGCCATAGGTCTGACTTGATTTGGATTCTCCAAGGCAAAGTTATGTCCAATCTCCCACAATGACCTAATTATGGACTGGTTCAATAGAGCTAACTTGTATGACTTTCCACATGTCACTGTTTCGTCTTTTAGCTTTGAAATTGATAGCAAAGAAATTATAGTCCGTGTAATTGTGACCACTTTTTACGGAACTCCAATCCGATTCCCAGAGAGAGAGTTATGAAGATTTTCCCACGATCACCTCTTTGAGATGAAATTTAGGAGCCTGAAAAAGCATTGCCTTCCACAGATCATATCTCTGAAAATGTTGCGAACCAAGCTCTGAAATTTTTCGATGAGTTTCCTCAAGATTTCAGCTTCGTGCCCTAAAAAATTCAGATTCTGAACCTTCGTAGAAAAAAAATTTATAGCACAAATTCCATGATGACCTGTTTATATTAAATTGAGGAGCCTGCAAAAAGACCTAACTTCCACAGATCATATCTCCGAAAATATTGTGAACCAAGCTTTGAAATTTTTTGACGATGTTCCTCATGATTTCAAATTCTAACCCTAAAAATTTCAGCTTCTGAAACTTCGTAGAAAAAAATTTATAGCGAAAATTCCACGATGACCTTTTTGGAGCAGCGAAACCCTAGAATCCAAAGCTCTGATACCAAATGTTGTGAAACTAGCTCCAAAAATAGAAGAAAAGAGATATCAACGCCTTAGAAATAAGCCACTTCGAGGGGGAAAACTCCAATACATTACATTAATGAACAATTCTTGGATGATACAAATTACAAAACCTCCTTTCTATATATAGGAGTCCATGGGGCCATAATGTAATCCTAGTGGGGCCACAATGTAATCCTAGCTGACCTAACAATAATAATTTAAGGGCACAATAATAGAAATATGGGGGTTACAGGGGTACAATAATAACAATAAGGGGGTTACACTAACAACAATAAGGGACTATACTAGTAATATAGGGACCTAACATTCAAATTGCATGACTATTCAGAAAACATGAAAGCCAGGGTAGCCACATTCAGTCTCAAAGGTAAAGTAGACATTTGGTGGGAAGATGCAAAGAATGTCAGGGGTATTTATGAGGAGGAGTTGACTTGGAGTGAGTTTGAGAGGCTATTCTGGAATAATTATTTGTCAGAGAGGTACTATGATGCTAGGTATAAGGAGTTTTATGAGTTGCAGATGGGTTCCATGACAGATGATGAGTTTACTAGCAAGTTATTGGAGTTTTTGATATTTATGCCTTACCTCAAGGAGGAAAATGCAAATATCTAGAGATTCATCGGTGTATTTCCAACAGAATACAGAGATCAGAATGAGTTTGATGTATTATCACTCCACCAGATCTCTAAGGCTGAGAAAGAGTCCAAACAGAGGTAAACACAGACTAATAATTTATCTTGGTAGTTATTCCTACCAAACCGGAGAGGGATCTCTCCACAAAATCACAACCAAGAGGGTTGGATGAATTAGGGTTTTAGGCTAGGTATGAGTACAGGGGTTTCTTTGTTTGAATTGGTTTTGTTGGATGGGTGAATTAGGTCAAAGAGGCTAGGTCAGGGAAAATAAGATTAGGATTGCAATCCATTCAATAGGGAAAGGTAGGTAGGAAGGCTAACACTTTAGATTTTTTTAATGGGATGGATCAGACAGATGAGGTGCTAGAAACAACAAGATAATGCATGTATTCTTTCTAAACTGAAGAAATGAGACAAACTATGAAGATTTTCCTAAACAGAGCATAGAAGATGTATTCTTCCTATCAACCTGAAAATCAACATATAATAGAAATGAAATGGATCATAGAGAGTACAAAACATTCAGACATATGCAACAGAATAATAAAAAATGTTAAATTGCCATACCATGGGTATCCCAAAGAAATAGCTACAACTCTTTCATTAAATTCCTGCCAAATACTGAATACACTGGAGTCTCTGATCAATACAACAACATCCAACTACATCCCACCTGTAAAATGAGTCAAGAAGTGAAAGAAATAGCCATCAAACAAATTCTCCCAACCTCAGGGGTCTAATCCCTGAGTTGTGGAGCTAATCCACCAAAGTATGAACTGAAACCTAGAGTGTAGGGTGGTCAAATTGACTCATCCCTAACTTTAATGAAACTGATTCATTCATCCTCTCAAGAGTTTTACCTAATGTATTTACCCCTAGCTAACTCAAAAACATCAATATTGCATTTACATCCTTGAATTACAATGGTAAAAACACCATTTTCCAAGGTGAAACTGAGAAAACTGAGAAAATTTGCAAATTTCAGGAAACACAGAAAATTGGTAAAAAGCGCAACGCAAAATTCAGCTCCACTTTTGAAGGGGTTCCCCATGTCCAAATTCAACTCAGGATAGCTCATTGGAAAGCTTGTCCTATCTAGTTTCCAAAATTGTCCTTGGGTTTCAAAAGTGACTTGATTTGACCCTAAAAAATGTCGAACTCCCAAGATTTCTCAAAAGCGCAGCGCCAACCTCAAAAATAGGGCAGAAATATGTTTTTTCAGCCCAAAAAAGCTTAGAAAAGTTGCTAGGGTGATTGTATTTGGCCTTCTAAATCCAATTGTGCCTTTATTTTTTCGTTGGAGGTCCCTAGATTTTGACAATGCAATTGTGCAAAAACTGTCAAAATGTACAAAAACTCAAAAAATTTAAAAACTTACCCAAAATTTCTTCAAAATTGTGCTATGGGAGTCTGATGAAATGTGATAAGCAAGGATGTCAAGCTTGTATCCCTTCTTTTGCTTGGCTAGGGTTTGCGTATGTTTCTCCTGCAATTGCTTGAGTTTGATGCTACATATTTGATTTCTTGTGATATATCTATTTGACATGTTTATGAGCATATTTTTGTCCTTGTTTTCCTTTTGGAGGAGCTTCTTATGATGTATGTTGACCCTTTCAAGCCACATTTCTCTGTCCTCTTCAACCTCCTTGGAAATCTTCTCCTCAAAAGTGATTTTTTCATCCTCACTCTTCTGTTGTTGTAAAGCCCTCTTAAGACCTCTTGTCTTTGGTCTTATTCTACTACTTTGGATGTCATGCTGATCAGGGTCATCAAGTGGCATCATGGCTTTACCTCTTTTTGCTTTGAGAAGCTCTAGCTCCATGAGTACTTACTCGTCTTTCAACTGCTTATTCTCCAACTCAAGAAATGAAATGACAAACTTAGCCATTTCTAAGTTAATCTGAAGCTCTCTAATTTGGGCATCATTTTCCTTGACAACCAAGCTAGAAACCTCATAATCATCTAGTTGATCCAAATCAACTAGGTCAAAATATGCTTCCTCATCACGAGAGTCTTGATCCTCTTGCACGGCTTCCTCAAGCTCATTTTCTTCTGTCATATTTTTCTTACCCTTTTTTACCTACTTTGCTGATGAAGAAGGCAAGGTCCCTTCCACTTTCTGTGGAGAAAACACTTGCATATACCCTCTCTGATATGTTCTAGCCAATGTGCCTATTTCAACCCTTTTAGGCTTGTTGACCATAGCTCTGCTAGGTGACCCAATCTGACCCTGAAATGCTGATGATGGTGGTGAAATGGGTGTAGTAGGTGAAGCTGATGAAGGATTAGGTGCTGTGGGCTGAGATGGAGGAACACATATAGTAGGATGAGGTGGAGGAGGCCTATATTTAGCATGTTGATCAGTAGGATGAGATGAATAAGGCATATATTCAACATGTTGAGCTTGTGGAGCTGTGAAGATATCATTGGAAATGAAGGTGTCCCATGAAATATACAACTAGTTAAGGTGGTGAAGGAAAATGATCTTAATGAAAGAGTTGTGAAAGAGGTTGCTCATATGCTGGTCATAATCTATCCTTTGTACAATGTATGCCATTTTTTCTATACTCCTGAATAGATATTATAGGATATTAATAATTTTGACTCTTGTGAAGTGCATAAGCAGTCTAATATGATATGTATAGAGTCTAGAGAACCTTCCTTCACAATAGAAGTACTTCATGATGATCTTCATCATGGGGGTATACCTATCAAGAAGGTAGCTAAAAGGAAAAACTCTCCTTCTCTCATTTTTGTACCTTGTTTTGATGGATGTTTCATAATATTGATCATCCAAGTCTTTGGATTTAAACCACCTTTCACCCATGTTTGGAATCCCTGTGGTAGCAGAAATGATAGATGTAAATATGGTGAAGGTTACACCTGCAAGGTTCACCTGATTGTCTTTGAGGTTTGAAATGAAATTTTTTCTCAAAATAGGGTGGTGTTGAACTCTTTTAATCATATTGTAGAAATCAAGGCAACCAACACATTGAAAGCAAGAGACTGTCATTAGTGAAGCCATCAGTTCTCTAGTATTGGTGGGCTCAAGCCTTAGGATTCTTCCTCCTTTATGTGGCCTCATCTCTTGTCCATCCTCCTCTTCATGTCTATCCTCCTCTTCCTCCATGTAATATATGTCTTCTTCCATGGTGTTTTTTATCTATAAACCCTAGGGATGAGGAAATGGGAGTGGGGATAGGTCTAGGGAGTGAGGATAGGTAAAGGAAAAATTAGGGAGATGGGGGAAGGGGTTATTGAACTAGACAAACTGCCAATTTTTCATGAAAACAAAAACACCATGAAATTGATATTTAGGAATGCAGGGAGGTGATAAAATGGTCTTACTTACTTCATAAAAGATGATAAGAGCATTTGTTGGAGTATTAGAGGCATTTTGGAAGAGTTTTGGTGCTTATTGGGAAAACTGGGCAAAAGTGCAATGCCTTACCCAGAATCGCAACGCCCTTTAGCAAAAAACGCAGCATTTTTGTCCAAAAGTGCAACGCCTGTTCAAAAAACGCAACGCCACCCTCTAGAAATGCAGCGCCACCAAAAAAATCAAATTTTGACCCTGCAAATTGGTTTTTTGAGTTGAGGGAGTGCGAGATCGATGGTTGCAATAGAAAATGAGTTTCTTCTTTGTCTAATGGTGGTCTTTATACTTGATGAATTTGATGTTTTGGGCCTTGGGACCCACTTTCTCTTTTCTTCTCTTTCACTTTACACTTTGAAACTATACCTTTTCTATTTTTGACTTCATTATTTACACATTCATCATTTGATGATTGAGAGCTCTTTACATTTTGACTTTTGATGCTTTTTTGGCATGTGGAACTCTGAGTTGGCAGCTTGGGAACCATGAACTTATTACAACTTGAGTGACATGAAATTACATAATGGAAAACAAAAATTACATTTTTAAATAAAAATTACATTTTGGAATAAGAATTACTCCTTACAAAGAATCTTTACATGGTAAAGCGAGGTTATTTGATCACTTTCTTACTTGCTGGTCTTATGCAATGGAAATGGTTTATTATTGGACCTTGAAAAATCCTAGAAATCTAATGAAACCTTTAAAAACCCTAAAGACCTAATGGGAGCCTTGAATGAATGAAATTCATGGTGACATGACTAAACAAGTGATAAAAACTCATGAATGATGGTCACTTAAAAAATTATGAAAATGAGCCAGCAAGTAATGGAAACTTAGGAAAAGTGAAATTTTTTTATTTTAGGGCTACCATTAGTGAGTAAATTTTGGAATGATGACCTAGTGAAAGGACAAAAATTTCTGAATGAGACCCTAATATGATATTAAAAGAGGAGTTTTGATAATTGATGGCAGGATGCAAATACTGACACTAACATTGGCTCTAGCTAGGGATGGTAGCTTCTTGGAGGTGCCAAGAACACCATATACCAAGTGCCTATCCATTGGGCATGGATTCAAAAGCTGAAAACAAACTGAAGACTAAAATCTTAATCTGATTTGAAACAAACTCAAAATTTGACTAGCTGAAATAAAAACTTACTAAACTTATTGATGGCATCATATCACCAAGACTTGAGGGCTTCAAATCCTGATGACAACCACCTGCCTGTTGAAGACATATGTAAAATCATGTGAAGTGATCCTTCCAGTGTAACCAATCCAAAAAATGGCTACTTACTAAAATTATGGTCTCGTTTTCCTCAAGCAAGCAGAGAAAAAAAAAAACTAGGCCACTCCAAGTGTCCACTAAACATGTGCTTATGGTCCATGAAAAAAAGAAAATACATCTTCCCTGCTAACTGTATAAAAATAGTAAAAGGGTCTTCAAAAATATGAAATGTTACCTTGTCTTGAGATCCAGCAAAAACACAAGCACACACTTCATCCTGATATGAAAAACACTTGGTTGTTGATCCATAAGAAGACACAGGGAAGTATGACTTTCTGCTATCTGAGTGTTGGTTGCAAATTCTTGAAGCACGTGAAACTCTAACTCTATCACTTGCACATTGTCTCTCTTAGGCTCATACTCCTCAAATTCATATTCTAAATCATCCTTGAACTAAAACCATTCTTCAATATTGTTAAACATGACAGCTCTATTATCTTCATGAAACAAAACGGTCTCTGTTAGCTGATCCCTTTGTAGGAAATCATCATCACAAATTGGATTACTCTCAAAATCTTCCTGTATAGTTTCATCAATCTCATGAATTTCATCATTTAAACTCAGATTTTCATTTTCAATGATGGAATAAATTTCACTAACACATTCTTGACCATGTGAACACCGTAAACCTACATTACCTTGGGATGTAACATGACTTTTTAGGAGATGATCTATCTCATCTTCAGTCAAAGGAGGAAGTACTCTTTGTTTTGTTTGGATGAAACAATAATTGTCCTCTTTCCCTCCTAAATATTCACAAGGATGTTGAATATCTTCTTTAATCTCAAGAGAAGGAGCATATAAATTTTCATCAGAATGCTGATTTATTTCATGTGGTTTCATTTGACTATCAAGATGCAAAATTATTTCATCTTCAAGGAAAGGGGAAGCTACCGTATGATGAATATGATATTGTGTGTCAAAGTGACTAGCTTCTTCATATTTTTGTTGAAGGGAGAAATCATAGAAGGCTTCAATGATCTCTTCATCATTCATGCATTCGATATCATCAATACTCTCAAGATATGCAATAAAACCTTCACTATAATCACAACATATTTGTAAGAGAGATAAAGAAATATAAGACTTCACATAATGTTTGGAGAACATCTTATGGAAATCTTTAAGAGAACATAAACTTCCTCCTGGTAACCCTTCATACTACACCCTAGATTTATCTTCAAGGGTAGCCATAAAAACTTTCATGAGATAGTCTTCAGTAAACTCAACTCTCAATCTACATACATGTACATGAAACTTTACTAAATTCAGATCAACAACATATTTCTCTTCATCATTGAATACGGGAAGATGTGTAAACCAATTAACATAAAGCATAGGATTTGGAAATCTAGGGATTTGAGATCGATCCATAGGAGCATACCTGGTATTTTTTCTTACAGTAGAACTCATCTCAACAACAATGAAGTCACCAAGAATTCTATTCAAATTAGCAGTTCTTGAAAACTAGAGTCGCCATGAAAATTATGAACCTTTGGATTCTTTGACATTGGAGTCACCAGGTGAATGAGCACAACCTTCTTGTGCCCGATCGTTGTTCACCATTAACAATCAGATCTAATATTTTTCATTCTTTCCCAGGGAATATTTGTCTTTTAGCCTCCACCAGATCTTTAAGGCTGAGAAATCGTCCAAACAAAGGTAGCCACAAACCAATATTTTAGCTTGGTAGCTATCCCTACCAAACCAGAGAGGTCTCTCTCCACAAAGTCACAGCTAAGAGGGTTGGATGAATTAGTGTTTTAGGCTAGGTATGAGTACAGGGGTTTGTTTGTTTGAATTGGTTTTGTTGGATGGGTGAATTAGGTCAAAGAGACTAGGTTAGGGAAAATAAGATTAGGATTGAAGTCCATTCAATGAGGCATGGTAGGTAGGAAGGCCAACACTTTAGGGTTTTGAATGGGATGGATCAGACAGATGAGGTGCTAGAAAGAGAAAGACAATGAATGTATTCTTTCTAAACTGAAGAAATGAGATAAATTATGAAGATTTTCTCAAAACATAGCATATAAGATCTATTTTTCTTATCAACTTGAAAATAAACATATAATACAAATTAAATGGATCATGGAGAGTACAAAACATTCATACATATGCAACAGAAGAAGAAACAATGTTAAATTTCCATACCACGGGTATCCAAAAGGAATAGCTGCAAATCTTTCATTAAATTCCTGCCAAATACTGAATACACTAGTCTCTGATCAATACAGTAGCATCCAACTACATCCCACGTGTGAAATGAGTTAATAAGTGAAAGATATAGCCATAAAACAACTTCTCCCAACCTCAGGGGTCGAATCCCTCAGTTGTGGAGCTAATCCACCAAAGTCTTAACTAAAACCTAGAGTGTAGGGTGGTCAAACTGACTCTTCCCTAACTTTAATGAAACTGATTCATTCATCCTCTCAAAGAGTTTTACCTAATGTATTTAGCCCTAGGTAACTAAAAAAAATCAATATTACATTTAAATCCTTGAATTACATTGGTAAAAACATAATTAGCCAAGGTGAAATTGATAAAACTGAGAAAATTTACAAATTTCAGAAAACACAGAAAATTGGTAAAAAGTGCAGCGCTAGTGTAAAAAGTGCAGTGTCAATTTCAACTCCATTTTTGAAGAGGTTCCAGTGTCCAAATTGAGTTCAGGATATCACATTGGAAAGAATGTCCTATCTAGTTTCCAAAATTATCCTTGGTTTTCAAAAATTACTTGATTTTAACCTCCAAAAGGTCAATATCCCAAGACTGGTCAAAAGCGCAATGCCAGCCTCAAAAACAGGGCAAAATATGTTTTTTAACTTTTTGACTAACCAGTTGGCCCAAAAAAGCTTAGAAAAGTTGCTAGGGTGACTGTGTTTGGCCTTCTGAATCCAATGGTGCCTTTAGTTTTGTCATTGGAGGTCCCTAGAAAAAGCACAACACCTAGGGTGCTGCGCTTTTAACAGTGCAATTGTGCAAAAACTATCAATATGTGAAAAAACTCAAAATTTTCAAACTTGCCCAAAATTTCTTCATTATTGTGCTATGGAAGCCTGATGAAGTGTGTTAAGCAATGAGGGATGCCTTTGCAAGGATGTCAAGATTGTCTCCCTTCTTTTTCTTGGCTAGGGTTTGCCTATGTTTCTCCTGCAATTGCTTGAGTTTGATACTACAAATTTTATTTCTTGTTATATGCCTATTTGACATGTTTCTGAGAACATTTTTGTCCTCGTTTTCCTTTTAGAGGAGCTTATCAAGATGTATGTTGACCCTTTCAAGCCATATTTCTCTGTCCTCTTCAACCTCCTTGGGAATCTTCTCCTCAAAAGTGATTTTTTCATCCTCACTCTTCTATTGTTGTAAAGCCCTCTTAAGACCTCTTTTCTTTAGTCTTATTCTACTACTTTGGATGTCATTCTAATCAGGGTCATCAAGTGGCATCATGGATTTACCTCTTTTTGCTTTGAGCAACTCTAGCTCTATGAGTACTTGCTGATCTTTCAACTGCTTATTCTCCAACTCAAGAAATGAAATGACAAACTTATCCCTTTCTAAGTTAGTCTAAAGCTCTCTAATTTGGGCATCCTTTTCCTTGAAAACCAAGCTGGAAGCCTCATGATCATATAGTTGATCCTAGTCAACTAGGTCAAAATCTGCTTCCTCGTCACGAGGGTCTTCATCCTCTTGCATGGCTTCCTCATGCTCATATGCTTCTATCATCTTTTTCTTACTCTTTTGTACCTTCTTTTTTGATGAAGAAGGTAAGTTCCTGTCCACTTTCCGTGGAGCAAACACTTTCGTATACCCTCTCTAATATGTTCTAGCCAATGTGCCCATTTCAACCCTTTTAGTCTTATTGACCATAACACTTCTAGGTGACCCAATCTGACCCTGAAATGGTGATGATGGTGGTGAAATGGGTGTAGTAGGCTGAGATGATGAAGGAGTAGGTGATGTGGGTTGAGATGGAGGAATAGATATAGTAGGATGAGGTGGAGGAGGCCTATCTTCAACATGTTGATCGGTAGGATGAGATGAAGAAGACATATCTTAAGCATGTTGAGTTGTGAAGATATCATTAGAAATGAAGGTGTCCCATGAAATATGCAACTCGTTTAGGTGATGGAGGAAAATTATCTTGATGAGAGAGTGGTGAAAGAGGTTGTTCATCTGTTGGTCATAATCTCTCCTTTGTATAATGTATACCATTTTGTCTATGCTCCTTAACATATAGTATGGGATGTTAAAAATTTTGACTCTTGTGAAGTTCACAAGTAGTCTAATATGACATGTATAAAGTCTGGAGAACCTTCCTTCACAAGAGAAGTACTTCATGATGATCTTCATCCTGGTGGTATACCTATCAAGAAGGTAGTTGAAAGGAAAAACTCTCCTTCTCTCATTTTTGTACCTTGTTTTGATGAATGTCTCATAATATTGATCATCCAAGACTTTGGATTTAAACCATCTTTCACCCATGTTTGGAATCCCTCTGGCAAAAACAATGATAGATGTAGATATGGTGAAGGTTACACCTACAAGGGTCACCTGATTGTCTTTCAGGTTTTAATTGAAAAGTCTGCTCAAAATAGGGTGGCGTTGAACTCTTTCAATCATATTGCAGAAATAAAGGCAACCAACATATTGAAAGCAAGATATTGTCATTGGTGAATCCATCAGTTCTCTGGTGTTGGTGGGCTCAAGCCTTAGGTTTCTTCTTCCTTTATGTGGCCTTCTCTCTTGTCTATCCTCCTCTTCCAGTCTATCGTCCTCTTCCTATTTATCCTTCTCTTCCTCCATGTAATATTTGTCTTCTTCCATGGTGTTTTTTATCTAGAAACCATATGGATAAGAAAATGGGAGTGGGGATAGGTCTAGGGAGTGAGGATAGGTCTAGGAAAAATCAGGGAGATGGGGGAAGGGGTTATTGAACTAGACAAACTACCAATTTTTGATGAAAACAAAAACACCATGAAATTGATATTTAGGAATGCAAGGAGGCTATAAAATGGTCTTAATTACTTGATAAAAGATGATAAGATCATTTGATGGAGGATTAGAGTCAATTTGGAAGAGTTTTGGTGCTTATTGGGAAAATTGGGCAAAAGCGCAGCGCCCTTCAGCAAAAAAAGCAGCGCTGCTGTCCAAAAGGGCAGCGCCACCCTCGAGAAACAAAATGCCACCCCAAAACTCAAATTTTGAACCTGCAAATTGGTTTTTTGAGTTGAGGGAGTGTGAGCTCAATGGTTGCAATAACAAATGAGTTTCTTGTTTGTCTTATGGTGGTCTTTATACTTGATGAATTTGATGTTTTGGACCTTAGGACCCACTTTCTCTTTTCTTCTCTTTCACTTTACACTTTGAAACTATACCTTTTCTATTTTTTACTTCATTATTTACACACTGATCATTTGATGATTGAGAATTCTTTACATTTTGACTTTTTATGTTTTTTTGGCGTGTGGAACTCTGAGTTGGCAGCTTGGGAACCATGAAATTATTACAAATTGAGTGACATGAAATTACATAATGGAAAATAAAAATTACATTTTGAAATAAAAATTACATTTTGGAATAAGAATTACTCCTTACAAATCATCTTTATATGGTAAAGAGAGGTTATTTAATCACTTTCTTACCTGTTTCTCTTATGCAATGGGAATGGTTTATTATTGGTCCTTGAAAAACCCTAGAAACCTAATGAAATCTTGAAAAACCCTAAATACCTAATGAGAGCCTTGATTGAATGAAATTCATGGTGACGTGACTAAATAAGTGATAAAAACTCATGAATGATGGTCATTCAACAAATTATGACAATGAGCCATCAAGTAATGGAAACTTAGGAAAAGTGAAATTTTTTATTTTAGGGCTACCATCAGTGACTAAATTTTGGAATGATGACCTAGTGAAATGAAAAAAATATCTGACTGAGGCCCTAATATGATATGAAAAGAGAATTTTTTATCATTGATGGTAGGATGAAAATACTCACACTAACACGACGAGCCTAAATCGTTGGAGGAGGCCATTCGAAAGTTGAAGCATTGTTATGAGCAGTCAAAACATAAATTTGAGCATGAGCGTGATTTGAAAGGCAATGAGAAAGCTAAGGGAAGATGGCCACCAAAGCAGGAAATACCGCAAGATGCAGGTGAGAAATAAAATGTAGTTCCTTACAAGAATTTCAATGCAACTGGGAAAGGACGTGATAAGCAACATACTATAGGTGATAGTAAAGCACTGTTTCAGTGTTGGATATGTGGTAGGATCATCGTAAGAGTGATTTTCTGTAGTATCAGGGTGGTAGACCCTAGATCTATAATGCATAGGAGGCGCTGACAGTTGGGGATGTTGGACATAGAATTCCTCAGATTTATGCAATTGTGGACAACAAGTAGGAATATCATCAGGCTTATTGTTGAGATTGCAACAATATGATGAGCTTAGTGGAAAGGAGTCGCCTTCACTAAGTGGGCCTGTAGGCTATTTTTGGCGCAAAGTCTATTTTTAGACATGTGGATCATGATTCTATGAGTTGCAGGATGCTATTTGTGGAGGGTTGGTCAAGTTGGAAAAATAGATGGACTTCTATTTTTATACATACTGGGCGGAATCTATTTTTAGATTGCCAGTCTAAAAATAGGGATGTCGAATATTATTAGCTCTTAATAATATTTGGACTCTAAACATTATCTTATTATCTTGGAGCACTTCAGTTTGATGCCTAGAAGTGGCACATGCAGCTGACAGAAGGAATTACGCAATTCCTAGGGTTTAGTGGAGCTATTGCATGAAGACTTCAGTTAGAACTCATGTGACAGAGTTTGGTGGAGTTGATTGAGGAAGTTAGTGGAGTTGTATTCAGTTTAACTAATCTAAACATAGTTGAGCTATTTGTATTCAGTTTAACTAATTGATATAATTAGTGAGAGTGGTGTGAATTAATTATTAATTAATTCACTAATTATATACTCATTAATCAACTAAAGAATACATCAGTTAACTTCAGTGCATGGACAGTTTCAGTGGAGACCAGTGCAGAAATAGGTGAAAGAGCAGGTTAACTATCAGTTGTGACTATACAGTGGTTATTTGCAACACACAGATAGGTGGAGTAAGCCCATGAGGATTGCGCAGTTTAGGCCAGGTGGTTTATCTATTTAATGAAGCCATCCCATAGCATTGAAAATGCAATAGAGGCTAGCTATCAAGTGGCTAAGGGTTGGAGCATGAGCTTTGCTAGATCTAGCTTGATAGTGTGTAGCAATTGAGGGTGTGCATGAGAGCTTGTGAGGAGCTTTTGTACTATGATTGTTACATGATCTCCATGACATATAATATATAGATAGTTGGGGTTTTCAACTTTAAGCTTTCCCATTAAATACTGTGTTCATATGTGTGATTGTTTGTGGTTTTAATGTATGCATGCAATTGATTTTATTTTCGCATGTGATGATCAATGGTAGAAGAGATTATGTATTATGCATGAAGCTAAAATAGTGTGTGATCAGGAGAATCTCGGTGAATAATATCTCAGTTATTCAAATTTCTACATGGTATCGGAGCAGTATTGATCATTGGAGAAATTGCAAAACATTGAAGCGGTTGAGTTTTGTGCTGGTGGAATTCGAATTTGCAGCAGTGTTTTCTTGGTGTCGAAGTTGAGATGTCTTTCAACGGATTGCAATTGGAGTATGCCCTTGAGGGCAGCTCAAATTATATTGCATGGAAGGACAGGATGGAGGTGGTGCTAGATGACAATGGGTTGAAGGAGTTCATAGATGCTGAAGTCCCAAAGCCTACTTCTACTGATGCTGCCGTACTTGACGCATGGCAAAAGAAGACAACAAAGTGTCGAAGGATTCTGTTGTAGGGCGTGAAGGATCACATAGTATCCAACCTTCACGGTAAGGCTTCTCCATTCTTGATGTAGAAATCTTTGACAAATTTATTCCAAAGCAAGAGCAACCAAAGGAAGTTGGTGCTCAAGGATAGACTCGTAAACATAAAGATGGAGAAAGGCGACAGTATGCCCAAGTACCTCACGAAGTACATCCAATGCAGGGATGAGCTGGGAAGTGTGGGGGTGACTGTTGATGATGAGGACTTGGTGATCTTGGCTCTCCTTGGGCTTCCAAAGAGTTGGCACTCCTATCAGGACTCTGTCAATGGTCGGGAGAAATTGCCAGGATGGGAGCGACTTTGGTCGGATCTTGTGCAAGAGGAGATAAGGCAAAGTACCAGGGACGAATCTTCATCAAAGAACTCTGATGAAGAGAATTGTGCTTTGGCTGCCAAAGCAAAGAAGGGGAAGAGCAAGAAAATTCATCTGCTAAAGGCAAGAAGCAAGACATGTCCAAGGTGGAAGTGCTTTCACCGTCACCAACAATGCATACATTACGCCCACTAATTGTCCACGTAAGAAGAAAATAAGCAAGCACGGGATCGCAGTACTGAGAGGCCTTAGCCTCGTAGCCTGAGCCGGATTTTTCACCGGGATCGCATGCTTGGCTTCAAGCATGACTAGATCGCGTGGTTTCGACGCTGGTGCCTTTTCACATGACAGGAGATCGAGATTTGTTTACTGATCCGGATGAGAAAGATCTTGGAGTGCACATCGAGATGGGCGATGATGGTAGATACAGTGCAACCAGTATTGGTACCATTTCCTTTGAGAGGGAGTCTGGTAAACCCTTCGTATTGAAGGAAGTGATGCATGTTCCAGGATTGAAGAAGAATCTTATCTCTGTGGCGATGTTAGAAGACAAGGGATATGATGTTGTCTTTAGCGAGGGAAAGGATTTCCTACGCAGTAAGGAAACTAGTGAGACCCGGAGGATAGGGGTTCGAGTTCAGAACCTTTATCAATTGCAGCTAGATGGATGTGCAGCAATGGCATGCAAGGCAGAAGGAGTGGTGAGCCAGGATGATGGCGAGTTGTGGCATCGGAGATTGGGCCACCTTCACCATGGAGCTTTGAAGATACTGCAGCAGATTTCTACTGGGCTTCCTAAAGGCACTCTTGCGCAGTTAGATCAGTGCAAGGGGTGTATCTTGGGAAAATTTGTGAAAGCCACCTTTCACGAGAAGGATAATCGTGCCACGACGATCCTTGAGAGAATTCACATAGACGTGTGTGGACCTTTCTCAGCAGCTTCGATAGCAAAGCACAGGTATTATGTGATATTTGTTGATGATTTTTCTCATAAGTACTGGATCTTCTTCATGCAGAAGAAGAGTGAGACATACTCAAAGTTATGTGAGTTCAAGGCACTGGTTGAGAAAGAATCGGGGAAGCAGGTGAAGGCTCTAAGGAGCGAAAATGGTGGTGAATTCATCTCTGGCGGATTCAAGGACTTTTGCAGCGCAGACGAAATTCGAAGAGAGCTCATAGCACCTCATAACCCACAGCAGAACGGGGTTGCTGAGCGAAAGAACAGAACGATCGTGGGTGCTGCACGGGCGATGTTGCATGATCAGGGCCTACCCATTCACTTGTAGGCGGAGGCATGAAATACTGCAGTATATGTGCAGAACCGTTGTCCTCACAGGATACTTGGCATGAGTACACCCGAGGAGGCGTTTTCTGGTAAGAGGCCTGATATTTCCCATTTGAGGATTTTTGGTTCACCTGTTTACATTCATGTGATGAAGGATACCGCAGCTGTTTCGGAGCCGACCGCGCGGAGGTTGCTGCATTTTTGGGCAGCTGACCGAGCTCTTTTACAACTATCGTGTGTATTTTCCAGACAGTCGCAAGACTGTTGTGCGACGGGATATCAAATTTCATGAGGAGAAAGCCATGAAGTGTTTTCTTGAGAGGGAGCCACACTTGCATGCAGATGAGGAGCTATTAGTTCCTAAGGATGAGTCTCAGGATGTGGATCAGCCACAAGATGAGGTTCATGGAGTGGAAGAGACCACTCAAGCAGCGCCAACCATCAGAGGGCGGAAGCGCACTACAGAAGCTGAGCGACTGGCTCAAGATGTAGAGAAGGTTGTAGGAGCACCTACATCACAGCACAGACAGAGACAGTCACCTGACCGGTATATTGGATACATGGCTCTTATGAGCAAGTGTATCGTGACAGAGCCATCCTCTTTCGAGGAAGCTGTGGAGGACCCCGCATGGGTAGATGCCATGGTGGAAGAGTATGTTTCGATTGTCAGAAACAATGCATGGGAGATTGTCCGTGGGAGAAATCGATGGTGGAGTTCAAGATGGATCTACAAAGTGAAGCAGGCAGTTGACGGTTGTGTGGAGAAGTACAAGGCAAGATTTGTTGCCAAGGCTTTTCACAGATAAAGGGGATCGATTATGAGGAGACTTTTGCACCTGTCATAAGGTATTCTTCCATATGGACGATTCATGCTCTCTCAGCGCAGATGGGGTGGCACATTCATCAGATGGATGTGAAGACTGTGTTCCTCAACAGAGTCATTGAGGAGGAGGTGTACATAGAGAAGCCCAAAGGTTTTGAGATCTTCAGCAGCGAGTCGCATGTGTGCAGGCTCAAGAGAGCGTTGTATGGGTTGAAACAAGCACCTGGGTGCTTGGTACACACGGATAGATGGATTATTTCACCGAGACTTGGAATCTCCAAGAGTGGGCGGATCTAACATACCCGGTTGGTGGAGGGGTAAGTTGTTGATCATTGTACTTTATGTAGATGATTTGAAGGAGATAGGTGATGAAGCTGACGTAGAATACACTCATGCAAGGATGATCTTGCAAAGGAGTTTGAGATGAAGAACTTGGGCCTCCTTCATTATTTCCTGGGATTGGAAATCTGGCAGTGCAGTGGTGGACTGTTTGTTTCTCAGGGTAAGTATGCCAGGGAGATACTGGAGAAGTTCAACATGCATGGCTGTAAGCCTGTTGATACTCCTCTTCCTGGTGGTTGGAGAAAGGAGGATGCTACTTCAGCGGAGGTAGTGGATGCCACTGTTTATCGACAGTTGGTGGGGTCACTTATGTATCTGGTCAATACACGACCCGATATATGCTATGCAGTTAACCAGCTTTCACAAGCTATGGTTAAGCCTACCAAGCTCTTCTGGAAGGCGGGCAAGCATGTATTGCATTATCTCCGAGGCACATCGGGATATGGATTGTGGTACGGACAGTCAGATGAGGTGAAGTTGTGTGGCTTCACGGATGCAGATTGGGCAGGGAGCCCAACGGACAAAAAGAGCACATCTGGAGGGATTTTCAATATCGGGTCGACAGAATTTTCTTGGTACAGCAGGAAGCAGAGATCCGTGGCACTCAGTTAAGCAGAGGCTGAGTATATGGTAGCGAGTCTGGCTGCATGCGAGGCTATATGGATGAGGAGGATCCTGGTCGGGTTGTTCGGTTCACACTTGGATCCTACTGTGATTTATTGTGATAATCAGAGTTGCATCAAACTCTCGGTTAATCCAGTATTTCATGATAGACCTAAACACATTGACATCCGGTATCATCATATCATAGATTGTGTGCAGCGGAAGATCATGTTACTTTCATACATTCCTACGGAGGATCAGATGCTGATATCTTGACGAAGGCGCTCACCAGGAGAAAATTCGAATACCACAGGGGTAGGATAGGGGTTGCAGATAATCCATATCTTGTTGAGAGGGAGTGTTGAGATTGCAACAAGATGATGAGCTTAGTGGAAAGGAGTCGCCTTCACTAAGTGGGCCCGCAAGCTATTTTTGGCGCAAAGACTATTTTTAGACTATGTCTATTTTTAGACGTGTGGATCATGATTTTATGAGTTTCAGGATGCTATTTGTGGAGGGTTGGTCAAGTTGGAAAAATAGATGGACTTCTATTTTTAGACATACTGGGCCCGCAAGCTATTTTTGGCGCAAAGACTATTTTTAGACTATGTCTATTTTTAGACGTGTGGATCATGATTTTATGAGTTTCAGGATGCTATTTGTGGAGGGTTGGTCAAGTTGGAAAAATAGATGGACTTCTATTTTTAGACATACTGGGCGGAATCTATTTTTAGATTTCCAGTCTAAAAATAGGGATGTCAAATATTATTAGCTCTTAATAATATTTGGACTCTAAACATTATCTTATTCTCTTGGAGCACTTCAGTTTGATGCCTAGAAGTGGCACATGCTGCTGACAAAAGGAATTACGCAATTCCTAGGGTTTAGTGGAGCTATTGCATGAAGACTTCAGTTAGAACTCATGTGACAGAGTTTGGTGGAGTTGATTGAGGAAGTTAGTGGAGTTGTATTCAATTTAACTAATCTAAACATAGTTGAGCTATTTGTATTCAGTTTAACTAATTGATACAATTAGTGAGAGTGTGTGAATTAATTATTAATTAATTCACTAATTATATACTCATTAATCAACTAAATAATACATCAGTTAACTTCAGTGCATGGACAGTTTCATTGGAGACTAGTGCAGGAATAGGTGAAAGAGCAGGTTAACTATCAGTTGTGACTATACTGTTGCTATTTGCAACACACAGATAGGTGGAGTAAGCCCATGAGGATTGCACAGTTCAGGAAAGGTGGTTATCTATTTAATGAAGCCATCCCATAGCTTTGAAAACGCAATAGAGGCTGGCTATCAAGTGGCTAAGGGTTGGAGCATGAGCTTTGCTAGATCTCGCTTGATAGTGTGTAGCAATTGAGGGTGTGAATGAGAGCTTGTGAGGAGATTTTTGTACTATGATTGTTACATGATCTCCATGACATATAATATACAGATAGTTGGGGTTTTCAACTTTAAGCTTTCCCATTAAATATTGTGTTCATATGTGTGATTGTTTGTGGTTTTAATGTATGCATGCAATTGATTTTATTTCCGCATGTGATGATCAATGGTAGAAGAGATTATGTATTATGCATGAAGCTAAAATAGTGTGTGATCAGGAGAATATCGGTGAATAATATCTCATTTATTCAAATTTCTACACTTATATCATTGATATGGATGGTAAGCTTTGTGATCAAGTTGTTTATATTTTGATTGACCCTAGATATAACTATAGTTATATTAATTTTGACTTGATGGATAAGTGTGGTTTGAGAAAAGAAATGCATGCAGAATATTAGTTAGTTCAGTTGGATACAGGTACGAAGAAAAGAGTTCACCATTGGGTAAGAGCTTGTGCATTTGAGTTAAATGGTATTCCTACAACAACACACTTGAATATATTTATGTTCGGATCATATAGTATGTTATTGGGTATGGATTGGTTATATATTCACAGGACCAAGGTGGATTTCTATGACAAATTCATTGAATTCTTGGATGAAAATGGGGAACCAAAAGTTTTACAGGGAAAGAAGAAAGCCACATCAGTTAGGATGGTGACAACTATGCAGGCCAATCGCAGTCGCAAGAAAGGGTGTGTGTTATTTTTGGTTCATATGTGTTGAATGGGTATCCAGTTTTACAACATTTTTAGGATGTGTTTCTAGCAGATATTTCAGAGTTTCCACCTCACAGGGAAGTAGAATTTTATATTGAGTTGGTACCAGGGGTAGCACCAACATCAAAGGCACCTTACAGGATGATCACAATTGAGTTGGTAGAGTTAAATTTGCAACTGAAAGAGATGTTTTATAAAGGATACATTAGGCCAAGTGTATCACCATGGGGCACACCAGTGTTGTTCATGAAGAAGAAGGATGGTACTCTCAGATTGTGCATCGACTACAGGAAATTGAACAAAGTGACCATCAAGAACAAGTACCCATTACAGAGGATCGATGATTTGTTTGATCAACTTAGGGGAGCGGCAGTGTTCTCTAAGATCGACTTGAGATCAGGATATCACTAGGTACTTGTTATCTCTCATATTTTCCTTGAAGTTGCGGAAAATGAAAGTAAATCCGAGGTAACCACAAACCAACCTTCAGATACAGAATCTAGCCAATCTGTATCCAGAGAGGGCTCTCTCTTTAAAATTTAGCTTTGTTCTTAGAAAATATTAGGCTAGTTATAAGTCCAAGAGTTTTTTTGAATTTAAATGGTGGAATCCGCCAAATAAAGGCACGATTGAGTATTTCAGGCCATTGGGCTATGGAGTCGAAAGGATGGCTTTACTGGATTAATTTTTTACACCAAAGATGGCTTTGCAGGGCAAGATAGCCAAACAGAGAAAAATTTTAGATATTAAAGTGAATGGAATGGATTTTGAAGGGATGAAAGGCAATTAAGAATCTTTCAACATGTTCAAAGAAAGAAAGTGAATGATTACAAATAAATAGAAGTTAAGAATTCTTTACTATAGTAATCAAAATGTTTAAACCAGCGAAACAAGAGCAATTAAGAATTCATTATTTATAACCAGTTTAGAAGAAAACATTTAGAATAATCACAATTGAAATCAGAGTACACTTAAGCAATTTCTGATTTATTCTTTTTTGTCAATTATTCAGAAATGGAACATAGTGATATAGTAAACATATATAAAACTTAAAACATAGGATAGAAATGACTTATTGAACTGTAGTCTGACACATGAATCCTGCAAAAAGTCTTGAGCTTCAATTCATCATCCAGTAAGCCACAAAGTAATTTCTCTAAAGCAATTTATTCCAAAATTCAATGTTACAGCAAAGTAGAAGAATCCACCCAAAATACTTCCAAGAGTGAAGTATTTATACAAATTCTAAACTAAAATATCTTGAAAAAATATCAAAATTGGTTCACAAATCTCTCCAACTATTTTACATAAATAGAACTTAAGTAAAGGACACTCAAAATAATGCATCTATTTGGAACTATTTTTTATGGATAGGTGATTTCAAAGAGGATAATTCGAATTTGATCCAACTCTTAGTTGATGATGAGGCATCCAAGTCACTAACTACTTCCTTTCTTTGTGCATTCTGCTCCAACAATTCTGCAAACTTGGGGTCCAATGATATATTTTTATTTCTCAATCCGTAATAGATATGTAAAAATTTAAAGAGGTTATTGTGGATTAATATGTTGGTGAGATAAACCTCTTTCAGTTTCCTAAAATTCCTCTCCAGCTGTGCACAATAGGCTCTGTAAAAATATGTGTAAAACAGAGTTTTACAGAGTCTGAAAAATAGCCTGTAAAGATGTGCATGTATCTCTCATTCTGAAATCACTGTGAAAAAAGTGAGATAGGTTTTTGTAGAGGGGTCTCTTAGGAACAAAAATTTCCTTCAGTTTTGTATGATGTATTTCTGATTGGCCACAATCCTCTCTGTAAAATGATGACTTAACTGGTATTTTCTGCAAAAAGTGCTTTCCAACATTGTTTAATATTTCCAAAACCATAATAGTTGTTAGAAAAGTGAGAGAGGTGTTTGTAGATTATCCTCTTAAGAACATAAACCTCCTTCAGTTTTGCAAAATTCATCTTGGATTTATCACAATAGTTTCTGCAAAACAATGACTAAAACATTAAATTTCTGCAAAAATGTTCCTTCTTGTTGTGTTTTTCATCTTTTCACTTTTTTGTTCTTTTAACTGTTTTACTTTCACTTTAGATAAAATTCAATGTTGGTGAAAGTATTTTCATCTCTTTTTACCATTTTATTGCCTCTGTAATTACTTTTACTGTTTTACCTTTGACTGCTCTGTAACTTCATTTTAACTTTCACTCTGATTTTTACCTGATACACTTTAACCATTGATACTCTTTAACTGTTCTTTACTGTGTCCTTTTACCTTCAATGTGTAGTTTAGGTTTTTACTGTCTGTTTCAACAGTAAATTGTTTAATATCCTGTTTTCTTTGCTTGTCTTTCAACTGTATGTTTTATCTTCCATCTCTGTTTGAATAAATTTGATAACACTCTTAGAGTAAACAAGTCTTATGACTAGTATTAAGACTGTTTATCCAAGGATGTGGTCTTCTGATCACCTGTAAAACAAAACAAATTGTTAAGAAAGCATTGGTTTGCAGGGGAGGTCGAAAAGTTTTCATTTGATTTTGAGAGGTCTGTGGAGTGAATCTAGAATGATTTTTAGGAGGTAAACCATGCTCAAATTGGTTAACAGAGGCTTCAGGTAGCGCAGCTGGGTTACAAAGGGTTTTACTGCATGGGAGTCTGGTCGTTCACTGTGCACGACATAATAAAAAAAACACAAGTTCTTTTCGTTTTATTTAAAAATTCAAAGGGGTGGCGGGTTTTGATTAATTTAATGAATGACATCATCCTGTACGATGGATGAGTCACGGGGAACAGTGGAGGTGGTAAGTGGTTTATTCCGCACCACTTATGCGGAAAGGTTGTTTTGGATGGGAAGGCAGCGAATCGATACAAATTTTGACACTTAGCCACAGCACTATTCACAAACCACTTTTATTTCGCGCGTTAACGCTCATACAGGGGATGGCTAGCGGAATCAATGGGAGCCGTCGATCTTGGAGGGGGTGATCTGACGGTTGACAGGACAGGGAGATGGCGGGGAGTTTAACGAGCGGGGCCGACATGAATTAACGGTTAATTAATCATTTCGGGAGGTTTTTTATTGGCAGAGGTTGGTTATTAATTAATCTTAAGGATTAATTAATCCCATATGAAAAATGGTCGGGCAATGGAAAATGCGCGGGGATGACTTATTTCAAAGTTTGATTTCAATTAAACTTTGGATTTATTTTTTTATTTCAAACATATATTCATATGCTTAAACCTTTTTCATATATTTTTTAATATATGGTAATTAAATCAATGTGACTTTCTTACCATAGGGGCGGGAATAGAATTAATGTTATTTTTTAGCCAAAGGGCATATAATGTGGGTTTTTATGTGAATGCATGGGGGTTAAATACTTTGGCTAAAAAGTATAATATATGGTTTTGGGATATTATAAAAAAGGAGTTAAATATAATAGGACAAGGTCATTTTTATGGGAGTTAATACATAAGTTAGAGTTAATATGAGAAAGGGACAAGGTAAAATCAAAATACTTTAATATAACCAAGAAAGTGAAGATTTTTAAAGCAAATTGCATTATACTAACTTCATCACTTAAACTTAGAATAAAAAGTGATTTTGAGGGCTTTTCATGAAATATTGAAGGATTTTCCTAAGTAAAATGGGATTTTACTTAGGAAAAGATTTTTGAAAGATGAATGAATGTGATAATGGATGATTTCAAGTACTTAGGTCTTTTCAATTATTGGGCCGAGGGTCCGGTCCCTCCAAAAGTCAAGGAAATGCCTTGAGCCCCTTTAATCTTCAAATACATTAGTGCTTAGGGAAATTAGTAAAATATTTGGGGAAAATGAGAGGGGAAATTAATGATTTTGACCTTGCTTTGCTTTGAAATTCTGCCAATGTAGTGTTCTGCCTTTGCACTTGTGATGAAAATAAATTCTTAACACATTTTAACACCATCATTCATCAAATGAAAATTTGCAACATCATCTACCTACCCTATCTACTTTAATCTACCATTTTTTCTCCTTTATTAGGGTGCACTTAGACTGGCAAATCCTTACCAATCTTCTTTTTCTTTTACATGGCAAACCTATCTAAGTCTACACTTATTACATCCAAGGGCTTAGATTAAACTGTTGAGCTCATTTTATTAACTCTACCTATCTACTTATCTGCCAAGATTAAACTGTTTGGCCAGATATTTATTCTATATTATACAACATGAAATTGAAAAATGAATGAGTCAAGTTTAAACAGTTTGACTCTTCATAAATTGTGGCAAAAGTTTGACAAGCTGCACACAATTTTGTTTATTATATCAGAGTAAAAATTAGTGGCATTTAGACTTGCACACTTTCCTTGGCCTTTCTTTTGGTGGGGTTCATTTTCTTTCACTTTTTTGGCCAATTTTATTCTTTTTACCCTTTGATTTTTCTTTTAGGGTATACCCTCTTTATATTTTTTAAATTTTTTGATTTTTTGAAAATATGGAAACCTTTGCAACAAGAAAAGGTATGAACATATTACATAGTCCATCAAGTCAGTCATGAAATATGACACCTATTGGTATAGGAGTCTAACAGTACGCATCAAAGAAGAGGACATCTACAAGACTGCATTTAGTACCATTTATGGGCATTACTAGTTTATTGTAGTTCCATTTGGTTTGACTAATTCTCTAGCTACATTTATGTGTTTGATGAAGTGTGTTTCATCCTTATCTGGAAAATTTTGTGATTGTGTTCATAGATGACATCTTGGTATATTCCAAGAATGATGAAGAGCATGCAAATCACTTGGAAGCAATGTTGAGATTGTTGAGAGAGAATCAATTATACAATATGCTCAGAAAATGTAGATTCTTCCACACTAATGTACATTACTTGAGACATGTTGTCTCCAAGGAGGGCATTGCAGTAGATCCAAAAAAGATAAGGGCCATCATGGAGTGGGTAGCTCCTAGAAATGCAGATGAGGTGAGATATTTCATGGAATTGGCAAGATATTATAAGAGATTCATCAAGAACTTCTCACATATTTCTTATCTAATTACATAATTGCAAATGAAAGGTAAGAATTTTGAATGGACAAAGGAGTGCGAGGCCAGTTTTGAGCAGCCTAAGAAATTATTAACACATGCTCCAGTGTTAAAGATCGTAGATCAGGACAAAGAGTTTATAGTGTGTACAGATGCTTGCAAGAGAGGGCTTAGTGGAATCCTCATGCAGGAGGGACAAATAGTATGCTATGAGTCAGGGAAAATGAATGAACATGAGCAGAACTATCTGACGAATTATCTTGAGCTAGAAGCGACCATCCATGCACTGAAGGTGTCGAGGCACTATCTTCTTGGCAAGAGGTTTGTACTAATGAGAGATCACAAAGGGTTGAGGTAATTTTTTGACCGGTCGAATATGAATTCCATGCAGGCTAGATGATTGACTACGATCAGCAAGTTTTATTTTGAGATGAAGTACACCAAACGTAAAGAGAACAGGGTCGCAGATGCTCTTAGCAGGTGGATACAAATATTTCACATTGTAGCTATGAGCTCTTATGGGAAAGATTTACAATATAGGATCTTGCAGGAAGGCCAGTAGGATGCTATATATATGGAGCTTACGCACAAATTGCAGCAGGGCATATGTACAGGTAGAGGTACAATTTTAGGTATAGGTACAGGTATAGGTGCAGGTGTAGAGGATGTGGAATATTGTCTTACGACATATGGATTGGTTAGGTTTAGAGACAGGATATATGTGCCAAATAGTAATGAGCTCAAGAAGGTGATTTTGAGGGAGTTATTTGTGAAACCATATTCAGGTCACCCAGGCTATCAGAAGACACTGACTGCAGTGAAGAGATTCTATTATTGGCCGAACCTGAAGAGGGATGTAGCAGAGTTCGTGGCTAGATGTTTGGAATGTTATTAGGTAAAGGAAAAGTGTAGGCATCTAGGTGGTCTACTACAACCTATTGTGATTTTGGAATGCAAATGGGAATTCATTTCCATGGAATTTATCACAGGTTTGTTGAGGATAGTGAGACATCATGATTCTATCATGGTGGTTGTGGACAGGTTGAAAAAGGTTTCACACTTCATTCCAATGAATACTACCTATTTAGCAAGCGATGTAGCACAGGTGTTCATCAAGGACATAGTCAGATTACATGGTGTTCCAAAGAATATCATGTCAGACAAGGATGAAAATTTCACTTCCAAGTTTTGGAAGTAGTTATTTGAAGGTTTAGGCATCGATTTGGCCTTCAACACAACTTATCATCTGTAGATAGATGGACTAACTGAGAGGGTCAACAAGATCTTGGAGGAAATGTTGAGGATGTATTTGATGCATCAGCAATGGAAATGAGAAGAGTATCTACCATTGGTTGAGTTTTCATATAACAAAGGGTATCAGGAGTAATTGGGTATGAGTCCTTTCGAGGCATTGTATGGGCGGAGTTGTAATACTCCCATCAGTTGGAGTGATACAGTTAACAGGGTGTTGATTGGGTCAGACATGTTGGTAGACATGGAAAAGGAAATGTAGGTTATAAAGAAGAATATAAAGGCATCACAAGACAAACATAAGATTTATGCAAACCAACTTAGGGTATTTAAGGAGTTTTAGGTTGGAGAGCAATGTTTATTTGCACATCAAGCCCAAGAAGAGCTCCTTGAGGATCAGATCATGTGCCAAGTTGGCACCACGATATTGCGGGCCTTCTGAGATCCTTGAGAGGATTGGACTAGTGGCCTATCAACTTGCACTTCCTCCAACAGTGAAATTCTATGATGTGTTTCATGTTTCACTACTTAAAAGGTATATAAAGGATGTTGATCATGTTATTCATTGGTCTATATTGCACGTGGAGCAAGAAGGAGAGTTTCAGTTGGAACCTTAGTGCATATTGCATCAGAAGCAACTCATGCTCAGGAACAGAGCCATTGAGATATTTAAAGTGAAATGGAAGCACTTTAAGCCTGATGAATTTACATGGGAGATGGAAGATCAGATGTGGTCAATGTATCCTCCATTGTTTGTCGGTTGAGGCAAAGCAATTTTGGTTTGGTGTTTTGTACTTGTTTGGCTTATGTTTTAATGATGTTTTGGTATATGTACTTATTCATATGGATGTAAATACTTCCATGAGATAATTTATAAATCTCCAATAAGTGGTATGGATGTTATCATGGTTTTTCTTTTGATCAAGTCACTCATTGTAAATACTGCATCGAGCTAAGTTATATAGCTCCATGAGAAGTATGTTTGTTTTTCAATAGTTGAGGTGTAAGTGTGGTTTAACACTGAGTGATCCAGGTGGATATTTGTGGCCACCCACCTATTCCACTTGGACCCCCACCATTATTTCTTTCATTTTTTTAGTTTCCTTGATTGTAGCACAATTTACTATTTTTGGCAGCTTTTCGGGTCCTAAACTTTCAGAGTCGTTTTGAGGCCCTAAATGACGTTTTTTGGGCATGAAACCTCTGACAAATACGAGTATTCCAAACTTGATATCTGTCGTCAATAGTTGTATTCCTCAAATATATATTTCTAACGATGTATCATGTGCATCAAACAGAGATAGTATGCCAAAGTTACGACTCTGGGAAATTGATGTACCAATTTACCCCGACGGGGCCCACAGTCTGGAATTTCATCTCCTAGGGTTAGGTTTTTGGATGTTTATGGTTTTCCATTGTTTCTAACTAATATATAGGCCTTCGAGCCTCATTGTAACATAGATTTTAGAGGCCTGTATCCGCCACATCTCTTCTCAGAGATAATCTACCAACGCCCTAGCTAGTTTATTTCCATTATGTCTGTAAAAAAAATTCAGTTCTTTGATATTAGTGAAATTAAGTGTTATTTCCACTGCATCTTTGTATTTATGGTTATATGTGTATCTTATTGCATTCCTGCATAAATTCATATCACCAAGGGCGGTGTTCCCCAAGGGGAAGGGTTCTGTATCAAACCCGGGAAAAATTTCATGTAATAAAAAGTTAATAAAGGCAAAAATAAGACCACATTTCAAGGGACACTTATTCCAAGCTGAATGTTGGGAAAAATATCCTAGTGGGCACCATTGGATATGTGGTTATGGCTAAGGTAAATGGAAAAGGAAAAGGAAAAGGCATTAAAGAGGCAAAAAGTATTATTGGTCGATTTATTTACGAAAATAAAGGAAAATAGGAGAAAGGGAAGGTAAAAGGTCACAAGTTGCATGTGAGGAGAAAAATGAAGGAAAATTATGGAAAATGAAGAAAATAGAGGCCTTATTAATAAAAATTATTCCGAGGATCAGTTGGTACCTTTGGTCAATGTAAGCTTTTTTCAACTCGTTTTTTGGAGCTCTCTCATTATTCTCTCTCTCTCTCTCTCTCTCACTATTAGATACATAGAGTTTTCTTGGAGAAATTCAACATTTTGCGAAGGAGGAAGAAGCAAGAAAAAGAAGGGCAAGAAAGGAAAGGAAAGGAAAGGAAAACAAAGAACAAGCAAGGAAAATCATAATCTAGAAGCTTCAGCAAGAATACTTACATGTAACATATTGCATGTGTGATTTCCTTGCTGGTTTGGACATGCATGGCTTACGCATGTTGGTATTTGGTTATTTTGTTTTCAGTGGTATGGTTTTGTCGGGTTATGCCAGTGGTTTTCAACCTTGCCTTGACTTTTCCGCATGTCATGGTGTGTTGGGATTTTTATCTCAATTTTGAGCTATGGATTTTCAATATGGATTTAGAATTTGGAGTGGAGGTGGTCTCAAGTTTCATTCCCAAAAGCCTAGGAATTCCTTGACCAGTTTTGGTGGGATACATGGTAAAGCCTGAGGGAGATGCCTTGGTTTAGCACCTAGTGATCTGGGATTGGATTGCGATAAAGCCTTAGAGACATGGAGATGGAAAATTACTCAAGGCTAGTGATGGATTCTGGATGGAATTTCCATGTTCTACTTGGTTTTGTGATCGGAGCACCGGTTGGGTGTGATCATGGTATGGTGAGGGTGGAGGTGGTTTAACCTCTTGATTCCATTGGTTGTGTTTTTGGATGATTTTATCCATGATATACCATATTAATGCTTGGAATATGGCATGGAATATGGCACAAGGGTGATTGGTTGAAGATAGATTTGGCTCGGTGTCTATGGTTGGGTGGAACGTGGAAGTCCCGAACTTGGTCGACATTTCCCTATGTTTAATGGAAGTTAATTTCTCTTGCTTTTGTACCTATTATTATGTGGACTTAATGGTTGTATTCTCACTACTATTTGCATGGTTTTATGATGGTTATAATCATGTTTAAATGGATGGTTCATGTCATGGTTAATTCATGTATTCACTTGTAATTGTTAAAATAATGGATGCAAGACCTAATTGTTGCTATATCTGGTTAAGGAAGAAGGTGGTGGTCCTTCTTGTAATGTTTCATAAGTTATTTCAATCGCTATGTCTTGTATCCTATACCTGTAGATTACATTCATGCCAAGATCTTGACAGAATGTCAGTCCTGGCTGGGGATGGTCAGGCTTAGTCCTCGAGTCAAGTTTTGGTTTACTAGTGTTTTCATTGTGTATTTAATGATTCCTAGAAGTTACAAGCATTTATGTCAGTGTCCGAGATTCTGGGCTTAAAAATTTCCTTAAATCCTATGGACATGGGCACAATTATGGGAAATTTAGTCCCTGGATGTTGGCATGCAAGCTCATGCATGCGTCCAAAGCCTCCAGATGCATGGATGCAGGCCCGTGCAGGGGTTTTCTCTATGAAATATCAGTGGGACCCAAGGATAGGTCAGGTGGATGACCAGGATAACCTTTGTGGGTCCTGTAGTAGGTGTTAAAGGTTTGTATTATGGTTTCTGCTTCGATTCTGCTTCCTTAAAGTCACCAAGGAGGTTGAATCTGTCTTAGTGACCTCTCATCTCATGTTTACCCCGGTTGGTAAGTTATTCGGGTAGGCCTAAGGGGTTTGGTACGTTACAAAGAATGGATAAAAAATGAACAAAATATCATGAAATTGTTGATACATTATGGAAATCTAGTGATTGAGAAAATCTATGAATGTGCTCCCTACCATTTAATGTAGATTCGTAGTGTTGGGAACCAAATCCACTATTTGATGGATTTTTGAGGGAAAAATTCCTCCTTTCAAGGACAATTTTTTCCTCATCACTTTTTATAAGTACCAATTCGAATTGGCCTCTAGTGGCATGTATTTCTTAGTCTTCTTATGGAGAAAACTTGTTATTTAGCAGCTTCACTTTCATTTCTACCAAGTATGCACTTGGATTGATTCAGATAATGACGTTTGGTGTCATTTTTAACTTCTAAAGCTTGCTTTCCTACATAGTACTTTGAATTTACTTTGGCTTTTCCATCGGAGGAGCCTGAGATCCCTCTTGTATAAATTATTTATTTCCTTTGAATGTCTTTTTCACTTGCATCTCTTATTTCTGCATTTACCATTCATGTTTATTTTTTTGTAGGTCATATTGGTTAAATTATTGAAGTGAGTTTTTTTGAAGGTTATTTACAGAGTCACAAGCATAATGCATCATTAGAAAAACTTTTAAAATTCATATTCATCATTGAGCTACTTGGATTGGTTTACTAGTTCACAAATATAGAATTTTTGGAAGTCCCTTGTAGCAAAATAGTAGTACTTTTTTGCTATTTTTTAGAAAGTGTTAATGAGATTCATTTGAGTTGATTCCACTTGTATCAGATCATAAAAAAAATCAATTTAATAAAAAATTCGTCCCATAGAATTTTCACTTTATTTGGTTAGGAATTTGGTAGGTTAACTAGCTCACAAGTTCTTGAATTTCTGGTTTTTAGAGTAGTAATATTCTGTTGTTTTTTAGCACATGTTAACAAGGGTATTTTGGAGTGATTCCACTTGTAACGGGGTCCTAGCACATCATATCTAATAAATAAAAAATTCCCATCCAATTTTCATTTGATTTAATTTGGAATTCAGCAAGTTATCCAACTCTTGTAGCAAAAGAGGGACTCCTGTAGCACCTCCTGTAGCAATCCATGTAAACTTGACCATATTTGTTCCAAAATATCTATTTTTTTCTCTTAGGCTTGAATCATGACCCCTAGGTTATGAATATGTGATTGAGTAAGAAAAAAATACATCTTAATCCTTACCTCTTCTCCATTGCAATTCACCTCTGCAGTTTGGATTAATGGACAGATTCATGACTTGAAGAGCATAATGATGATTTTCATGAAGCACCTTGTGAACTCTATTGACAAAATCTATCTTGAATACAATTATTTAAGTATTATTTCATACATCTTAAGCTATGGTTTCCATTTACAACATTTTTTTTCTATTGCTTAGACTAGGCTTCCTTTTGATGTACTATTTACACTCTACAAACATGTTCATGTTTACATTTTTGCAAGTAATCTAGCATTTACATGCATGAAAAGTAGAATAGCCTTTCCTTTTTGGAAAAGTAACTAGGATTTCCTTTCTGCAAAAGTAATTAAGTTTCATTTCTACAAACAAAGTAAAATTTCCATTTCTACAATTAGTTTAGGCTTGGATTTCATGACATTTATTTCGTTGCATCAGATCAACAAAAGAAGGACATATTGCATGTTGCACATATAGTGTCGACACCTCTTAAGTTTGTGTTAACCCCGGGTTGATAATTTAAGTTGGTAGCCTCGGGATTTTTAGAATTCTTGTTGCAATACTAGGGCTTGTCACTTTTTGGCGCTGTTGTTGGGGAGGTGTCAAATTATGCATTGTTTTTTTGCCTATTTGATCAATTTATGAAAACACAAAAAATTGCATTAGGAATATTTCATTTCATAAAATTTCATTGCATTAGAATTCTTATTCAAAAAAAAATATCAAAATATTACTTCTCCAACACCAAACCCCCCATTTGACCACTTGGTGCAGTAAGATCCACATCATCATCCACTTTTTCAAGTAGAAGAAGAGGAGGTGGCAGAGAAGGTAGAAGAAATGGATGGAGCTGATGACAATGAAGAAGACCCTCTTGGATTTCCCATTCTAGATACTTATATCAATACTCATATGAAGAACATCCCTCCATCTTTCCTTCCCAACTTCCATGGTATGAGGTTAGAGGATCCCTTAACCTTTCTCTTTGAATTTGAAATTATTTGCAGATCTTATGGTTACTTATTAAACACTCAACAATTGATATTGTTTCTGACAACATTGAAGGATAGATCTATTAAATGGTTCATGAGTTTAGGGACTATTTCAATAATATCATGGAATAATATGTAAAATATATTTCTAGAAAAATATAAAGATCATGATATTAAAAAATAAATATTTATAACGGACTCAAAAAGAAAATGAGAGCCTTGAGGATCTAATATAGAGATTCATGTATAATGTTAAAAGGATAAAATTACATCATTTAGGATTTAACACACTAAAGACCCTCTTACTTAGAACAATTAGGGATGAGTGGATTGATCTCCTTGATATCATGAGTAGAGGTGAAGTATACCAATTATAATTTGAAGAAATTTGTGAAATATGCAAGTGAATCTCAGTAGGAAGGGCAAGGATAAGTAAATCAGCATCAAGATCGGTAAGTCAATATGAACTTGGAAATCTTGATAATTTTAAAACAAAAATTCTTGGAAATCTAAATGAACAAGTAGAAGTGTTAAGAATGAAAAATGAGCAGGAGGAAGATGTTGATATTTATGTTATCCATGCAGAATCACATGCTACTAAATATTTCCCATCATTATTGAGTTGAAGGAATTTTACCAAGAGGACAATGGATAAATTCAATCACCAAAGTAGCTATGTTATGTAGATCCAAGAAGACCATGGTAGCCTAGTCAACCTTGTATGATGCGAGAAACTAATTCACAATTTCAAGGTTATGTACATCCATATAAAAGCAATTGGAACACACCATTTCCTTGGAAACCTTGGCCATATGAAACCCAAAACAAATCTTGGAAAAAAGGTTGGGAAGGACCTTAAGGGATAAATCCACAATATCCTCAATATCCTCCTGTTACACAGTACTTTGTCACCGTCCCTGCAATTCCCATCCTAGATATTGGAGGACCATTTCAGTGACTTCTGTGTACTGTCATACCTTGCTAAAAGTTTCATTGCATCCCTTGGCATGTTAAGAACATTTCCTCTATTGGTCATTCGTCAAGAAAAATCTCAAAAACATATGATTTTGGGTCGGGGCTGGTAGGCAGTTATGGCCACACACCCATAGAGAAATTAAAATTGGGCCCCGTGCCCATTAGCAATCTATCTCAGTGGGGAACCCGCGCCGAGCTATTTTCGGATTTTTTTTTAAAATAGAAACGAAGTTTCCATGCCTAACCACTTCATGAGCGGAGTCATCATGGTTTGTTCGACTAAATAACGTCGAAGTCCTCCCTTTGGCTTCTTGTTTCCTACAATTGTGCAACTCCCCAAAGGGATATGACCTCTCTTCCACCTTATGAGGGATCCCAAAACACCTCCTCCTCTCCTATAAATACTTCCTTCTCGTATGGTTTCAGCTAGCTAAACAATTGTTACTATAGTTGGTGTGAATAATAAGGTAGAGAGGAATCCATTTTCAAGAGAGAGTTTAGGCCCATTGCGTCACCAAGTCCGATCCTTGACAAATGCTTGAGACACGCTTGACTGAACCCGTCGAAGGAGGCTACAAAGTCAAGGCATTAAGGTTTTAAACTTCTTTTCTCTATCATTAATACATGACTGGTTTTTTGGTTCCAATTTTGTGTTCGATCATATGACAAATATTTTATTCTCCTTGACCAATTAAATAGTTATAAATTAAAGTATATTTTCGTATCCTGTCACCATTCACATGATCCTTGTGCAAGTACATGGAAATTATCATTGAAGGACCGCGACATGTGAAGACAAAGATCAGAGGATCACTACTGCAAACTACAACAAGAGTGTTGGACTAAGGTAGGTCATCAATCCCAACTCGTTTTCATTTATAAGTTAGGAGTCGGAAAGCCCAGCTTGTTCCCTTGTTGCTAGACCCATTCTAGGGCTAGAGGGATCACCTCTGTTCACAAAGGGTATTTACCTACTTAACAAGTTGGCGACTCCATTGGGGATCAATGTGTTTGTCGTCTCTCGTTGTTCATCTAGTGTTTTGCTTGTTTATTCGAATTTTGTTGTATTACCGCTTTTCTGCTTTGTTCCGTCTGTCTGATTGTTTCCAACCATCATACTTAGTCTCATTGTGTCAATTCTAACCTTTTCTTAGTGTTTTTTAATCTTTTCCATAGTTCTCTAGCTCAACGCTATTTTTTCTCAAACAGTCACGCCAATTGGCACTTGTTGCCTTTTTTACAGGCGCGCCATCCTCTGTTTAGAGCGGATTACAGCTTGACAGACGTGTTGAATCCTGTAGGTTAGGATTTTGGCCTTTCCTTAAGTTTTTCCAGTGTTTCTTGCCTCTAGTTTAGATTTTCCTCTTTCAATTAGTCCAATGGAATTTCTTTGTCTCTCTTGTCTCATTCTTCTCAGTTGTTTTCCCCTCATCTAATCAGTGAAGTTTGTCATCCTAGGGTTTCTAGGTGTCTTCTGCTGCTTGTTCGACTGCCTCCTCACTGAACCTTCTGATTTGAGTCTGAGTCAGTCTGGTCTTTTATCTTTTCAGCTTGTTGACTAATTTTCTTAGTTTTTCTGTCGATTCTACGTTTCATTGGGTCATTGAATGATCATCTTGGTGTTCGTTTAGCTCTCCATCTGTCACCTTGAGCATAGATTACATTGCACACTAAATCAGTTTGAATGCCATATTTTTTCTTGAAGGAATGCGTCTCTATTTTGAATGTGTTTGATGTTCGTGTTGAATTGATATCTTTGTTTTAGATCGTTTCATTCGAATTTCTCAAAACTAGTGTCTATTTTGTCTTTTAGTGTAGTAGTGCATTTTGCTTCTCATTCATCTAAAAGGACAAAATTTGTGTTCTTTCTCTTAGTTTGAAAATGAAAAACGTTCTTTTGCATTAGTAGCTTTTAGTGAACAAGGAAATATCTTTTTGTTTTCTTCTTTGGTTGTCTTAGATGCATTAGGAAAAATCCTTCTTGTGTTCGATTGATTGTTGCTTCGTTATGAAATACTATCCCTCTCTTAGCTAGATGTTCATCGAATTAGAATGATTTTCTTTCGCATATAGTTGTGCATTAAGGATTTGATATTACATTCATTAAGGCCTTGAAACTACAACATTAATTCAAGATCAACTTTAAAATGAACTCAATCAACCTAAGGAAGCATTGAAACCTAACGCTCGCATTTAGAGATCTAGGCTAGTGACGTGTTCTAGCGTCGTTAAACCTAGTAGTTGTTGTTCGCCATCTGGTAGTAGACAACACTAGCATGGACTTGTGTTACCCGTACCGTCGAGTATGTAAAGGGATACCCTCATATGTTGCAATCCTTTAGCCATAGGAAGCCGATTCTACCACCTTGTAACCGTGATACATCAAACACAACATTCGAGGAGACTGCCTGCACGTACGTTAAGTCCTTGGTCATTTCTCTTTCATTTGATCACCAAGGTGTATATTGAAGTTCACGAAAGCTTGGTACACCCTCTTGCTTAGATTTTCTGAGTAGTCATTTTGGTCTTTTCGTGACTCTCTAAAATTGAAAAGATCATCGAGCACTTGTACTTTCGCGCTCGTTCAACCTGAAAGTGATTAGAGTCACCTTTTGCCTTTCTCTTGACTCTTAAAATATGAAAAGGTAAAGTTTTGTTTCAATGTCATAAAATAAATTTCCTACCATCACACACCCATTAAAGATATTTTCTTAGCTTATTCTTAAGTAATTCCTTAGTGTTTGGTCTTGAAGCCTCGAACTTTTCATCTTGGTTCTCTCCTATTTTTGAGACAAAGTCACAGTGGCGGAACCACCAGCTTCATCATCCCCTTCATTACCTTGTAGTGGAGATCCTTCTCTTGAAGTTTCTTTGAGAGCACCTCAACCTACTAGGCCTATCGGTTACTGGCATTCTATTGTTCCGAGTATCTTACCTCTTGCTACCTGATCTCCTCATGAGGAGCCATTTGATATCAATTGGCAACCTATGGACGTTTGGGCTGGTTTTAGAGATGAAGAAGAATATCCTCCTCTTACCTCAGAACCACCTACCTCAGAACTGCTTGAATCACCATTAACACAGGCTTTACTTGCCACTGCTCGTCACCTTTTTTCCGATAACATGGCTTCATCCGACATGGATGCTTCGATTCCCATCAGTACTGAAGAGATTTATGTTTCTACAGGAGAATATAAGTTCCCTCCAAATAATTTTCCTTATGTCTCAAGTCAACCTTCCTCTCTCCCACCTAGTTATCATTCGTTGAGTCAGGTTATTTCTGGTGCTACATCATTGTATGAGAACCCGATATGGGCAGGTACATCAAATCCCTCAGAAGGGTCATTTGTAATAGTAACGGGTGCATCACTGTTAAGCAGGTAAATCCTCTCTGCGAATAGGGACGATCCCTCTAGCCCTAGAGTAGTTCTAGAAACAAAGAAACATGCTAGAGAGTTGATTCCTAATTATTGAATGAAAAGAGGACACGAAAGATCGACCTACCTGGAATCCAACACTGTCATCATTGCTGTAGTGGTGGTGGCATATCGCTCCTGCCTTGGCAAGTCACAATCCTTCCGTAGTTATGCTCGAATACTTGCACATAGAACAACAAACAAGAACAACATACAACATAATAATTTCACTCATAACTACTAACCAGTCAAAGAGGGCTAATCATATTGCATTAAACATCTAACATAATACAAAATGGGAACCAAACAATACTCACATATATGTATTGATAGAAGGAAGAGTTACAACCAATGCTTTGAAGTCACAGTCTCCTCCAATGGGGTTCAGCCGAAGCGCATCTTAGATGCTCGTCAGGGAATTGAGACGGGGTGAAGGCATGGACTCAAGCTCTCTTAATGTAATTCCTTTTTATTCTATCTCCTTCAATAGTTTAGCTATAATATGTTCAATTCTCCATGTTCAACTAGCTTATGCTAAGAGAGATAGCTTCTTTTTATAGAGGAAAAGGAGGAGGTTAGGATCCCTACAAAGGTGGGAGGGAGGCCTATCCTTTAGGAGGTTCTCGTGGGAGGTGGAAACCATAAACTAAAGGAGGGAGTCTGTGGTTATTCAGTACAACCACTCCCAATGACTCATCCTCGAAGTTGTTGAACTGGAATCTTTGCCTCTATTTTTAAAAAACATTCCATAAACAGCTCAACATAGGTGGCTAACTGAGATAGAGTGCCAACTAGCATGGGGCCCAGTGTTAATATTCCTCTTCGGCGCAAGGGCATAACTGACTACTCGTGCCAAGGTAAAAACAAGGGTTTTTGAGTCTCTGCTCAAGGAATTGTCAACAGAAGGAATATTTCTCTCATGTAAAGGGATGAAATGATGGTCTTTACAAGGCATGACGCTGCTTATTGATCATGGAAATGACCCTCTAGTGGGCAAGATGGGGATCGCAGGGACAGTGACAAAATGTTGTGTAACAGATGCCCCCTAAAGCATGAGGTCTGAGGGAGAGGGAGGGGCGAAATGCTTTATGAGAGCACATTCGAACTCAACACCGTTGTTGGAAAACCTGCAATTAAAAATACAACTGATATCTCTGATACATGAATATGTGGTATGGGCGCAACCATCCATAATAGAGTATAAAAAAAAATTGATATCCGAGGTATGGACGCAACCATCCAGTAGTAAGTATCAACAAATAGACTCAGGTATGGTCGCAACCATCCAATCAAAAGAGTCATGAAATAAGTCATAATAATCCACAAGAATCCACAGCTGAGATTTTATTAGACAAAACCTAGGGTCTTGTGCTCCATATCGACCCGAACAAGTATAATTTCAAGCATGCGAATATATGAACTGAAGTCGAACATGCACAAATATAATCACCTAATTACCAGCCAATGATGAAAGCTGTTAATAGGCACGAGAGAAACCACCAATAATGACAATGGCTCTCAAGGTACAACCGGTACAATCCATGAAATTTGAATAGTGATCTGGCGTCGAACATCCACAGAATCACTCGATTGAAGGCCAATGATGTGGACCTTGCGTCAAATGCGAAAAACCTGCCATTAAGGCATGCAGGCTCCAAGGTACCAGAAGGGAGTCTCTATATCAAATTATTGGATAATGAGCTAAAGTTGATAGGAATTGACCTGATTGAAGGTGGGCCATAATGTTTCCCACATCATCAACACAAGACAGAGGAACATGATGATAGTGAATCATTACCAACAGAGAATCAAAGGAAGGTTGAAAACTGCAGAGGCGAACTTCTCTTGAACATATCAGCGACACAACACTAGATTTGGTAGTATTTGACATCAAGGGATTTGAGGTCATGATGACGTGGTAGAGAGAAAATGAGAGGTAAAAAGAGATTACCCAAACCCATGGAGGAAAAAATACGAAATGAGATGTCCCCAAACTGACACGAATGTAGACAAGTGCCATGTTCAAGAGCGACATACTGCCAACATAACTAAAACTTGGTTCCATTTTCCCCCACCGTTTCTGGTGAGTAACCCAATTATTTTTTTAAAAAAAGCTTGAAGGGGATAGCATATGCTTGTGTTGTAAGTTTGTCCTTCGGAAAAATCCAACCTAGTACATTTTACGAGCCCTAGGAAGGAGGAACTCGAATAACGTCATGGTGACGAAGTCTGATGTCATCAAGTTTTAATGAGTCTGACAAAGGGAGAACTCGACATCTTCTCATGTTTAGAGAGTTTGAAAAGAAGGCAAAAAATAAAACTCCATCATGACCCTTTTTGTGAATAATCCCTCAGATCCGAAAAAGTAGAAAACAATATCTGAAAGAACGTTAGTCGCAATAGGCTAAGGTATTCCTTTTTCGTAAATAATCTATCCTAGCCCAAAAAAGGGGTAAATGTATACTGGGTAGATATCGCTTTTCAGCCATTTAACGATTTCAAAACGACAAAATTCTCGACAATATTTTCACTTTTAGAGAGTCAGAAAAGAGCTGAAAGATGACTCCAGTAGTGAATTTTTCGTGTTTTTACCGAGTCCGAAAAATTATAAAATTTAACTCGTTACTTCATCATGATGGCCTGAAAAACCTATTGCTGCACAAGAGACATGTGTAAAACCCATTTCTCAAAAAATAATATAATTAAATAATCGAAAAACATGTCTTAAAACCTAATTAGGGTTGTGAAAAGTCATAAAATGCCAAAAATGGTAAAAATAATTACCTTACACTTTTTACCTCTTGTGGAGCAATAGTTACTCATTTTAAAGTGGGATTTTGCGGCGACGATAGCAGACAATCCGGCAGACCAATCTCAAATCCGTCAGTTCCAGGTAAGAGCCAATATCTCTCCCTTCATTTTAAGTCATTTTTTACTGCCTTCAATTTCCAATTTCGATTTCTGGGGAAGGAAATGTAAATATTAGGGCACGGAGGTTGGCGAGGGTTTTGGGCATGGACTTGTGCCAATCGCCCATTTTTATGAACTAGGACGCGCCCATTGGTGCAACTATTTGGGAAACAGTCGCGCCAACCGCATAGACCATGTTTGTACAAAAATGCAAGTTAAATATTCAACAGGTAGAAAGTGGAAAAATGGTAATCAAATGGAAATAACAGGAACACAACGAAGAGGACGAGCTTGCCATGGAAAATGTTGAAAATGCAACAAGATGATGGAGCTTAGTGAAATGAAGTCGCCTTCACTAAGTGGGCCCGCAGGCTATTTTTGGCGCAAAGTCTATTTTTAGACTATGTCTATTTTTAGACATATGGATCATGGTCTATGAGTTGCGGGATGCTATTTATGGATGATTGGTCATGTTGGTAAAAATAGATGGACCTCTATTTTTAGACATTGGGCGGAATCTATTTTTAGACTGCCGGGCTAAAAATAGAACAGTCAAATATTATTAACCCTTAATAATATTTAGACTATAAACATTATCTTATCCTTTTGGAGCACTTCAGTTTGATGCTTGGATGTGGCACATGCAGCTGACAGAAGGAAATACACTTTTCCTAAGGGTTAGTTGAGTTATTGCATGGTTGACTTCAGTTAGAACTCATGTGGCAGAGTTTGGTGGAGTTGATGAGACAGTTGGTGGAGTTGTGTTCGGTTTAACTTAGTTGAACTAGTTGTATTTAGTCTAACTGAAAAATACACTAGTGATGAGTAGTGTGAATTAATTATTAATTAATTCACTAATTATTAACTCATAAATCAACTAAAGAACACATCAGTTAACTGCAATGCATGGACAGTTCAGTGGAGACCAATGTTAGAGGTGGGTGAAAGGGTGAGTTTGCTATCAGTTGTGACTATTGGCTGTGCATGAGATTTGCACACACATTGATGGAGATTGCCAATGAGGATTGCGCAGTTGGAGCTAGTGGGATTCAAACTTGGATCTCATTCATTACTCACTTGGATTGCGCAGTAGAGGCAGGCAGACTTGTGGAGGAGGATTTTTAACTTTCGTGACTTGTTCATCTTCATAAACTAGTTTTGTGTGTAGCATTGAGATAGTGCTGAGAGCTGTGAGAGCTTTATGCTATGTATTGTTACATGTTCTCTATCATTATAATATACAGATAGTTGGGGGTTTTCAGCTATTACTTTCCCCATTACATCCTGTGTTGATATGTGTGCTTGATTATGTTTTAATGAGCGCATGCGACTGCTTTCTATTTCCGCATATTGATGATCAATTGTAGAAGAGGTTATGTGTTATGCATGAATTCAAATTAGTGTGTGACCAGGATAATCTCGGTGAATAAATCTTCATTATTTAGCAAATTTCTACATGGTATCGGAGCGAAGAATTGATCATCGGGATCTATTATAGTTATTGCAATTATTTCGGTAGACAGAGTCTGTAATGAGCCAGGTAGCCTCTGGATCCATCCTTTCCTTGAAAGGTGATATATCCAGTAAATGACCCTACAATCGATCTCTGTGCTAGAAATAATTTGTTCTCACAGATCCAGAAGCAGCTGAAGTTTTGAGCTTGGAATTCGAATTTTGCAGCAGTTTGTTTTCTTGGTGCTAGAGTTGAAATGTCTTTCAACGGATTGTGACTGGAATATGCCCTTGAGGGCAGTTCGAATTATGTTGCATGGAAGGACAGAATGGAGGCATTATTAGATGATAACGAGCTGAAGGAGTTCATAGATGCTGAGATCCCAAATCCTATTGATGCTGCTCAAGTTGAGGCTTGGCAAAAGAAGATGGCGAAATGTCGAAGGATTCTGTTGGAGGGTGTGAAGGATCACATTGTATCCAGCCTGCATGGAAAAGCTTCTCCATATTTGATGTGGAAAGTGTTGACAGATCTATTCCAGAGCAAGAGCGACCAGAGGAAGTTGGCGCTCAAGGATAAACTCAGAAACATTAATATGGAGAAAGGCGACAGTATCGCCAAGTACCTCACGAAGTTCACTCAATGCAGAGATGAGATGGGAAGTGTGGGGGTGACTGTCGATGATGAGGACTTGGTGGAATTGGCTCTCCTTGGTCTTCCGAAGAGTTGGCATTCCTATCAGGACTCTGTCAATGGTCGGGAGAAGTTGCCCGGATGGGAGCGACTTTGGTCGGATCTCATGCAAGAGGAGATAAGGCGAACTACCAGGGACGAATCTTCATCAAAGGCATCTGCTGAAGAAAATTGCGCTTTGGCTGCCAAAGAAAAGAAGGGGAAGAGCAAGAAAGATTCTCAGTCTGGTGCGAAAGGCAAGATGCAAGACATGTCCAAGGTGAAGTGCTTTCACTGTCACCAACACGGACATTATGCCACAAATTGTCCGCAGACGAAGAAAAATAAACATGCTGCTGGATCTGCAGCGGGAGAGGCATTGGCCTCCCAGTCCGAGCTGGATTTTTCGCTGATCGCATGCTTGGTCTCAACTGTGATGGGATCAGTATGGTTCTTGGACAGTGGTGCATCATTTCACATGACCGGAGATCGGGATTTTTTTTCAGATCTGGAGGAGAAAGATCTTGGAGTGCACATCGAGATGGGCGATGATGGTAGATACAGTGCGACTGATATCGGTACCATTTCCTTTGAGAGGGATTCTGGTAAACCCTTCGTATTGAAGGAAGTATTGCATGTTCCAGGATTGATGAAGAATCTGATCTCTGTGGCGATGTTGGAAGACAAGGGGTATGATGTGGTCTTTAGCGAAGGAAAAGCTTTCCTGCGCAGTAAGACAACTGGAGAAACCCGGAAGATAGGGGTTCGAGTCAAGAACCTTTATCAGTTGCAAGTAGATGGCTGTGCAGCAATGGCATGCAAGGTGGAAGGAGTGGTGAGCCGGGATGATGGCGAGCTATGGCACCGAAGATTGGGCCACCTTCACCATGGAGCTTTGAAGATACTGCAACAGATTTCTACTGGGCTTCCTAAGGGCACTCTTACGCAGTTAGATCAGTGCAAGGGGTGTACCTTGGGAAAATTTGTGAAAGCCACCTTTCACGAGAAGGATAGTCGTGCCACGATGATCCTTGAGAGAATCCACACAGACGTGTGTGGACCTTTCTCAGTAGCTTCGACAGCAAAGCACAAGTACTATGCGATCTTTTTTGATGATTTCTCTCGGAAGTGCTGGATCTTCTTCATGCAGAAGAAGAGCGAGACATACTCAAAGTTCTGTGAGTTCAAGGCGTTGTTTGAGAAGGAATCGGGGAAGCATGTGAAGGCTCTTAGGAGCGACAATGGTGGTGAATTCATCTCTACTGAATTCAAGGACTTTTGCAGCGCAGAAGGGATTCGGAGAGAGCTCATCGCACCCCATAACCCACAGAAGAATGGGGTGGCTGAGCGGAAGAACAGAACGATCGTGGGTGCTGCACGGGCAATGTTGCATGACCAGGGCCTACCCCTTCACTTGTGGGCCGAAGCATGCAATACTGCAGTGTATGTGCAAAACCGTTGTCCTCACAAGATACTTGGCATGAGTACACCGGAGGAGGCGTTTTCTGGTAAGAGACCTGATATTTCCCATTTGAGGATTTTTGGTTCACCTGTCTACATGCATATGACAAAGGATGCCAGAAAGAAGCTAGATCCGACCGCAAAGGTTGGAATATTTGTGGGTTACACTGATACACCTCACAACTATCGGGTGTATTTGTCAGACAGTCGCAAGACTGTTGTGCGACGGGATGTAAAATTTCAGGAGGAGAAAGCCATGCAGTGTTCGCTTGAGAGGGAGCCACACTTGCATGCAGATGAGGAGCTGTTAGTTCCTAAGGAGGGGCTTCCGGATGTGGATCAGCCACAAGAGGAGGTTCAGGAGGTGGAAGAAACCACCCAAGCAGCGCCAACCATCAGAGGGCGCATGCGCACTACAGAAGCTGAGCGACTGGCTCGGGATGCAGAGAAGGTTGTAGGACCACCTGCAGCACAGCGCAGACAGAGACAGTCACCGGATCGGTACACTGGATACATGGCTCTTGTGAGTCAATGTGTTGTGACGGAGCCATCCTCTTTTGAGGAAGCTGTGGAGGAACCCGCATGGGTTGATGCCATGATCGAAGAATATGATTCGATCGTCAGGAACAGTGCATGGGAGATTGTCCCAAGACCGGTGGGGAAATCGGTGGTGGGTTCGCGATGGATCTACAAAGTGAAGCAGGCAGCTGACGGGAGTGTGGAGAAGTACAAGGCGAGATTTGTCGCCCGTGGCTTTTCACAGATCGAGGGGATTGACTATGAGGAGACTTTTGCACCTGTCGCAAGGTACTCTTCCATACGGACGATCTTTGCTCTCTCAGCGCAGATGGGGTGGCACATTCATCAGATGGATGTGAAGACTGCGTTCCTCAATGGAGTTATTGAGGAAGAGGTGTACATAGAGCAGCGTGAAGGTTTTGAGATCTTCAGCAGTGAGTCGCATGTGTGCCGACTCAAGAGAGCACTGTACGGGCTGAAGCAAGCACCTCGTGCTTGGTACACACGAATTGACAGTTATTTCACCGGGCTTGGATTTTCCAAGAGTGAGGCGGATCCTAACCTGTACCAGATTGTGGTGGAGGGGAAGTTGCTGATCATTGTACTGTATGTAGATGATCTGATTTTGACGGGTGATGAGCTGTTGATACTTTCATGCAAGGAGGATCTTGCTAGAGAGTTTGAGATGAAGGACTTGGGCCTCCCTCATTATTTCCTGGGATTGGAAATTTGGAAACGCAGTGATGGACTGTTTGTTTCTCAGGGTAAGTATGCTCGGGAGATACTGGAGAAGTTCAACATGCATGGCTGCAAGCCTGTTGATACTCCTCTTCTTGGAGGTTGGAGGAAGGAGGATGCTACTTCAGCGGAGGTAGTGGATGCCACTGTCTATCGACAGTTGGTGGGGTCGCTTATGTATCTGGTCAATACACGACCCGATATATGCTATCTTGTTAACCAGCTTTCACAAGCTATGGTTAAGCCTACCAAGCTCTTTTGGAAGGCAGGAAAGCATGTATTGCGCTATATTAGAGGCACATCGGGATATGGTACGTAGTGCAGGACGGGAGGATGAGTGAAGCTATGTGGCTTCACGGATAGTTGGGTAGGGAGCAACGGATGAGCACATACGGAGGGATCTTCGATGTCGGGTCGACAGCGGTTTCTGATACGGCGGGAGCGGTCGTGGCACTCGGTTCCACGGAGGCCGACATGGCAGCTAGCTTGGGCGCATGCGAGGCTATTTGGATGAGGGAAGATTTTGGTCGAGTTGTTGAAGTCGCATTTGGAGCCTAATGTGATTGTGATAAACCGAGTTGCATTAAACTCTCGGCTAATCCGATGTTCATGATAGATCCAAACACATCGACATCAGGTACCATCATATCAGAGATTGTGTGCAGCGGAGAATCATGTTACTTTCATATATTCCCACAGAGGATCAGGATGCTGATATCTTGACGAAGGCGCTCACCAGGAGCAAATTCGAATACCACAGAGACAGGATAGGGGTTGCAGATAATCCATATCTTTTTGAGAGGGAGTGTTGAAAATGCAACAAGATGATGGAGCTTAGTGAAATGAAGTCGCCTTCACTAAGTGGGCCCGCAGGCTATTTTTGGCGCAAAGTCTATTTTTAGACTGTCTATTTTTAGACATATGGATCATGGTATATGAGTTGCAAGATGCTATTTAGGGATGATTGGTCGAGTTGGTAAAAACGATTTCAAAACGACAAAATTCTCGACAATATTTTCACTTTTAGAGAGTCAGAAAAGAGCTGAAAGATGACTCCAGTAGTGAATTTTTCATGTTTTTACCGAGTCCGAAAAATTATAAAATTTAACTCGTTACTTCATCATGATGGCCTGAAAAACCTATTGCTGCACAAGAGACACATGTAAAACCCATTTCTCAAAAAATAATATAATTAAATAATCGAAAAACATGTCTTAAAACCTAATTAGGGTTGTGAAAAGTCATAAAATGCCAAAAATGGTAAAAATAATTACCTTACACTTTTTACCTCTTGTGGAGCAATAGTTACTCATTTTAAAGTGGGATTTTGCGGCGACGATAGCAGACAATCCGGCAGACCAATCTCAAATCCGTCAGTTCCAGGTAAGAGCCAATATCTCTCCCTTCATTTTAAGTCATTTTTTACTACCTTCAATTTCCAATTTCGATTTCTGGGGAAGGAAATGTAAATATTAGGGCACGGAGGTTGGCGAGGGTTTTGGGCATGGACTTGTGCCAATCGCCCATTTTTATGAACTAGGACGCGCCCATTGGTGCAACTATTTGGGAAACAGTCGCGCCAACCGCATAGACCATGTTTGTACAAAAATGCAAGTTAAATATTCAACAGGTAGAAAGTGGAAAAATGGTAATCAAATGGAAATAACAGGAACACAACGAAGAGGACGAGCTTGCCATGGAAAATGTTGAAAATGAAACAAGATGATGGAGCTTAGTGAAATGAAGTCGCCTTCACTAAGTGGGCCCGCAGGCTATTTTTGGCGCAAAGTCTATTTTTAGACTATGTCTATTTTTAGACATATGGATCATGGTCTATGAGTTGCAGGATGATATTTATGGATGATTGGTCGAGTTGTTAAAAATAGATGGACCTCTATTTTTAGACATTGGGCGGTTTCTATTTTTAGACTGCCGGGCTAAAAATAGAACAGTCAAATATTATTAACCCTTAATAATATTTAGACTATAAACATTATCTTATCCTCTTGGAGCACTTCAGTTTGATGCTTGGATGTAGCACATGCAGCTGACAGAAGGAAATACGCTTTTCCTAAGGGTTAGTTGAGCTATTGCATGGTTGACTTCAGTTAGAACTCATGTGGCAGAGTTTGGTGGAGTTGATGAGACAGTTGGTGGAGTTGTGTTCGTTTTAACTTAGTTGAACTAGTTGTATTTAGTCTAACTGAAAAATACACTAGTGATGAGTGGTGTGAACTAATTATTAATTAATTCACTAATTATTAACTCATAAATCAACTAAAGAACACATCAGTTAACTGCAATGCATGGACAGTTCAGTGGAGACCAGTGTTAGAGGTGGGTGAAAGGGTGAGTTTGCTATCAGTTGTGACTATTGGCTGTGCATGAGATTTTCACACACATTGATGGAGATTGCCAATGAGGATTGCGCAGTTGGAGCTAGTGGGATTCGAACTTGGATCTCATTCATTACTCACTTGGATTGCGCAGTAGAGGCAGGCAGACTTGTGGAGGAGATTTGAACCTATGACTTGTTCATCTTCATAACTAGTTTTGTGTGTAGCATTGAGATAGTGCTGAGAGCTGTGAGAGCTTTGTGCTATGTATTGTTACATGTTCTCTATCATTATAATATACAGATAGTTGGGGTTTTTCAGCTATTGCTTTCCCCATTACATCATGTGTTGATATGTGTGCTTGATTATGTTTTAATGAGCGCATGCGACTGCTTTCTATTTCCGCATATTGATGATCAATTGTAGAAGAGGTTATGTGTTATGCATGAATTCGAATTAGTGTGTGACCAGGATAATCTTGGTGAATAAATATTCATTACTCAGAAAATTTCTACACAATAGGTTTGAATTGATTTTTAAAAATAGTCTAGCTATATGCTCCAGGACCTTGTGGAAAAAATTCTCAATAGTACTCAATGCAACGTTGGAAGACAAGCTAAAATTACAGTGAAAAACTGTTTTTAACTTGCTAGAATACTCCTTGAAGAAGTCAGCCTAAAGATCGGTCACACCTCTTCATATGTTGGTCAGCTCAACCATAGGCGATGAAAAATATAAATACCCATCTAGGCTACACAAAACAGGTGTGAAATAAGCTCAAAAATACATCTTTGTAATTTGCGGACAAAAGTATCAGGAACATTGCAGAGGTACATGTGTCTAGGGTGGCGGATTCTTCTGAATTGCGAAGAAGTGTGGGTTAGTTCTGCCTACTGTTTTGGAAGGGAATTAATTGGACAACAAAGAAGTTACATTACGGAAAATAGAAGGACGTAAGGACTGATATACCACAGGAAAACTATGATAACACCAAAATTTTAGTGCTGGACTGATCTACCGCAGGAAAAATGTGATAACACAAAAATTGCAGTGCAGGACAGATCTACCGCAGGAAAATTTTGATAACAATGAAATTACAGTGTGGACATCTGGACAGATCTACCACAGGTAAATCTACGGATACACCACAACAACTAAGTGCAGACAAAACAGAGAATTATGGCAACACATAAATGCAGATAAAGGTTAACTTATGAATGTGGAATTGAAAAAAGTTTGTGAATAGAAAGAGGACAGTATGCAGATACTCAATAATAGTTTGTAATAGCAAGGTACAATGAAGTTTAAGGAACAGATCCAAGTGGTTGATATACATCATTAAGGACTGTGATATCAAGATCAAATTACCAAACGTTGAGACTGTGATCATAAGGAGAAGCAACAACAATAGTGAGGAAGGTAAATCCTTGATTTACCTTTCCACAATTCAATCAATCCAAATACAAGCATACACAAGGTGAAGATCAAGGTTCTGGAAGAAAATATAGGTCTAGGGTCTAAGTCTAGGTCATGACACTTGTCATTTGAATATCGATAAGAAAAATTCTTTGAGGGCTTTCCTCTCCAAGAGGGAGAGTTTTTTCCCTAGCTCTAGGAGCCTAACTTTCGTGTCTTTTGCGCTTTGATAATTGACTTGATGAAAGATTAACTAAAATAAAACAAGAGAAGACATAAGTATCATAAGTACGGTCATAAGTAATTATCAAGAATATAATTTGTATTAACCTACAACCCTCCAAATTCTCAACAAGATTGGTGCTAAAATAGTTACATCTTGTATTTTCATGTTTAGTTGTATCTCATATAAAGCATAAGAATTGATATGGTAAGTTGAGTCATAACTAGAGGGTTCAACATTTCAAGAAGGAATGTTTAATCGAGCCCTTACATTAAATGAGCTTATGAAGTTGATGAGGGACATTATCCCACATCAACGAGTTGTAACTAAATCTAATACCAATAGATGTAGTACCTAGTGCCATGCTATTAGAACTCACAACAAAATCACACAACTTCACTCACACACAAGAATTTAAATCACCGTGAACAAAAGTGTTGAGTATTATGTGACTCGGTTGATTAAAATATGTATAAAGATTTATTATTTAGACATGGTTAGAAATTAAAACAAGAATGAAATTAAATCTTATTTTCTCCTTGAAAAGCCCAAAAAGATGAATGTATCACCTATATTTTGGCTCCAAAACTTTCTTTTTTTCTTTTTAGAAAATAGAATTTTATACTATGGGTTGAATAGTAATTTATGACAACATAGATATATCTTATTCTTGGACCTATTGTGCCTATGAGAGATCAAGAAAAACTTTGCCTAATAATTAGAATATCTTGCTTCTCTTTGTGCAAATATCTTGTGAATTTAATATAATTTCTTGAAGGATTCTTGTAAGTTTTTAGGGTAAGTCATTATAATTACAAGTCATAAAAGTTTTAACATTTTCTAAGCAAACATACCACTATAACGATAATTAATTATTTGTTCCTTTCCTCCCAAATGTTTAGAATGTTCACTTTGCAATTTGTAAATAACCATTATAATTACAATTAAAATTAATTTTATGGTCTTTACCTAATACATTTTTAGAATGCTTAGAAATATTTCCATCTAGAGAATCGATGTCTTCTTACAATCCATGGTTTACAATATAATGAATCAATGTCGCCTTACAATCTGGCTCAAGATTATGCCCGATGGTTTATTTCAGGTACTTTTGTAACATTGGCTTAATTTATTTGTGCTAAATTATTTTATCAATATTGGTGCCTAACAACCTCAAAGGCTTGATGTGTCATTATAAGTTTGGAGATATAAATTGAAATTTGTGTCACTAAACGTGATGATTACATGGCACTTCATTCATCTCCAAAGAGTCTATATTAACCTTCATGTTCTTACAATATTATTTGGAGAATTATTTCTCAAAATATAATGTCTTTACTAGCACAAGTATAAGGGGCAGGGTTGGAATTTCAAAACGGATCTAACCGTCAAATTTGATGTTTTTCACACCTTCCCCACCCATCTTCAGAGTTTTAACTAAGGATCTTGATGGTTTTTCAAAATTTTCAACTGCATTTGAGGAGAAAATCATCCTGTGATGTACAATTTCCCGTAAAATTCTATCCTTGATAAGGAATATTCCCTTTTCTTTATATCTGCATTCACACTTGAGAGAGTATTGGATGTAAAATTGAATTAGTTGGCCATATGAACACAATTAGTCTCAATTATTTGGTTTTTAGAACATTCAAAAAAATGTTGACTCCTTTATTATTTTAATATATCTTATAGAAAAATTGGCACAAATTTTTTGTCCACTTTTTATTTGCTTATCTTTTTGTCCACTTTTTACTTCTTTATTATTGACCTTATCTACTTGTGACAAAAGCTAATTGGAAAACTAATATTTTCCTCTTGTTTTCAAGAGACCATGAAATTGTAATTGATGGTTTAGAGGCGTCATTCTCCTATAAAAGAAAGGCATTCTACCTCACTTGGGGAGATTTGAGATAATAAAGAAAACTTTTGCTAATTATCATGTGTGGTCCTTTTCATTTCCTTGTTAGTATTCTATTATTTTTTAAAGAGAAATCAAATAGAAGTTTATTTTCTTAAGTGATTTGGGTAAATGTAAAAGTGCTAGGAAGGTATTTTTTTACTTTATCGTATTGTTTTTGTTTAGATGAAAATCATTCAAAATACCTTGGATAGAATATTATGAGATTATCCTTGATATTTTATATTTTATTTAAGAAAAACCCTTTATTTGATATACTTATTTTGCTAGGACTAGATGGTTTCAACTTGTTAGTGATCTTCCAACCTTTATATGGAAGAAGATTGCATCACTCTCGCTCTACAAGATCATTATAAGGGAACGAAGGATGATTCCAGTGCACATTGGTAAGCGATTTTATTTAGAGTTTCCAATTAAGATTTTCTCACATTTAAATTTTTACCTTGGGTTTTTTTTTAAAACAGAGAAAATTTATAAGCTTTCTTTCACAATTATTTTAATATCACTTAGGATTAATTTAATTAATTTAGATGCCTTTTTTATTTTTCCTTTGTGGATCTAGTTATAAATTTAGATGTTTTGAACGAATTTTTTGAAGTAAATTAGTTAATATTTTAATATTTTTTTTTATTAGATAAATTAAATTAAAAATAACAACAAAGACAAAAGACATTAAAAACTAAAAAGGCAAAAAAAGGTGGGGGGAGGAGTAGGGTTTGGAATTGAAGGAGATTTATTAATATGATTCAATATTGAGAATTTTTTTCATAGATCAAGTCAAACTTTAACCTGAAGACCTAATACAAACACGAGGTTTCCCATAAATGGTTACACGCATTGATATGGGTCTATAATACATTTAAATGAACTAGTGTGAAACACATTCAAGGGTTGAACCACCATAACGAGACCCTCACGTGGTCTCTTGTTCTTTTTCCTTTCGAATCTTACTTATTATAGCAAGTGAATATATCCCAAGCCACACTGAGTATGTACAACTGTTTCCATGCCCATATTTACTCTTCTTCGATTTTGTAGTATCATCATGCAACATTCTCCTCTCACCCCTTCCATTTATTTTGAATGGACTTTTGGTCCCTTCCCTAAATAGATGGGCATTAAAACCCTTTCCAATCCAATCCACACATAACAGAACCCTAGTGAGCTCAATGAATTGACAGGTCACAACATCCTAGTTCTACATATTAAATTGAAGCAGTTTGAGTTCATAACAATCAACATTCACATTCTTAGGTGTGATTTGGTTCTTAAAAAGGATCTAAGTGAACAAAAATCTAAATATTATTGTTTTATGTGTAATGTGGAATTTTATGGGTATAAATTATCCATCATCTAAGTTGGCTCTGCAAAAACTAGTTTATTCCCTTACATAGTGTTTTGTATGTACATTAACATGCATATAATTTGTTTGTAACACCCTCCTCCCATATCTACCCAAGTAATCTGCCAACCGGGGCAAACATGTGATGAGAGGCTACTATGATCTAATTCAATCTCCTAGGTCACCTTAAGGAAGTGGAACCGACACCAAAAAACTACACAAACCTTTTTCACCTACAACATGACACTCATGAGACATCCCAACCTTCCAGGAGGCTAGCCCCTGAATCAAACTAAACTTGTCATGTATCAATCCCCTAGTCACTCCCCAGAGTGCAACTGGAAGCCTTCAGTTGCACGCACATCATGGGTATGCATGTGACTGGGGACTTTTCCCAGTTGTTCTAAGCATGCGACCCTATATTTTATGCCACTTTTTCAAGGCCAGAGCCTAGTTCACTGCCCATAACTCCATGACACTTTCAGAACTAAAAGATAACAACAAAATAACGATGTAAAATCAAACACTTGAAAAAATACTTGATTGGATCCCTACTAGACATGATGGGAATTTCGTCAAACATGTCATAAATATGTAATCTATAGGTTTAAACAACAAATCTAAGCATAGGGGTCTCATACTTATATGAGAATAACTAAGAAGTAGTGTTTCCTTATATTATTAGCCGAATTTTCATCTATTAGGTCATAGATACATTTTCCATTCATTTACAAACCAAAACATGATGAGAACCATACATCCTCACTATGATAATACATGCTTATAACCAACATCATAGCAACATAACACTTGATTAGAAATTGTGCGCTGCTTGACCTAGACTGCTGGAGTCTGGTTTGAACCTATGCTTCGGCCCTCTCCCACCATGGCCCCCCTGGAGTTTGATCCGGGTGGGGAATCACTTCCTTATGCTCCTCATAGTGATAAACAACCTCAAAATGATAAACAACCTCCTCATGATGCATTAGAAATCGTATTTTCCTCTTTGGTCTCCTCAATGGGACCTCCGCGATTACGCTCTACTGGTTCAAAATTTGTGAATAAACTTGACAGAATCCCAGATATCACTCTGCCTCCAAAACTCCCTCACAGAGCTGCCCTCTCATTATCAGAAAAGGTCTCTTTGGACAGTTCACAGGATTGTGGCCATCACCAAAAACAATTCAGAAGTGGGTTGAGAGAAACTGGTCTCAAGTGACACAAGGGAAAATAACTATCAAATTCTGCGGAAGGGGAACTTCACCTTTCACTTCAAAACAAAGGAAGAAAAATACCTTATCTTCCGAAGCGAACCGTATTTTATGGAATCAAGAGGACTCTAATTGAACAGATGGACCCCATAATTTTATCCTGAGCTGGAAGTCCGGAATGCAGTCCCGATCTGGGTTCGTCTACCACATCTTCCCTTGAATTGTTGGGGAGATGAATATGTTAAAACTATTGGAAATGCGGTCAGAAAATATATCGACAGGAGTGAGCCAAAAGACAACATGCAGGCATTTGCGTTGAAGTGGACTTAGGAGAAGGACTCCCGGAGGCTATCAAGCTCAAAGTAGACAACTGGACACACATTCATTAAATGGACTATGAGAAAACACCATTCAATTGCAAGGTATGTCATGAAAATAAGCATTTCACAAATAAATGTAGTAATAAATAAGAACAAGAAAATAAAACTGAAGAAGCACGATAATAAAAATGGGAGCAAGTAGAAAAAAAGACAGCAAATAAAACCTCATGGCATGTCCCTATCCCTTCTACTACAACACCCTCATCTCCTCCCTCAAAGATCCCCCTCCCTTCCTCCTCCCTTCTCCCTAAATATACTTCTCTTTTGGCTTGAATCCCTTTGATCCACTTGACATCCCCTCTGACCCTCCTCCATCCCCCCATGCTCCCCTCTTCTCCTCTCTTGCAGTCCTCGATGGTTTCTCTTCTCCTCCCTGCCCCCCTCCCCCCTAGCTTCACATTCTCCGGCCCTCCTATTTTGACTACCCCTCCCTTCCCTCCCAGTCCTCCCCCCTTTCCTTGGAAATGATCCTCACCGAAAATCGGTCAAAAGAATCATTTCCATCAGCTGATAACACCAAGAAACAAGGAAGAAAATCAAACAAGGGACTAAGAGACGAAGAAAAAACAAAAGAGCTTACACTAGGCACTCAACAACCCATGGAAATCTACCTCGAAAAAGGAACTAGAAGCAAAGAGAAAGGCCAACAAAATCATCGAGGGAAAGGTACCTTGGTAAAAAATCAAAATAAATAATGATATTGGTATCTTGGAACTACAGAGGCTTAGGACATCCCTGCAAATTAAAAATAATAAGGGATCTTATAATGGGGCGAAAAATAGATATCCTAATGATCCAGGAGACCAAAAACTGTAGTCAAGAAGTGGAAAACATTATTCAAAAAATGAAAAATTATGAAGGAACAACCTTGTCTGCCATTGGGGCATCGGGAGGAATCAGTGCAATCTAGCATGAAGATAGTGGGAATTACAGAACCGGAGAATGGATTCACACTGGATAAATACCGATTTAAAAAGTAAAATTACAGAAAGCCAAATTAGCCTTTATAATGTCTATGCCCGAAACCATTATAAAGATAAGGAAATATTCTAGAAATCACTGAAAGAAAATATGTTGCTTGAAAAAGAAGAAAATATCATTCTTGGAGGAGATCTAAATCTGGTCCTAAATGATGATGAAAAAAGAGGGGGTTAATTCCATCCATATCCCTCTCGTGACACTCTTGAAGAGCTCATTGAGAGCTACAATTTACTTGATATACCTCCCAGAATTGGACAATACACTTGGGATAATAAGAGGGTAGGCAAGGATAATATAAAGGAAAGGCTGGACAAGATTTAATTAATGAAAACATAGTATCTAACTATAGTTTGGTAACCTCCAAGTTCATTCCCTCATCAACCTCAGATCATAAACCGATGTCTCTATTTTTGGGCTCCTTTGAAAATTTTTGGCCTCTCCCATTAAGGTATAATCAATTATGGAACAACAATGAAGAGGAAAAGCAATTAATAATAAAATATTGGAAGAAAAAAATAAATGGATCACCCAGCTTCATATGGGAAAATAAACTAAAGAGTGTCAAAACAAGCCTTAAGCAGTGGGAAAAAACAAGTTACAAGGAACCACAAAAGAAAAAGGAGCTGCAAAAAGAATTGGCAAAAACTCAAGAGAAATTGGAAAATATGGAGGACATAAAAGAAAATCAGATAAGGGAGAAAGAGTTGCATTGGGAGATATACAAAAATAATAGGAAGGAAGAAGAGGTTTGGAGGTTAAATTACAGACAATTGTGGATACAAGCAGGGGACAAGAACACAACATTCTTCCACAATTCAACAAAAACCAGATTGATAAAAAATAACATTTAAAAAATCATAGGAGAGGGAGGCGCTAAGATTAGAGGACATGAGGATATAAAGAAAGAGGTGCACAATCACTACAAATTTCTGCTAACAACAGAAAATGGGCAAGTAGAGTTGGAATAATTCTTAAAACACATCCCACATACAATAAATGAGAAAAATAATAATGAGTTAACCAAATAAGTCACATAAGCAAAGGTAATGGCATCCATTTGGAGTCTCCATCCGGATAAACCTCTAGGACTGGATGGAATCTCCTCCTCATTCTACTGCTCCTATTGGAAATTGATAAAAAATACTTTCTAAAGATGATCAGATATGTTTCAAAAAAGAATAAGATGGGGGATTCACAAACTCTACCTACCTATCCCTTATTCCAAAAGATGCCCATCCCTCCTCTCTAAGAAGATTTCGACCAATATACCTTTGTAATGCCTCTTACGAAATAATATAAAAAATACTAGCAAGTTGCATTAAACCCCTTCTCCACTCTATTAGTCATCAGTATTTTTTACTTGTTAGTGATGACTAGTTGTAACAGCCTAGTTTTCCAACAACAGATCTAAAAATTTTCAAATTTGCCAGCTGGGAAAACACCCATAAAACTTTTTTTCCCTCCTACCTTCCAGTCCGCCCATGACGAGATGAAACCTCATTATCAAATCCTACCTAGCCTCAGCCATACTAGTCTTCCCACCAGCTCTAAAAAGACAATCCGAATCTGTTCAAAAAACCTCCCCTAAGTTAGGATGTGGCGCTTTAAGGAATTTCACCCTTGGCAACCATCAAAGAGCCAAAAAAACTCCATCTGCTATAGACTAGTCATAAGAGACCTCCCACTCTGCTAATGAAGTTATTCACAGCCCTAAGTCGTGCCACTTATACACCCTTAAGACTCAGCAATACATAGACCATAATCTCAAGCTGATTTTAGGTGTTTTACACTGTTTGATGGATTTTACAAGGACAAGAAACATGTCAGCATCTCGGAAGACAATTCTTGGCTCCACATGAGAAGACATCTGCTTCTAAATGTGATCAGGAGCCTGAGATGCATCTACAGGGCAAAGAGTTATTCATCAAACTCTTGCGACCTCATTCACAGCCTGAAAGGACAGTAGAAGAAAAAGCAACACTGTCAAGAGGCTGTTGATAAGTCATGGCTAAAAAACCTCCTTCATTTATAAGCAGAGGGTTAAAGCCAAAGCTTGACTTGAAAAGTTGCAACTGACTGTAAGACAGATTTGTTTTAATGAACAGTGAGATAGTGACACAGTTTTTCTGAAGCAAAGTAATGATTGCAGGCAGAGGTAAAAGCATCAATGTTTTCAAGTTTGTTTGCTTACTATCATATATAAGAGGAACCCTTGTCAAGCATGCTTATCAAACAATCTTCAGACATTTCACCAAGTAAAGGGCCTCCTTGATTCACAAGCAGAGGGCCAGGGCATTGACTATTTTCAAAGTTTGATTGATCAAAGATGAAGTGGTAAGAGACCAAGAAGGAAAGCAGGGGTACCACTGCAATCCAAGGAGGTCAAGCTTATCTATTAAACAACTGTTCTCTCAAAAGACAGTTTGCAGTCAAAACAAAACCAAATTGAAGAATGGTTGACAAGTTGTGTCATTACACAGGCAAAGAAATAATGATGATTATGTTTTAAGGAATACTGGTCTCTCTACTCATAAAAGGATGTCTTTCAAATATTCTTATAATGGTTGACAAAGGAAATATGAGCTTATTTCCCCTAAGAGGAAATACAACTAAACACAGTTGTTCATAATATGCAAAAGGGACTTTGACATACTTTCAGATTCTAGAGAGGATTTCAAAACAGATATAGGCATGTTCATTATAAAAAGGTCAATGGCACCATATCAATGCATTTTGAGTAAGGGAGAGGTGTTAGAAAAAGCACCCTTTTTTGATAGAGAATGATAAAACATAGGTGAATGCAACTGCAGTTTTGCACCTATAATCAAGATTAGTTTCACAGTGGGCATCATTAACTCCAGAGCATTAAGAGCAAGGTATGTATGCTACTGTCACAAAGGTGGACACTTTCCCTTTGAAAACAAGTCAAAGCACCCTGTTGTTGCAAATTTGTTAGAGGTGAAGCAGTAGGTTCCAAAAGGTCTAACAGTGGCAGAAATCACCTCCCAGACATATAAGCACAGTGAAATAAAGTTCAACCTTTTGAATGTTTTTATAAAGTGAATAAGCCAATACCTATTAAGAGCTCTTTAAATGCAGGCACGTTCTTTACTAACAGTTAAAATCATCCGGGTTGTTAAAGCAAAACAAGACATTATTTTAAAGAGCAACACTTTCAAAGTCATCATAAGTAAAAAATAAGGGGTTTTTCGACTTATTGAATTTGAAGGAGCCATAGGACCGTTGCAAAATTCATTGTGAAAACTCCAAAGCCCGAGCAGAAGATCCATCTTGCTGCCCTCGAGACCAGAGAAGGAGGTTTGAACGAAAAAGCAGAGTTTTCAAAGGTCGGAGCTTGCGTGACGCGCCTGTAAGTGTGCGCAGCGCGCTCAGGCGTGTTTTTTGCACTGTGATACAAGGCTGCGTGGCGTGCCTGTAGCCTTGGGTCCTGTCGGCCCAACAGGTGACCCGACAACAAATTTCGTGCGGCACTCTTTCTGTCAAGCGCGTCGCACATATGATTAGCCCCCAACATGCCTTCAAATCACCTCTGAAGCTGCTCAAGCTCTTCAAAAGGCCTTTGATTGAGTTGTAGAGGTATTTTTATGTGCCCCCTTGTTTTCTCAAAATTTCTAAGTGCTGGGAGGGTTAAAAGTCACAGTTTAAACCATAAGTTTCGAATTTTGTGTGAAGAACAAGATTTGTTGTGGCTGGTGAAACATCAAAAGTTTGTGAGTTGTATTGATATGAAAAAACCCTTTAAACTACCCTCAAAAGAATGATGAGAGATGAGGGCCCTGTTTTAAAGGTGGAAAGTTTAGCATTTGAAGAGTGAAACATTGCTCCTAATTTCAACCATCGGGATCATACATGTACTACTTAGCCAGTGTTCGAAATCTGCCCCGGTATGATAAAAAATAAGGTCATGGTTGCCCTTTCACCATAAACCGACCTTAGTGACAAAAGCAGTGTAAATCAGTTGGAGGTTTTTCTGTCAAACTTTGTGTGGGGGACAGTAGAGTTTAAAGAGGGCAGTGTTCTGTTTGAGGAGGGTTTTATTGCTGTTTAAATCCTACAGGATTCTCTTTGACCATATCAAAAGAAAAATAAGCTCTGTCACCTATTACACAGTAAACCTTGGACTGTGTATTGCCTTCTTTGACCAACTGTCTTCATATTGTTGAAAATATTTGTTGAAAGGCACACGAAAAGGAGCAGGGTTTGGTTGAAGGGGAGTTTATATTGTTGAATGCTACAGGCCTTTGTTACTACATCATAAAAAACACCATAAGCCCTATTAACTTGTCTTATAAACAGTGACTTTGACTGTGTGTATACACTCTGGTTGGCCGTGTTTATGGTGTGGGATTGATTGGTTGAGTTGCATACCAAGAAGAGGACTGGGTACTGATAGTGGGGTGGTTTATGGTGCTTAAAAATATTGACTGTCCTCAAAAAACATCAAATGGTGATTTAACACTTGCAGCAGTTCTTTGATTATTCTATCTCTATTTTGTTATATGTTTTTTATTGAGTTTCATATTGTTGTTCTTTCTAAGAGAAAGGAGCTAGGTATTTGAAAGAGACGTTTTGGTTGGCTGGGCAGCTGTAAGGTGAAGGAGAACACATTGATGATATGCAGCACAGTGATGAAGAGCAGCGCCATGAAGAAACTCAAAACAGTGATGAAAAAGGAGGCTAAAGAGAAGCGCCGGGCACGGAAAGTGAAGAAAGACACATCAGGACTTCATATTTTGGTTTCCACTTCAGAGCATGTTGCTAAGAACCCTTGAGGGTCATACACACCAATTTTGGGCAATTTTTGACATACTTTGGTTTTTTGGCATTTTTTTGAGTTTTTCGTCAAAACTCGTGAAATTCGCCATTTCATTTTGGGGATTCTTCAAAGGAGGAAAATGGTATCATTGGATGCCATAAATTCTGAAGCATATCCTCAGCGATTTTTAGGACATTTGGAGATCATTTTCTTCCCTGAAATGGCGAAAAAATGCTCGCTTTTTGCACACTCTGCCCGGTCTACAGCAGACTGTAATTTTTGGTTTTTTACACACAGTCCTATTTTTTAAGGACATCCAGGCATTAGATTGAGAAAATTTCAGCTGTTCCGGAAATTAGACACTCAGATCTTTCCAACGAGCTATCATGAGCCTCGTTTCGACATCGGGAAGGCTGCCAAATGTTGCCGGAAAGTCAGGGGACCTTTTGCTGATATAACTTTTGAGTATTTTTGTAATTTTTGAACCTTCAAAAACTGCTTTTTCCAAATGTGCGTTTAGCTATTTTTGCACATGGAAAATAGTGCAAAGTGAATTATTTTTCCTTTTTTAGCATTTTCTAGATATTTTATGAGATATTTTGTGCCTTGGGCCTTGCAAAGCCTCAAGGACAAGTTTAGATATTTTGATTAGGCCAATAGGATGGCAAGTTGAACCATGAGGTTTTCCTCACTTAAGCCTATATATTCCAAAGGCTTTCATTGTAAAACAAGGCTGAACTTGAGAAGAGAAACAATATATGGTCATATAAGCTTTGGAAGAAATACTTGTCTTATGAATTTGGATTGCTTCTTGGATGCTCTTGGATGAATGAAGAAGGATTGTTGTTGGATTCCATGACTTAGTAGAATGGTATAGTGTCTCTTGATTTGTTGTTGTCTTCTAGTTTTCATTCATGAATACATGTTTCTTGCTTGCTATAGGTCAGTAGAGAACAAATTTGAGATATGCCCTTGGAGGCACCTCAAATTTCCTGTTTCTTCATAGCTTTCATGTTTTCCTCTTCCTTAGTTACATTAAAGAATTCTTAACTGCTCTTTAATAACTTGAGGATATTGTTGTTTTTTTCATTCATAGTTCTATGCATGCTAAGTATGATTTACGGTACGCCCTGCTTACCTATGGCTAGTTATAGTTCCATCCATTAAATTTCTCTTTGACTAATTAGATTATCATTTTGTTGAACCAAGGAGGCCTAGTTCCGATCTAGTCCTTTGCCTAAAACTATGCAAATCTTGTTGTTCAAAGTGCCCATTAACTTGAAGTACTGTGTTTAGGCATTCCGGCATAGTAATTTAAGTTGTTTGTCTTTCTTAAGTGTTTTCCCCAAAGTCTGAAAGCCATTTCCCAAAGTTAGAGGGTCATATACTTCTATGCATGGCTTGAATGTTCATTTCTATGTATTGATTAGCTTATAGTTACATTTTGCATGATTAATGGTTTGCCCTACCATGTTTATGCTATCTATTAAACTAGTTATGCTTGAAACTCTTTGTTGTTCACAAACTTGATGTCCATTTACTCCATTTTGCCCAAAGATCCTTTCTACCTTGAATCAAATCGGCCCTTCAACAACCTTGTATCATCATCTTATAGATTTCTTGACCTTTTCGACCCCATAGCCCGGTTGATCCGACATCTTTTTACCTATCTTATATCTTTGATCAGTTTCATCCCTCACAACCTAAAAAACCAAAACCAAAAAACCTACTTCATAACTAGCCTAAAATCAGAACACAATAAGCAATCACACAGATATCCCTTACACATTTAGAGAGAGCCCTCTCTGAGTCCAGGAAGGCTAGGTCCTTGGGCTCCAAAGCTTGTTTTGATGTTACACTGTCATTTGGCTTGCCAATCAGCCAAATCACGGGACCCTAACATAATGGTGATCACGGTGGGACTCTGAGTAATAAACAAACTTAGATTCCCTAAACATTCCAGCAGCCTTAAGAATACTATCTAATTGACTTATCCCACCGCTCACTAACATAATGGCGATCACGGTGGGACTCTGAATAATAAAAAAACTTAGATTCCCTAAACATTCCAGCAGCCTTAAGAATACTATCTGATTAACTTATCCCACTGCTCACTAACATAATGGCGATCACAGTGGGAATTTGAGTCACAACATCCTAGGTATCCCTTAGGAACTCTCAAAATCCTCGAATCCAGACTTAGAAGAGTAGAATCTGTGTGTTATCTGTCCTAGCAAAATGACCAGTCGAGTTATAGGAAACTCTTCAAACCTCGGGACTATATAGCTTTAAAAACCACAAAAACTCCCTTAGATTGGTTTTTGACAGTATTGGTGGTGGACCATACACATATACCTCAAAACAACTAAAAATCCACCTGGCGACTCCACTAGCCTCCAATAGTCCTTACTATTTTACCGAACTCTAGGTTACTATCCGATCGACCTATCCCATCGCTCACTAACATAGCGGGAGATGGTGGGACACTGAGTACATGAAAGTCTAGAAATCTCTTATAGACTCTTTAGTCCTTTAGATAATTAAACAAGAAAGCAGTCCATAAGATCATTTAGAGTAAACTCTTTTTCTTATCACCACCCTAGAAAAGTGATGAAACAAGTTTAGAATACTTTAATAAACCATAGGCTGCACATAAAAACTCATAAAAACCCCCAAAACATTCCCAAATTGGTTTTCCCTAGTTACTGGTGGTGGACCATAGCTACATCTTTACAAAAACAACCAAGTTCCACCTGGCGACTCCACTAGCCTCCAGTAGGCCTATTACTCCACTAGTCCTTATAAAACCTTCTGGGAATGCATTAAGCAATCCCAATCATGTTTTGATGGGCTTATAGTTCACCTCCTCCACACGAGGGATTTGAGATATGCTCCGATGACGAGAGAACATGTCTGGTTTCCCACACAAAATGCCTACAGATGTAAATTGGTTCGCAAACCTACCTCTCTTTCGAAATGAAAATATTGACAACCCATTTTTACACCTCATCAAATTTCATATACATGTATGGAAGTTAAAGGTTGAATGGCATGAGGACTACCTCATGAAAATGTTCATGGGTACATTAGAAGAAGAGGCAAGAGAATGGTATGAAAACCTAGAACCTCGCACCTTGTTTTCTTTGAAGGATTTCCACAAAATATTTTGTAAATGCTATATAGGGCATTTTCCATCTCTATCATTGGCTAAAAATTGTTGTGATTACTCTGAAAACCTCATACAACACCTTGTAAGCATTGAAGAAAACTTAGGAAATTGGCATCCTGAGGATTTTTTAGAGGAGGTCCATAATTTTCTTACCCAAGCTAATTATCAAGATGACCAAGAAGAGTTGATCCTAGATGAAACCCATCAAAAAATGAGAGAGGATCCACAAGAAATATTTGGAAAGGTTGAAGCAAATAACAGTCCATCTGCCCTTCCCTGTAAAATAAAAGAGGACATTCAACCACAAGATCAACTTCCACAAAAAATGGAAAGAAATTGTTGCCCCATTCAAAGAAAACAGAAAATACCTTCTCCTTTAACTGAACAGGAAATAGATCAAATAATAAACATGCAGACAGCCTTTGAAACTTCATATAACCAAAGCTTCGCTGATCTTTCTCCTGTAAATCCTACATATCATAAATCAGAAAATAGATTTGTAAATCAAGTTGAAGAAAAGCAATCTGATTGTCCAATGTACATGGTTGGTGACATTACTTATGTTAGTGATTCTCCAATGTTTGATCAATATGTTGATGATTATGATTTCCAAATAGAAGCTAACTTTGCAGAAGACTCAGTTTTTGATTTTCGGGAGGAAGCTCAGTTTCATAAACTTGAGAAAAGTGAGCAGCCATTACAGGTCACCTATGACACTGATGAGAAGAGCCTTGCGAGTTCAGAAGTAAGTGAAGAGTCTCGGACTCTTTGCTCTACTTCACTTCAGTCCGTCAAATATAACATTCACGTAATTGGAAATCAACTGTTTTTCAGCTTTGATGATGAGGTTGAGGAGGATAATGAAATTCTCGAGCATATTGTAAATGAGAAGCCTTTTCCTGAAATGATTTAGGAAATCACTGTGGACAGGGAATATTCCTTAACTCCATATTTGCAGTCACCAAGTTCCATTGAGTTACAAATTGCAGATGAAGAAGTAGAGATTGATAAACACATGAGAGTGGTCACACTATCCTTTCAAGGTAATTTACTGTCAAAGTGTATCCCTACTAATCAACCTAATGACCTTCACACAGTTTTCAGCCCGCCCTATCAAAACACATCATCTTGGAAAGAAAACTACACTGCAATATATGATAAGTCTGACATTTCAAGTGATCATGAGCAAGGGGAAGAGTTGCTTTACTAGGAAAGTCCTAGATATAGCTAAGTGGAAGAAAGAGTAGTCCTGAATGAAGCCTATATCTCAAATCCTCTAGATCAGGTATTATTCCAAGATCCATTTGTTGTTTTCCTTGAGAAGTCTGAAAGAGTAGTGGGTTATATCATAAACAAGTTGCTACCAGGAATGAGAAAAAATTTAAGCACTATTGTCCGAAAACAAGCCAAATGGGAGTGGTCTTTTCATTACTTCAGAATCATGAAAGAACTAAACCAGAATCACCCATGTAATCATCTACTTGACTGGTTGCATTGGAAAACAAAGTTCACCAAACAAATGTCTATTGTGTATAGATTAAAGTAGGATAGATAGACAACATTGGAAAATAAGCTCAGCCTTGTGAGCACCTTTTCAGTTGTAGTTTGTTTGAAGAAAAAGTGAAAAAGCAGAAAATACAAAAAACAATAAAAAGTAGAAAAATAGGGCAGTTTCTAAAAAGCAATGGTAAAGCCCCATGTTCCAAAAAATAGTCCTTCGGAATTAGCAAGTTCAAATGCTTACTAGTACTTTCATCATTTTGTTCAACCATCTAGCTCAATCTGCAGAAGGAACATGTTTAAATTTATTTGATAATAAGTTAGTGAGTGAAAAAGATGGTCCACATTTTGTAAGATTGACTTATCAAAGAGAGTAGATTAGGAAAAGATACTAGTTCCACATGCCTAAAACAGAACCAAAGAGAGAAGCGAGGGATGGAAAACACATTGTACATCTTCGCCCCGTTTTTCTAGATTTACTTTTTGCAAAAATATTATTTGTGTGCATTTTGTCCTTTCATGCCACAAATACATGACAAATCAGACTGTTTAACCCTAATTTGATCATTTTGAATTTCATGTTTTAGATTAGAGAACAAAATCCTGTCAAACAGTTTAATCTTGACAGTTGATCTAGTTTAGGTAGAGTAATGAAGGAGTTCATCAGTTTAATCTGAACTCCCGGCAGATATAAGTGTAGAGTTAGATAGGTTCATTCTGCAAAAAGAAAAATATGCATTGTCAAAAGGCTGCTAGTTCAAATGCGCCAAAAAAGGAAGAAAAAATGTTAGGAAAGTGGGGTAAGTAGAAATATCATCGATGCTAATAATGCTGTCTCTTTCAGAAGTAGCATCAAAGAAAAGTGAAAATTTGCGCCAATGGGTATAAATGTCTTCACAAAGATCTAAAATTCTAGACACCCCCTAAAAGGAGCTGCCCTCCTCAAATGGACACTTTAGTCATCAGTATTTTTTACTTGTTAGTGATGACTAGTTGTAACAGCCTAGTTTTCCAACAGCAGATCTAAAATTTGTCAAATTTTCCAGCTGGGAAAACACCCATAAAACTTTTTTTCCCTCCTACCTTCCAGTCCGCCCATGATGAGGTGAAACCTCATTATCAAATCCTACCTAGCCTCAACCATACTAGTCTGCCCACCGGCTCTAAAAAGACAATCCGAATCTATTCAAAAAACCTCCCCTAAGTTAGGATGTGGCACTTTAAGGCATTTCACCCTTGGCAACCATCAAAGAGCCAAAAAACCTCCATCTGCTATAGACCAGTCATAACAGACCTCCCACTCTGCTAATGAAGTTAGTCACAGCCCTAAGTCACACCACTTATACACCCTTAAGACTCAACAATACATAGACCATAATCTCAAGCTGATTTTAGGTGTTTTACACTGTTTGATGGATTTTACAAGGACAAGAAACATGTCAGCATATCGGAAGACAATTCTTGGCTCCACATGAGAATACAGCTGCTTCTAAATGTGATCAGGAGCCTGAGATGCATCTATAGCGAAAAGTGTTATTCATCAAGATCTTGCGACCTCATTCACAGCCGGAAAGGACAGCAGAAGAAAAAGCAACACTGTCAAGAGGCTGTTGATAAGTCATGGCTAAAAAACCTCCTTCATTTATAAGTAGAGGGTTAAAGCCAAAGCTTGACTTGAAAAGTTGCAACTGACTGTAAGACGGATTTGTTTTAATGAACAGTGACACAGTGACACAGTTTTTCTGAAGCAAAGTAATGATTGCAGGCATAGGTAAAAGCATTAATTTTTTCAATTTTGTTTGCTTACCATCATATATAAGAGGAACCCTTGTCAAGCATGCTTATCAAACAATCTTCAGACATTTCGCCAAGTAAAGGGCCTCCTTCATTCACAAGCAGAGGGCCAGGGCATTGACTATTTTCAAAGTTTGATTGATCAAAGATGAAGTGGTAAGAGACTAAGGAAAGCAGGGGTACCACTGCAATCCAAGGAGGTCAAGCTTATCTCTTAAACAACTGTTCTCTCAAAAGACAGTTTGCAGTCAAAACAAAACCAAATTGAAGAATGGTTGACAAGTTGTGTCATTACACAGGCAAAGAACTAATGATGATTATGTTTTAAGGAATACTGGTCTCTCTACTCATAAAATGATGTCTTTCAAATATGCTTATCATGGTTGACAAAGGAAATCTGAGCTTATTTCCCCCAAGAGGCAATACAACTAAACACAGTTGTTCATAATATGCAAAAGGGACTTTGACATACTTTTAGATTCTGGAGAGGATTTCAAAATAGATATAGGCATGTTCATTATTAAAAAGCCAGGGGTACCATATTAGTACAATTTGAGTAAAGAGAGAGGTGTTATAAAAAGCGCCCTTTTCAAACAGAGGATGATAAAGCATAGGTGAATGAAACTGCATTTTTGCACCTATAGTCGAGTTATTTTCACAATGGGCATCATTAACTCCAGAGCATTAAGAGAAAAGTATGTATGCTACTGTCACAAAGGTGGACACTTTCCCTTTGAAAACAATTCAAAGCACCCTGCTGTTGCAAATTTGTTAGAGGTGAAGCAATAGGTTCCAAAAGGTCTAACAGTGGCAGAAATCACCTCCCAGACATATAAGCACAGTGAAATAAAATTCAACCTTTTGAATGTTTTTATAAAGTGAATAGGCCAGTACCTATTAAGAGCTCTTTAAATGCAGGCACGTTCTTTACTAACAGTTAAAATCATCCGGGTTGTTAAAGAAAAACAAGACATTATTTTAAAGAGCAACACTTTCAAAGTCATCATAAGTCAAAAATAAGGGGTTTTTCGACTTATTGCATTTCAAGGAGCCAAAGGACCATTGCAAACTTCATTGTGAAAACTCCAAAGCACGAGCAGAAGATCCCTCTTGCTGCCCTTGAGACCAGAGAAGGAGGTTTGAACGAAAAAGCAGATTTTTCAAAGGTCGGAGCTTGTGCGACGCGCCTGTAAGTGTGCGCGGCGCGCTCAGGCGTGTTTTTTGCACTGTGATACAAGGCTGCGCAGCGCGCCTGTAGGTGCGCACAGCGCGCCTGTAGCCTTGGTTCCTGTCGGCCCGACAGGTGACCCGACGCCAAATTTCGTGCGGCACTCTTTCTGTCAAGCGTGTCGCGGATATGATTAGCCCCCATCACGCCTTCAAATCACCTTCGAAGCTGCTTAAGCTCTTCAAAAGGCCTTTCATCGAGTTGTAGAGGTATTTTTATGTGCCCCCTTGGGTTTTCAAAATTGCTAAGTGCTGGGAGGGTTAAAAGTCACAGTTTAAACCATAAGTTTTGAATTTTGTGTGAAGAACAAGATTTGTTGTGGCTGGTGAAACATCAAAAGTTTGTGAGTTGTATTGATATGAAAAAACCCTTTAAAATACCCTCAAAAGAATGATGAGAGATGAGGGCCCTGTTTTAAAGGTGGAAAGTTTAGCATTTGAAGAGTGAAACATTGCTCCTAATTTCAACCATCGAGATCATACATGTACTACTTAGCCTGAGTTCGAAATCTTCCCCGGTATGTTAAAAAATAAGGTCATGGTTGCCCTTTCACCATAAGCCGACCTTAGTGACAAAAGCAGTGTAAATCAGTTGGAGGTTTTTCTGTCAAAATTTGTGTGGGGGACAGTAAAGTTTAAAGAGGGCAGTGTTCTGTTTGAGGAGGGTTTTATTGCTGTTTAAATCCTACAGGATTCTCTTTGACCATATCAAAAGCAAAATAAGCTCTGTCACCCATTACACAGTAAACCTTGGATTGTGTATTCCCTTCTTTGACCAACTGTCTTCATATTGTTGAAAGGCACACGAAAAGGAGCAGGGTTTGGTTGAAGGGGAGTTTATATTTTTGAATGCTACAGGCCTCTGTTACTACATCATAAAAAACACCATAAGCCCTGTTAACTTGTCTTATAAACAGTGACTTTGACTGTGTGTATACACTCTGGTTGGCCGTGTTTATGGTGTGGGTTTGATTGGTTGAGTTGCATACCAAGAAGAGAGCAGGATTTTGAAATTAAGGAGATTGTGGTTTTACCTTGGTAAAAAATACAAGAATATATTGTTGTCCTCAAAACATCAAAAGGCAGAGTGACCTTATCACAACACACAGCAAATTCACTTTGACTGTATATCTCTATTTGACTGTGTTTTTTTATTGAGTTTTATTGTTGAGTGGCATACAAAGAGAAAGGGAAGTGTTTTGAAAGGGAGCACAGTGAGGCAGGGCAGCAAGGTGAAGGAGAACACATTGATGATATGCAGCATAGTGATGAAGAGCAGCGCCATGAAGAAACTCAAAACAGTGATGAAAAAGGAGGCTAAAGAGAAGCGCCCGACACGGAAAGTGAAGAAAGACACATCAGGACTTCATATTTTGGTTTCCACTTCAGAGCATGTTGCTAAGAACCCTTGAGGGTCATACACACCAATTTTGGGCAATTTTTGACATACTTTGGTTTTTTGGCATTTTTTTGAGTTTTTCGTCAAAACTCATGAAATTCGCCATTTCATTTTGGGGATTCTTCAAAGGAGGAAAATGGTATCATTGGATGCCATAAATTCTGAAGCATACCCTCAGCGATTTTTAGGACATTTGTAGATCATTTGCTTCCTCGAAATGTCGAAAAATGCTCGCTTTTTGCACACTCTGCCCGGTCTATTAGCAGACTGTAATTTTTGGTTTTTTACACACAGTCCTATTTTTGAAGGACTTCTAGGCATCAGATTGATAAAATTTCAGTTTTTCCAGAAAGTAGACACTCAGAGCTTTCCAACGAGCTATCATGAGCCTCGTTTCGACATCGGGAAGGCTGCAAAATGTTGCCGGAAAGTCAGGGGACCTTTTGCTGATATAAATTTTGAGTATTTTTGTAATTTTTGAACCTTCAAAAATTGCTTTTTCCAAATGTGCGTTTAGCTATTTTTGCACATGGAAAATAATGCAAAGTCAATTAATTTTCCTTTTTTAGCATTTTCTAGATATTTTATGAGATATTTTGTGCCTTGGGCTTTGCAAAGCCTCAAGGACAAGTTTAGATATTTTGATTAGGCCAATAGGATAGCAAGTTGAAACATGAGGTTTTCCTCACTTAGGCCTATATATTCCAAAGGCTTTCATTGTAAAACAAGGCTGAACTTGAGAAGAGAAACAATATATGGTCATATAAGCTTTGGAAGAAATACTTGTCTTATGCTTTTGGATTGCCTCTTGGATGCTCTTGGATGAATGAAGAAGGATTGTTGTTGGATTCCATGACTTGGTAGAATGGTATAGTGTCTCTTGCTTTGTTGTTGTCTTCTAGTTTTTATTCATGAATACATGTTTCTTGCTTGCTATAGATCAGTAGAGAACAAATTTGAGATATGCCCTTGGAGGCACCTCAAATTTCCTTTTTCTTCATAGCTTTCATGTTTTCCTCTTCCTTAGTTACATTAAAGAATTCTTAACTGCTCTTTAATAACTTGAGGATATTGTTGCTTGTTTAATTCACAGTTCTATGCATGCTAAGTATGATTTACGGTACGCCCTGCTTACCTATGGCTAGTTATAGTTCCATCCATGAAATTTCTCTTTGAATAATTAGATTATCATTTTGTTGAACCAAGGAGGCCTAGTTCCGATCCAGCCCTTTGCCTAAAACTATGCAAATCTTGTTGTTCAAAGTGCCCAATAACTTGAAGTACTGTGTTTAGGCGTTCCGGCATAGTAATTTAAGTTGTTTTTCTTTCTTAAGTGTTTTCCCCAAAGTCTGAAAGCCATTTCCCAAAGTTAGAGGGTCATATACTTCTATGCATGGCTTGAATTTTTATTTCTATGTATTGATTAACTTATAGTTACATTTTGCATGATTAATGGTTTGCCCTACCATGTTTATGCTATCTATTAAACTAATTATGCTTGAAACTCTTTGTTGTTCACAAACTTGATGTCCATTTACTCCATTTTTCCCAAAGATCCTTTCTACCTTGAATCAAATCGGCCCTTCAACAACCTTGTATCATCATCTTATAGCTTTCTTGACCTTTTCGACCCCATAGCCCGGTTGATCCGACATCTTTTTACCTATCTTATATCTTTGATCAGTTTCATCCCTCACAACTTAAAAAACCAAAACCAAAAAACCTACTTCATAACTAGCCTAAAATCAGAACACAATAAGCAAACACACAGATATCCCTCACACATTTAGAGAGAGCCCTCTCTGAGTCCAGGAAGGCTAGGTCCATGGGCTCCAAAGCTTGGTTTGATGTTACACTGTCATTTGGCTTGCCAATCAGCCAAATCACGGGACCCTTACATAATGGCGATCACGGTGGGACTCTGAGTAATAAACAAAATTAGATTCCCTAAACATTCCAGCAGCCTTAAGAATACTATCTGATTGACTTATCCCACCGCTCACTAACATAATGGCGATCACGGTGGGACTCTGAGTAATAAACAAACTTAGATTCCCTAAACATTCCAACAGCCTTAAGAATACTATTTGATTGACTTATCCCACCGCTCACTAACATAATGGCGATCACAGTGGGAATTTGAGTCACAACATCCTAGGTATCCCTTAGGAACTCTCAAAATCTCAGTCAAACTTAGAAGAGTAGAATCTGGTTGTCTCACCATCCTAGCAAAATGATGAGTCAGTTATAGGAAACTCTTCCAAAACTCAGGACTATATAAAACTTAAAAAAACCCCAAACACTCCCTTAGATTGGTTTTTGTCAGTACTGGTGGTGGACCATACACATATACCTCAAAAACAACTAAAAATCCACCTGGCGACTCCACTAGCCTCCAGTATGCCTTACTATTTTACCGAACTCTAGGTTACTATCCGATCGACCTATCCCATCGCTCACTAACATAGCGGGAGATGGTAGGACACTGAGTACATGACAGTCTAGCAAACTCTTATAAACTCTTTGGTCCTTTAGATACTTAAACAAGCAAGCAGTCCATAAGATCATTTAGAGTAGCCTCTTTTTGTTATCGCCACCCTAGCAAAGTGTCGAAACAAGTTTAGAATACTTTAGAAAAACCATAAGGCTGCACATAAAACTCAAAAAACCCCAAAACAATTCCCAGTTTGGCTTTTTCCTTAGTTACTGGTGGTGGACCATAGCTACATCTTTTCAAAACAATCAAGTTCCACCTGGCGACTCCACTAGCCTCCAGTAGGCCTATTTTCCCACTAGTCCTTATAAAGTTTCCTAGGAATGCATTAAGTAATCCCAATCATGCTGATGGAGGACAGCATGGTTCAAATCCTCCACCTAAGGACACAAAGGAGATATGCTCCAATGAGCAGAGAACATATCCCTGGATTTCCACACAAAATGCCTACATATGTAAATTGGTTCACAAAACTACCTCTCTTTCGAAATGAAAATATTGACGACCCATTTTTACACCTCATCAAATTTCATATACATGTATGGAAGTTAAAGGTTGAATGGCATGAGTACTGCCTCATGAAAATGTTCATGGGTACATTAGAAGAAGAGGCAAGAGAATGGTATGAAAACCTAGAGCCTAGCTACTTGTTTTCTTCGAAGGATTTCCACAAAGTATTTTGTAAACGCTATGTAGGGCATTGTCCATCTCTATCATTGGCTGAAAATTGTTGCGATCACTCTGAAAACCTCATACAACACCTTATAAGCATTGAAGAAAACTTAGGAAATTGGCATCCTGAGGATTTTTTAGAGGAGGTCCATAATTTTCTTACCCAAGCTAACTATCAAGATGACCAAGAAGAGTTTATCCTAGATGAAACCCATCAAAAAATGAGAGAGGATCCACAAGAACTCTTTGAAAAGGTTGAAGCACATAACAGTCCATCTGCCCTTCCCTGTAAAATACAAAAGGACATTCAGCCACAAGATCAACTTCCACAAAAAATGGAAAGAAATTTTTGCCACATTCAAAGAAAACAGAAAATACTTTCTCCTTTAACTGAACAGGAAATAGATCAAATTATAAACATGCAGACAGCCTCTGAAACTTCATATAACTAGAACTTCGCTGATATTTCTTCTGTAAATCCTGCATATCATAAGTCAGAAAATAGATTTGTAAATCAAGTTGAAGAAAAGCAATCTGATTGTCCAATATACATGGCTGGTGACATTACTTATGTTAATGATTCTCCAATGTTTGATCAATATATTGATGATTATGATTTCCAAACAGAAACTAACTTTGCAGAAGACTCAGTTTTTGATTGTTGGGAGGAAGCTCCGTTTCATGAACTTGAGAAAAGTGAGCAACCATTACAGGTCATCTATGACACTGATGAGGAGAGCCTTGAAACTTCAGAAGTAAGTGAAGAGTCTCGAACTCTTTGCTCTATTTCACTTCAGTCCATCAGGGATAACATTCACATAATTGGAAATCAACAGTTTTTCAGCTTTGATGATGAGGTTGAGGAGGATGATGAAATTCTCAAGCATGTTATAAATGAGAAGCCTTTTCCTGAAATGGTTGAGGAAATCATTTTAGAAATGGAATATTCCTTTACTCCATATTTTCAGCCACCAAGTTCCATTGAGTTACAAATTGCAGATGAAGAAATAGAGGTTGATAAACGCATGGGAGTTGTCACACTATCCTTTCAAGATAATTTACTGTCAAGGTGTATCCCTACCCATCATCCTGATGACCTTCACAAATTTTTTAGCCCGCCCTATCAAAACACATCAGCTTGGAAAGAAAAATACACTGCAATATATGATGAGTCTAACATTTCAAGTGATCATGAGCAAAGGGAAGAGTTGCTTTACCAGGAGAGTCCTAGATATAGCCAAGTGGAAGAAAGAGTAGTCTTGAATGAAGCCCATATATCAAATCCTCTAGATCAGGTATTATTCCAAGATCCATTTGTTGTTTTCCTTGAGAAATCTGAAGGAGTAGTGGGTTCTATCATGAACAAGTTGCTGCCAAGAATGAGAAAAAGCTTAAGCAGTACTGTCCAGAAACAAACCAAGTGGGAGTGGCCTTTTCATTATTTCTGCATCATGAAAGAACTAAACCATAATCGCCCATGTAATCATCTACTTGACTGGTTACATTGGAAAGAGGAGTTCACCAAAGCATGGCAGTCTATTGTACAGATTAAAGTAGGATAGATAGACAAATATTGGAAAAGGAGCTGTTTTCTGTGAGCACTGTTCTTACTAGAAGTTTGTTTGAAGAAAAAGTGATACAGCGTAAAAATACGTTAAAGTTAAGAAAAGTAGAAAAAGAGGCGTTTAAAGCAATGGTAAAGCTCATGATCCAAAAATAGTCTCGGAAATCTATAAAAGTTCAATGCCGTTAATTAAATATCGTCTTGTTCAAATTATCTAGCCTAATCATAGCCGAACATGTTTAAATTTATTTGCTGATAAGTTAGTGAGTGAAAAAGATGGTCAACATTGTGTAAGCTTGACTTATCAAAGAGAGTAGATTAGGAAAAGATACTGGTTCCACATGCCTAAAACATAACCAAAGAGAGAAGCGAGGGATGAAAAATACATTGTACATCTTAGCCCCGTTTTTCTAGATTTCCTTTTTGCAAAATAATATTTGTGTGCAGTTTGTCCTTTCATGCCGCAAATTCATGACAAATCAGACTATTTAACCCTGATTTGATCATTTTGAATTTCATGTTTTAGATTAGAGAACAAAATCCTGTCAAACAGTTTAATCTTGACAGTTGATCTAGTTTAGGTAGAGTAATGAAGGAGTTCATCAATTTAATTTGAACTCCCGGCAGATATAAGTGTAGAAATAGATAGGTTCATTTTACAAAAAGAAAAAATATGTCGGCAAAAGGCTGCTAGTTCAAATGCGCCAAAAAAGGAGAAAAAATGTTAGGAAAGATAGTGGGGTAGGTAGAAATATCATCGATGCTAATCATGCTTTCTCTTTTCAGAAGTAGCATCAAATAAGAGTGAAATTTTGCGCCAATGGGTAAGGCATTGGTCTTCATAAGCCAAAGATCTGAAATTCTAGACACCTCCTGAAAAGGAGCTGCCCTCCCCAAATGGAGCCACTGTTAGTCATCAGTATTTTTTACTTGTTAGTGATGACTAGTTGTAACAGCCTAGTTTTCCAACATCATATCTAAAATTTGTCAAATTTGCCAGCTGGGAAAACACCCATAAATTTTTTTTGCCCTCCTACCTTCAAGTCCGCCCATGACGAGATGAAACATCATTATCAAATCCTACCTATCCTCAACCATACTAGTCTGCCCACCAGCTCTAAAAAGACAATCCGAATCTGTTCAAAAAACCTCCCCTAAGTTAGGATGTGGCGCTTTAAGGCATTTCACCCTTGGCAACCATCAAAGAGCCAAAAACCTCCATCTGCTATAGACCAGTCATAACATACCTCCCACTCTGCTAATGAAGTTAGTCACAGCCCTAAGTCGCACCACTTATACACCCTTAAGACTCAGCAATACATAGACCATAATCTCAAGCTGATTTTAGGTGTTTTACACTGTTTGATGGATTTTACAAGGACAAGAAACATGTCAGCATCTCGGAAGACAATTCTTGGCTCCACATGAGAAGACAGCTGCTTCTAAATGTGATCAGGAGCCTGAGATGCATCTACAGGGCAAAGAGCTATTCATCAAACTCTTGCGGCCTCATTCACAGCCTGAAAGGACAGCAGAAGAAAAAGCAACACTGTCAAGAGGCTGTTGATAAGTCATGGCTAAAAAACCTCCTTCATTTATAAGTAGAGGGTTAAGGCCAAAGCTTGACTTGAAAAGTTGCAACTGACTGTAAGACAGATTTGTTTTAATGAATAGTGAGACAGTGACACAATTTTTCAGAAGCAAAGTAATGATTGCAGTCAGAGGTAAAAGCATTAATGTTTTGAATTTTGTTTGCTTACCATCATATATAAGAGGAACCCTTGTCAAGCATGCTTATCAAACAATCTTCAGACATTTCGCCAAGTAAAGGGCCTCCTTGATTCACAAGCAGAGGGCCAGGGCATTGACTATTTTCAAAGTTTGATTGATCAAAGATGAAGTGGTAAGAGACCAAGAAGGAAAGCAGGGGTACCACTGCAATCCAAGGAAGTCAAACTTATCTCTTAAACAGTTGTTCTCTCAAAAGACAGTTTGCAGTCAAAACAAAACCAAATTGAAGAATGGTTGACAAGTTGTGTCATTACACAGGAAAAGAACTAATGATGATTATGTTTTAAGGAATACTGGTCTCTCTACTCATAAAGGATGTCTTTCAAATATGCTTATCATGGTTGACAAAGGAAATCTGAGCTTATTTCCCCCAAGAGGCAATACAACTAAACACAGTTGTTCATAATATGAAAAAGGGACTTTGACATACTTTCAGATTATGGAGAGGATTTCAAAACAGATATAGGCATGTTCATTATAAAAAGGTCAATGGCACCATATCAGTGCATTTTGAGTAAGGGAGAGGTGTTAGAAAAAGCACCCTTTTTTGACAGAGAATGATAAAACATAGGTGAATGCAACTGCAATTTTGCACCTATAATCAAGATTAGTTTCACAGTGGGCATCATTAACTCCAGAGCATTAAGAGCAAGGTATGTATGCTACTGTCACAAAGGTGGACACTTTCCCTTTGAAAACAAGTCAAAGCACCCTGCTGTTGCAAATTTGTTAGAGGTGAAGCAGTAGGTTCCAAAAGGTCTAACAGTGGCAGAAATCACCTCCCAGACATATAATCACAGTGAAATAAAGTTCAACCTTTTGAATGTTTTTATAAAGTGAATAGGCCAATACCTATTAAGAGCTCTTTAAATGCAGGCACGTTCTTTACTAACAGTTAAAATCATCCGGGTTGTTAAAGAAAAACAAGACATTATTTTAAAGAGCAACACTTTCAAAGTCATCATAAGTAAAAAATAAGGGGTTTTTCAACTTATTTCATTTCAAGGAGCCAAAGGACCGTTTCAAACTTCATTGTGAAAACTCCAAAGCCCGAGTAGAAGATCCCTCTTGCTGCCCTCGAGACCAGAGAAGGAGGTTTGAACGAAAAATCAGATTTTTCAAAGGTCGGAGCTTGCGTGACGTGCCTGTAAGTGTGCGTGGTGCGCTCAGGCGTGTTTTTTGCACTGTTATACAAGGTTGCGCGGCGAGCTTGTAGCCATGCGTCCTGTCGGCCCGACAGGTGACCCGACACCAAATTTCGCGCGACACTCTTTCTGTCAAGCGCGTCGCGCATATGATTAGCCCCCAACACGCCTTCAAATCACCTCCGAAGTTGCTCAAGCTCTTCAAAAGGCCTTTAATCAAGTTGTAGAGGTATTTTTATGTGCCCCCTTGGTTTTTCAAAATTGCTAAGTGCTGGGAGGGTTAAAAGTCACAGTTTAAACCATAAGTTTTTAATTTTGAGTGAAGAACAAGATTTGTTGTGGCTAGTGAAACATCAAAAGTTTGTGAGTTGTATTGATATGAAAAAACCCTTTAAACTACCCTCAAAAGAATGATGAGAGATGAGGGCCCTGTTTTAAAGGTGTAAAGTTTAGCATTTGAAGAGTGAAACATTTCTCCTAATTTCAACCATCGGGATCATACATGTACTACTTAGCCAGTGTTCGAAATCTACCCCGGTATGATAAAAAATAAGGTCATGGTTGCCCTTTCACCATAAACCGATGTTAGTGACAAAAGCAGTGTAAAACAGTTGGAGGTTTTTCTGTCAAAATTTGTGTGGGGGATAGTAGAGTTTAAAGAGGGCAGTGTTCTGTTTGAGGAGGGTTTTATTGCTGTTTAAATCCTACAGGATTCTCTTTGACCATATCAAAAGCAAAATAAGCTCTGTCACCTATTACACAGTAAACCTTGGACTGTGTATTGCCTTCTTTAACCAACTATCTTCATATTGTTGAAAATATTTCTTGAAAGGCACACCAAAAGGAGCAGGGTGCCAGAAGGTATTTATATTGCTGAATGCTATAGCCTGCGCCATATCATAAAACACCATAAGCTCCGTTAACTTGTCTTATAAAATACACTTTGATCAGGTGTATAATAATTTTAAAGGTCATGGTTTATGGTGTGGGATTGATTGGTTGAGTTGCATACCAAGAAGAGAGCAGGATTTTGAAATTAAGGAGATTGTGGTTTTACCTTGGTCAAAAATACAAGAATATATTGTTGTCCTCAAAACATCAAAAAGCAGAGTGACCTTATCACAACACACAACAAATTCACTTTGACTTTCTATCTCTATTTGACTGTGTTTTTTATTGATTTTTATTGTTGAGTGGCATATAAAGAGAACGGGCAGTGTTTTGAAAGGGATCACAGTGAGGCAGGGCAGCAAGGTGAAGGAGAACACATTGATGATATGTATCACAGTGATGAAGAGCAGCGCCATGAAGAAACTCAAAACAATGATGAAAAGGAGGTTAAAGAGAAGTACTGCACTAAAGTGAAGAAAGACACATCGTGACTTCATATTTTGCTTCTACTTCAGAGCATGTTAAGAACCTTGAGGTTCATACACACCAATTTTGGGCACATTTTGACAATTTTTGGTTTTTGGGCATTTTTGAGTTTTTGGTCAAAACTCATGAAATTCGCCATTTCATTTTGGGAATCCGTCAAGAGAGGAGGATGGTATCATTGGATGCCATAATTTCATGAGCACACCCTCATCAATTTTCAGGACATTTGGAGATCATTTTCTTCCCCGAAATGGTGAAAAAGGCTCGCTTTTTGCACACTCTGCCCGGTCTATCAACAGACTGTAATTTTTTGGTTTTTTTACACACAGGTGCAGTTTTGGAGGACTTCCAGGCATTAGATTGGGAAAATCTGTTGTCGGTAGCAGACATCATAGATTTGTGATATCATGGTTTCGCTTCGAAGACGAAGGCTTCAAATGTTGCCGGTGTGGGGTTTGTGGACCTTGTTGATATAATCGGAGTATTTTTGTAATTTTTGAACCTCTAAAATCTGTTTTTTACAAATGTGCGTTTAGCTATTTTTGCACATGGAAAATGATGCAAAGTCAATTATTTTTCCTTTTTTATCATTTTCTAGATATTTTATGAGATATTTTTGTGCCTTGGGCTTTGTAAAGCCTCAAGGACAAGTTTAGATATTTTGATTAGGCCAATAGGAGAGGAAGTTGAACCATGAGGTTTTCCTCACTTGAGCCTATATATTCCAAAGGCTTTCATTGTAAAACAAGGTTGAACTTGAGAAGAGAAGCAATATATGGTAATATGAGCTTTGGATAAAATACTTGTGTTATGCTTTTGGATTGCCTCTTGAATGTTCTTGGATGGATGATGAAGGATTGTTGATGGATTCCATGACATGGTATAATGGTATAGTGTTTCTTGCTTTGTTGTTGTCTTCTAGTTTTCATTCCATGAATACATGTTTCTTGCTTGCTATAGATCAGTAGAGAACAAATTTGAGATATGCCCTTGGAGGCACCTCAAATTTCCTGTTTCTTCATAGCTTTCATGTTTTCCTCTTCCTTAGTTACATTAAAGAATTCTTAACTGCTCTTTAATAACTTGAGGATATTGTTGCTTGTTTCATTCATATTTCTATGCATGCTAAGTATTATTTATGGTACGCCTTTCTTACCTATGGCTAGTTATAGTTCCATCCATGAAATTTCTCTTTGACTGATTAGATTATCATTTTGTTGAACCAAGGAGGCCTAGTTCCGATCTAGCCCTTTGCCTAAAACTATGCAAATATTGTTGTTCAAAGCGCCCAATAACTTGAAGTACTGTGTTTAGGCATTCCGGCATAGTAAGTTAAGTTTTTTTTCTTTCTTAAGTGTTTTCCCCAAAGTCTGAAAGCCATTTCCCAAAGTTAGAGGGTCATATACTTCTATGCATGGCTTGAATGTTTATTTCCATGTATTGATTAGCTTATAGTTACATTTTTCATGATTAATGGTTTGCCCTACCAAGTTTATGCTATCTATTAAACTAGTTATGCTTGAAACTCTTTGTTGTTCACAAACTTGATGTCCATTTACACCATTTTTCCCAAAGATCCTTTCTACCTTGAATCAAATCGGCCCTTCAATAGCCTTGTATCATCGTCTTATAGATTTCTTGACCTTTTCGACCCCATAGCCCGGTTGATCTGACATCTTTTTACCTATCTTATATCTTTGATCAGTTTCATCCCTCACAACCTAAAAAACCAAAACCAAAAAACCTACTTCATAACTAGCCTAAAATCAGAACACAATAAGCAAACACACAGATATCCCTTACACATTTAGAGAGAGCCCTCTCTGAGTCCAGGAAGGCTAGGTCCTTGGGCTCCAAAGCTTGGTTTGATGTTACACTGTCATTTGGCTTGCCAATCAGCCAAATAGCCAGAAACAACAATATTTTAAAGAATAAAAATCCAATAGTGGAAAGGGTAATATTCAAAACATGGGGGAAAGTCTCTGAATTATATTCTTCTAAAGGAACAAAAGGAATTTATTGGATGCAACTTCAAGTAGAAGAAAGAGAGTGGGAAAGGTTTGCAAGTAGCAGGCCCAATTATGAAACAATGCCCATGCCCAGAAGAAGGTTGACATAACAATAATTTCATATTTGGATTAACGTAATCAACAGACCCAACCTCTTCTTCGATGGGGCTTCAAAAAATAATCTTGGAAAAGCAATGTGGAAAATAAGGATGACAGAAGAAGAATTCTAGATTTGGATTAGCATAATCAACAGACCCTGCCTCTTCTTCGATGGGGCTTCGAAAAAGAATCCTAGAAAAGGAGGGGCAGGAGGAATTATACTCACCAGTGATAAGAGAAACACCATATCATATGATTGGGGATTAGGCACTATGTCTAACAACAGAGCATAAGCTTATGGGCTTCTCCTTGGGGTAAAAATATTAAAATAAAGAGGATAATGAACCCAATAATATTTGGAGGCTCATAGATCATTATACAGGCAATGGTCAATGGAAATATTTTAAAAAATGTAGCCCTGCGCCATATTCTAGAAAGGATAAATCAATATGCAAAGCAAATTGGGAAAACTGAATATTATCACATCTTAAGGAATAATAATAAAAGTGAAGAAAATCAGGAAAACAAGGTAGTTGATAGAACAATGGGACAGACCATTATTGATGAAGATCTTTTCAAAATACTAATCTCATGAATAAGAAAATTGATCAGAAATCAAGCATGCAGGAAGGAATCTCTCTCAAAATTAGTGATACCTTTAACAATCCTAGAAACTGAATATTTTCTAACACCAACAAGATCCAAATAGATCATTCTTGGATTCTTACATAAACTCTCCTCCTTCCCATGACTCTCCAATCGACGGGCTCACTGTCTTTAAATAATAACCATTGTGACGCCCTCCTCAATTCACCGTAAGTCCCTATTGCACTCGCATCTAGAGATTCCTTAGACTCAGCCTTTGCCTTCGTGTCCCATGGCCTCATTTTCCTATGATAGTCAATATTTGTGCTTTCTCTATTCCACTTCTCCATCCTTGTCCCTCATTCATTTACCCCCCTCGAGTCTTGCTGCCTAGAAGCTTTCCCCCTCTCCGATCTCCTCCTCTCTATTCATCGCCAATCATCTCTCGTCTACGCTATCTGTTTTATCCTGTGACACTCTCTGTGTCTCATTAATTCCTCTTCAAATCTCAGATAAAAGCTCTTTGTATCAATCCAGATATTCCTCTTCAACACTTCACACTCATGAGGACTCAATGAACTCCTGGCACTCAACAGATCATAACGACACTCAACAACATCTCTCTCAGCTAAGTTGTCCCTCTATGCAACTCTACAGAACTCTTTCCAAAGCCTCCCCCTATGTCATCCTTAATTTTTTTGAATTTAGACCTATTCTCCTAAAGAGGTGTGAGATCCTCCAATCAATAACGCAACTATGCAGTCTTGGCACAATCCTTCACCGAGCCATACAGAAGGAATAAATAGTTGCTACCTATAAATTCTCTAACCATCAAGGCATTAAACAAAGGGCTCAACAAGGGCATAGCAATGGCACAATAAGGGAACAACAAGGGTACAGAAAGGGCACAACATGGGCACAACAAGGGCACAACAAAGGAACAACAAGGGCACAACAAGGGAACAAAAAAAGAACAGAAAGGGCACAACAAGGGCACAACAAGGGCATAAAACAAAAATAAATGCTCTGACCAATATCTAGTAGACCTCAAAATACAAAGAAGGATCTTCAGTCGGCATATAATAATCCTTTTCCATTATGTTATGTAAATGCGTCTCTCTGCTTTTTCGGTTTGTAAGGCATATGCCAAAAACGTAGTAGGACATTCTGGAAATTTTGGAAAAAATGCTTTAGGTAACCAAGACTGCACTCCTTCTCTTATCTCCTTAAGCATGTTTCTATTTAAAACTTCAAGGTAATGGAGCTTTCTCCTTTTATTTTTGGAATAGATATCACATTAACCGACTTTGTTAAAAAAAAATAGCAACATAAATATCAAGGATACATTAGCCATAGAATCCACATATAAACCAATACATTTACACATAAGATACCAAGGAAAGGATATATTGTTAATGAATGCAAAATCCAACCCGGTATGGGACTACCATGCTCCACCCGACCATAGATTGGCTGAGCCAAATATCTCTTCAACCAATAATCCAAATAACCAACTAGGCCTTCTCGAGGCTAAACCGCCTCACCCTCATCAATAGAAACATGATTTACCACAATCCTCACCAGATCACTAGGACCAAACAATAAACATATAATAACAAGCTTTACCATGATCTCCACTATACAATTAGCCCAAAACAAGCATGGATGCCACCATATTTCCTCACCTACACCGTGAGGAATTTTCCTGTCTCCTAGTCTCTATGCTTTACCGCAATCCACACCAGAGCACTAGGCCCTAACCGAGACTCCACTCTCCAGGCTTTACCGTATATCCCATCCCGGGATTACTAGGCTTGATGGAGAGCACCCACTTATAGGATTTACCGTATATCCCGCCATTCACCACTCAAGGATTCCTAGGCCCACTGAGGAAACACGAAATTCAGCTTTACCGCAACCCACAATCCAGTTCAGGGGTTACTGGGCCATGTTTTCTTTCATTCATAGATCCACCCCACTCATATTTGAATCCATCTATCAATCCAACTCAACCAAAATATGAGAACCCCATCACACCATGGCTATCGAGAAATGGCGAGGCTAGGCTGAAAACACTGTCACACCTAGAAAAACCCATGCTAGTGACAGAAAGAGAACCAAGAACACACATGCATAACTATGCATGCCAAATCTAGCAAGGGAACCACACATGCAAATTGACACCTGAAAATAATCCAGCTGTAGTTTTTTGATCCTACTCTTCCTTGCTTGATCTCTGATTCCTCTTTGCCTTCTTTGCCTTTCTTGATCCAATTATGAAATGCTCCTAGAAAAATTTAAGTGTACAAGAGTAAGAGAGGGAGAGAATAGAGAGAGATAGCTCCAAAACTAAACTGGAAAAAGGTACCAAATTATCCTCAGAATCCTTTTTATCAATGAGGCCTCTCTTTGCTTCATTTTCCATTATTTTCCATTCATTTTTCTACTCACACACAACCTATGAATTTTCCTAATTTCCATTATTTTCATAAATCAAATGCAAATTAATGCTACTTTGCCTTTCCAAAGCCTTTTCCATTGCCTTAGCCAATTTCCTTACCCATAGTAATCGAAATGAACACCTAAAATAGGATGTTTTCCCCAACTTTCAGCTTGGAATAAGTCCATAACCATGGTTATTATTTTTCCTTTATTAACTTTTATTACATGGAAATTTCATCAGGGATGTTATAGAACCCTCCCCCTTGGGGGACACCTTCCTTGGTGTTCAACCACACCTATACCTCAACAAATTTTTTGAAAAGTAAACATTTGGCCCATGGAGCTTTATAACTTAGCTTGATGCAATATTTACAATGATCACCCTGCTGAGAAGCAAACCAACATGACAACACAACATGATAACTATAATGACATGACACCCATACCGCTTATTGGAGCTTTATAACATAGATCATGACAGTATTCATATCCATATACATATGTACGTATACCGAAACATCACACCAAAACATATCCCAAAACATATACCAAAACATCACACCGAAACTGTTGTGCCTCAACCGGCAAACAATGAAGGATACATATCCTGCATCCGATCATCATCTCCCATGTAGCTTCATTGGGCCCAAATTTCTTCCACTGCACTTTAACCTGCTCGATTTCTTGGTTCCGGAGCATGAAAACCTTTCTCTGCAATATACACTCAGGTTCCGGCTAGAATTATCCATCTAGCTGCACCTGAAATACAGACCAATCAATCAAGTGATCAACATATTTAACATAATTCTTAACTAATGACACATGGAAAATGTTATCACTCCAAAATTTACCTAGGGTTGTTGTGTTGTGTTAAAAAGAAAAAACAGAGGTAACTATCAACCACATTTGGTGATTAAGATCTAGCCTTCCTAACGCTCAGAGAGGACCCTCTCTTAATGATTTAACTTTGTTGTTTTAATTTATTTGATGCTAGTTATGTAAGATTAATTTGGTTTGATTTTGACTTGTTGGTGGAATTACTGATTTAGATGGATAGGTTCTTGTCTATTTTCCATTGGGCCATGGAGTCAATATATCAAGAAAATAGAACATAAAAAAATTATAAAAGCAGTGTTACATGGCAAGGTAGCTAAGAAAAATCAGATATTTAATGTTGAATGGTGAAGTGATTTTCAATCGGGATCAAGGAGCAGTTAAGGATTCCTTAAACCGGATAATGAAGGAAAGTGAATGAGGTCAATCAGGATTAGAGGGCAGTTAAGGATCCTCTTAACCAAATATTAGAAGAAAACATTAAAATGAATAATAATTCAGAACAGAGTGTACTTAAACAAATTCTGCAATAATATTCCTTATAACATTTAAATTTGGAAAACATGTAAGTTTATGGAATACTTAAGAAATAACAAGAACAATTGAAATATACTTCACTGATGTAGCTCAACACATGAATCCTGTAAAGAAATGCCTTTATTATTGTCCTGTCTGTCAACTTGGAAAAGTTACAATAAACCCTATGGTATTAGATCAATTCAACTATAGAAATGTTCAGGAATCCACCCTCAATACTTCGAATTGCTGAAGTATTTATACAAAACTTAATACAAAATATCGTGTTTAACTAACCAAGATTTATTCAAGGGAAATAAAATATCTTCATGCAAGAAGATAGAGACACCTATTTAACTAATGAAAGTTGTTTCTATTTATTGGATTTGCTGTTTGTTTCTCTGATATGTGTTGTCCTTTACGTTGGTTGGCTTTGACGTTGCTTGTCATCTAATTTGTCTTTTAACTCTTGGTATTTTATCTGTCTTCATATTTAATCTGTCTTTACTGCTTTATCTGCCTTCTCTTTTTACTCTTTTACCTCCGTGAATTTTCTTTCACCTTATTGCTCTGTTACCTATTTTTACTTTTACATGTCACAGTAAATCACACCATTTTTCCTAGGCTTATTCATCTGGAAGTTTGATTTTTACCATTCTACTGTAAATCTCATTAGCCTCTGTATATTTTTCAAATGTGGGCTTATTGACAAAAAGGTGATTTACCTCATGCTGGAGGTAAAATAAATTCTCCAAACTCCGAAGAAGTACTTTGCATGTAGGAACTCCTTTCATTGATGAAATGCTGGAAGTCTTTTTAGCTACTTCCCTGATCTTTTTTTCATAGTCTTCATGCCTCATTAATTTATCATTAATCACCAAAGGATTAGGTAGACCTTTCTGCCTTAAAACATCAAATTTGTTCATGAATCTATTTACTGCAAGCTCCATTGTTTTGCATTTTTCTTCAAGCTGTATCATCAAATTTCTCTTGGAAATAACCTTCTTCACCTGTAAGATGTTCTCTATTCTGTCTGTTATCCCAAGTTATTCTAATTACTGCTTATTTTTAGAATTCAGGAACTTTATAATCTCAGTGGCTTCCTCTAGTTTCTTTCCAATTTATTCTTTGACTTTATGAATAGCTTCACTAGCCTATATCAATTATTTCTGCTCAAATATAACTTGGATAGAAGGCCAAATATCATTAACAGAGTTAATTATATTAGCTCACAGTTTTTTCTTTGCTTGGGCTAGTGGCTCTTTCAATGTCAATTCCTTTTCTAACTTATGAATTATATCAGTCAATCTGTTTGCTTTGTGTGATTCTTCTTTATACATTACCTGAGCCTATTTATTTTCATCTTCTAGAATTTTTACTTGTTCTTTAAGCCTATTGATATCAGTAGTTTGCATTGACATATCCTGCATTTCTTTAATCAATTTACTTGCCTCATCATTGGGATGGGATGATGTTGTTTCTGGTGTAGTTGTTGGAACTTCTGTTGTCACTGGAACTTTTGTAGTGGATGGTATTGTTGTAGGTAATAGAACTGATGTTGAAGCTATTGGAATGGTTGTAACAGGAACTGCTTCCATGATGGCCTGATTTTCCTACACTAATTTGTCCATTTTAGTTTCCATCTCTTTCAGTTGAGCTGTCAACTGAATGATGAGATTCATCATTTCATCCTTCTAATTTTCATTCTCCAAAAATTCTTTAGTTTGTGGATTTTCTTTTGTAGGTAACTTCAGTTGTTTATTCAATGCAGCTATGTCTACATTATTCTTCTTGATAAGCTCTTCTATTGCTTTGATATTCTTTGGATCATATCCAACCTCCATGACCAATTAATCAAGTGATTTTATTCTGTTATCCTTTGCTAGTGAAGAAGCTTTCTCTAGTTTTAACTGTGTTCTTATATTCTCTAGAGAATTCTGAAGTTTTTGGACACTTAAAGCCTTGTTTGTCATAGTGGAATAGATCATTTCTCCAGCTTTTTTATGGAACTCAATCTGATCTATGGGATGCACATCTTTAGCAAGAACTTCAAAGGTTGTTTTCTTGTAGTCTGCTGATGATTTTGGAGCCTGCATTGTTGGCTGCAAAAATGTCATTTGCATATTTCTAGTTTTGTAATCAAAGGCTAAAAGAAATCTGTTTTGGTCACTGGGAGTTTGCTTCCAATATTGAGTATAAGTTACAACTTTCAATGCTTCATTATTCAATTTAATTTCTTTGTAATTCTCCATTATGTCATTTTCTTTATCCACTGGTTTTCTTGATGATGAAACCTATGTACTATGTTGTTTCTGAATGATTTGTGCACTGGAGATTGATGGAAGCTGTGTTTCTTTTGACACTGCTAGAGGTGCATCATCTCTTACCACTATATCTGTATCAATGACTTCAATTGTTTCAATTATCTTTTCCCATTATATCACTGGATTCAGTTTGGCCTTTTTCCTGTAAATTAGCTTGAATTTGGTATCAGAAGTAGTATCTGTAGAATAAGAGCCTTCTTCTCTTGTCCTCTTTGAATTTATTTCCTGTGGGGCTGGAGTAAGCAAGATGGAACTAGTATCAACCTGATTTTTCACCTCTAGTAAAGTATTTTCCAACCACTTTGACTGGTTGGAATACTTTTCAACTTCTGGTTTTGACTCATGAATAAAAGGGGTCAATTTGAATTTGACTCTTAACTTACTTATGAATCCCAAGGGATCATATTTCCATTTGAAAATAATACTGAATTTGAAATATTGTAAATACTTGTCTGCTTACTGACCAACATTCCTATTATTGCAAATAAAAGGACCAAGCTGGTTCTTAATCTTAAACTGAGTTTTCTTTTTTGCTGACAAGAAATTAAATTCATCTGAATTTAGGATCTGTATAATGTATTCTAATGAAAATAACCTAATTGGGAGCTATTTGGGAAGTTTGTATGTGGTAAGCTGGCTTCCATACACCCTATTTTCAACATGGTTCTGGTATAAATACTAGTCTCCTCTCCTACTTTGTTCTAACAATTGCAACACTTTCTTTACCTCTTCACTGACTCTAGGTTGAATGCTACTGCTTAGCATGTTGACAACTGGATAAAAAAATGCATCAATGAAGTCTTTGTAGCTGAATTCCGTGGAATCCTTTCTGATAAAGGATGTACAGAAGACTATAGATTGGGGGTTACCCTCCGTGTCTAGTTTTTGGAGGCTAACTGCAAACCTTTCTTATTGGAAAAATAAGAACAAATGAAATAAAACAGAGTATTTAAATACTCCTTCCTCTTGTAATTTGACTAATTTTTCATGGATTGCATCTGATAGGTATTGGGAAAAGTTAAATGTTGAAGCTTGAGGCTGTCCTGGGTAGAATATGGACATAAAACCTAGGATAGAGGCATCTACATATTCATCAGTAAAATACCCTAAAATGCAAGACAACATTGTGACAATCTATGTGGTTCTCTCTGAAAAAATGGAAACTGAGTATGGAGGATTACTTTTTAGGGTTTCTGCTGATGGAGGAAGGAAGGCTTGGAATATTTGGAACCTCCTAGGAAATTCTAGCTTTAGATATAGTTCAGTGAGGATCTCAATATATAATGGGGCTTCATCAGGCTTGGGTTGGATCTGTAACATTTGATTTATGGATTGCAGTGATTGTGAATAAAATCTCTTGGCTAGGGGTTACTAGAGCTCTTTCGTTGGGTAAATAATTGATTTGGAAAAATATGATGATTTTTGGGAATTGAAAGGTCTATGGGTAGATGTACCTGGGTAGGTTTGAGTCCCAGAGGTGGATATCATTACACTGGTCTATGAATTTACCATGGCTCCAGTAGTAGAGCTCTATAAGGTTGAAATCAGTGACTGTATCACTATTTTTGAAGTCTTTGTCAGCAAGAGGTGTGTGGTCAACATCTAACACAGGTGGTTGCAGAGGGTTAATGGATAAAACGATTTGGGAGGCCATTGTTTCGTTTAATTTATTAGTTTATTACTTTTTGTGCTTAAGTAATGGTTTATGCTGGCTTAGGATTACCTAGAAAATGTTTGAATTGGTCTCTAGAAGGGGTTATGGCCATAACAGGGGCTTTCTTGGTCTGCAAAGCTTCAAACTGGATCGACAATGGTTCTTTTGGCTCTTTTCGCAAATAAACAGGTTTCACAAATAAACAGAAATAAGGGAAAAAACTATTTCGGTCGGGTTTTATTGTTGTTAACCGGAGGTGGTTAAACATATGGCGTGGAGGTTTGATTTTCAAACATCAGTGGTTTTATCATAAGGCGCGGGGGCAGGTTGGTGGTTTATTCGGACAATGAAAAGAGATTGAGTGGTTTCAAGACTGGGGGGTGCGAGTTACTGTGGGACTGCCACGTGGAAAATAGGCGGGGGTGCAAAACCACCCATTTCGCGCCCCCCCCCCCCTTGGCTTTAAAATTTTTATTGTCGGGGGTGCGAAATGTTCTATTGGTCGTTGGATCTAATTGGATGGATCAGATGGATGAATGAGTTGGGTGTTTTGATAGGTTGGGCCAGGGATTGTATATGTGAGGGTACATAATATATATGCGAAAGTTTTAATAATAGATGTGGGTTAGGTTAATATAATGGTGGTCGGGTAATATATTAAAACAAAGGGTTAACATGTAATGGGGGGTTAATGAAATGAAAGAGGGGAAATATAAAACTATAGGCTATAATATAATAAGGGGGTCGGGGAAATATATATGAAGGATGTTAAAAATACATTAGGAATAAGTGTTAAAAGGATATCGGGGAGGGTTTTTGCAGTGGGGCCCGATATACTTTAAACTTCTAATTTTTTTAGATAAGTGGGTTTTTTTTGTTTTAAGTGGAAAAAGGGAGTTAGTAAAAGGGAGAAGTTGATTCTCAAAGGGAAATGGGTTTTTAACTAGGAAAAGGGGTTTTTGGGAAGGGGAAAAGAGGTTTTTTTAGGAAGGGGAATGAGATTTTTTACAAGGGAAAATGATTTCCAACAGTGGAAATAGGATTTTAGCAAGGGGAAGGGGATTTAGGAGGATCTTAGTGATATGAGATGAGCTAATTAATGCTTTCCATGACTTATAAAATTCTTCTGCCTATCCTTTATTTACCCTAACATTTTTTACTTCCTTTATTGGGTGCATTTGAGCTTGCTGACCCTTTTATTTTCTTTTGATAAGAAAACTAGCCTACTTCTAACCTTATAACTTCCAATGGCTCAGATTAAACTGATGAGCTCATTTTTATTCTCTACCTAACTACTGATCTGCCAAGATTAAATGGTTTGGCCAGATCTTTATTCACTAACTATCATGACATGAAATTTAAAAGCATGAATGAATCAAGATTAAACTATATGATCATCATGAATTGTGGAATTTTGGACAAGCTGCACACAATTTTATTTGCATAAAGTAAACTAAAAGTAGTGACATTTGAATGTGCAATACTTTCAGGATCTATTTTTGTTTCTTTTTGTGGGGTTCATAGTTTATATTTTTTTTTATCTTGTTTTCTTTTGGTCCTTTGATTTTTCTTTTAGGACATACCCTCTTTTCATTTTTTATATGGGAAAACATTTACAAAAAGCAAAGTACGCACAATATTACAAGAATTTACATAGTCAATTCAAAATTATGATGCCTATTATTATAGGACCCTAACAATGGGTCCACTTGGAGATGGCATCTCTTGGTGAGATGTCAAGAAATTGATGATCAATGGCCTTGTAACTTTGACTTTGCTTGCCTTGGAACTGTTTTCTATGATCTTCTTTATTAAATCATATGATGTTATACCCTTTAAAGCTTAGGTCCTTCTCTTCGGGCTTCAACTTTAGAAGATAGTCATCCAATCCAATCTAAACTTTGCGATGGTACTTACAATGAACAAAGTAAAACAAATGAACTAATAATTAATTTGGTGAAAAATAGTGCTTCAACATTCTACCATTGACTGGTCCACCTGATAGATTTGTTCTATCTAATTCCTTCAAGAAAAATGCATTGTTACCTCTGTAACCATAAATGATGTATAGGGCCTTTCCATAGAAAGTAAAATTTACCATGTTTCCCCTTGTCTTCTCTTCTGGAATCCCATTTGAGTACTTTATCACCTATGAAAAAATCATCTTCTTTGGTTTTCTTATAAAAAATATTTTTGATTTTTTCTTGGATTACTTGATATTTGATATAAACTTCTTCCCTGGTTTGCTGCAAATGAATTGTCTGATTTATCCTCCTTTGGATGTCATTTGGTTCTACTTGCAGCTCTTGAATCATTTTCATCATTGGCACTCCTAAAGAGGATGGAAAAAAAACATCCATCCCATGTACCAATTGATAGGGAGATGTACCAATATATTTTTTTGTAGTTATTCTGTTTGCCCATAAGGCATTAACCAATCTTTTATCCCAGGTCTTCTTGTTATTTTCTAACAACTTTTTGATGATATTGACTAGGCTTTTGTTTGAGGATTCTGCAAGTTCATTACCTTGAGGGTAATAGGCAGTGGAATGGCCAAGGTTGATATGGTATTTGTTACAAAAATCTATCATTTTCCTGGATTTGAAGGGAGCAACATTATCAGTAATGAGATTTTGTGGGAATCCAAATCTAGAAAGGATATTATTTTCAAGGAATGAGATAATGACAAATTCTGTGGCTTATCTATAAGGGATGGCTTCTATCCACTTGGTAAAATAATCAGTGGCTGTCAAAATCCATTTATGTTGGGCAGAGGAGGGTGGGGGAATTTCACCAATGAAGTCTAAACCCCATTGTTGAAATGAAATTTATACATAAATAGGTTTGAGGGGTAATGGTAAGAGTTTCTTCTTCCCTTCAAATATTTGGCATTTGTGAAAGGAGGTCACATACTTTATAACATCTGCAAAAAGAGTGGGCCAGTAAAAACCTGCCCTTAAAATTTTATCTGCAGTTGTTTTCCAGTAAAGGTGTCCTCCACAGTCTCCTGCATGAAATTATTGCATAACTTTATCAGCTTCATCTTTCAATAAACAATTTAATAGAATTCCACCATGATATTTCCAAAATAAGGCATTATCTATGATACAATATTTCACTGCTTGCATTTTTAGAATCTACCTTTATTTCTAAATAAACCAGGAGGAGCTTGTAGGTTGAGTAAAACAAATATAATGTCTGCATACCAGGGTGAATCTAAAAAAGATTCACTGATCCGTGGAGTCGCCATCTCTTCCTGATCATCTATTGCTGCAATGAAATTTATATCTAAGGCTCGATAGTTCGATTCAACCATGAGTTTGGCTAAAACTTGGCCTTTAATCAATTTTAAAGGCTTTATTTCAATGTCATATTATAGTATAGTGGCAATCCATTTTCCTCTTTTTCCATCAGGCCCATTCTAAGTTAGAATGTCCTTTACAACTGAATTTGGAACATATGCAATTATGTGAGAGTACAAAATGTACACTCTGAAATAATTTATATCTTTCACTAAATCAAGTGCTTGTTTTTCCATAATATTGTAATTTAGTGTTGCATCTCTTAAGGTTTTACTGAAAAAAGAAATGGGTTGTTCATAACCCTCATCATTCTTTTGCAACAAGACTGCTGCAGTGGTGTGTTTTGAAGCAAAAGAAAAAATTATAAAATATTTTTTGAAATTAGGACTTATAAGGACATGTGTTTTAGTAAGGGCTTGTTTGATTGCTTCAAAAGACTGTTTAGCCTCTACTGTTCACTTAAGTGTTGAATCCTTTTTTAACATGTTATTCAATTCTATTATTGGTTCTACTAAATTAGAAATGAATCTTCTAAGAAAATTTATTCTACCTAAGAATTCCTGTAATTCTTTGATGTTTCTAGAATGACTGATGTTTAAGATGGCTTCTATTCTAGCTGGATCAATTATAATTCCCTCTTTTGAAATTATGTGTCCCAAGAGTTTACCTTCTTCTAACCCAAAGAGTGTTTTCTTAGGATTCAAGGAAATACCAAATTTTCTCCATTTAATGAAAACTTTTCTCAAATGATCTAGATGTTCATTAGCTGGTTTGTAAAATATTGTGATATTATCTAGATAAATGACTAAAAAGTCATGTATCTCCTTTGCAAAATCTATGTCCATAGCTCTTTGGAATGTAGCTCCAACATTCATCAATCCAAAAGGGCATTTTCAAATACATGAAAGTTCCCCATGGAGTGGTAAATGCAGTCTTTGCTTGATCTTCAGGTTGGACTAAGATTTGTTTGTATCCAGAGAATCCATCAAGTAATGAAATTCTGGATGACCCTACTACCCTCTGTAAAATGTGGTCCATTTTAGGGAGGGGATAGTTATCTTTTAATGAGACTTTGTTTAAGTTTCTGAAATCAACATAGAGTCTGATTTCTCCTGTTTTCTTTCTAGTGGGAACTAAATTAGAGACCCAATCAGTATATCTAATGGGTGCTATGCTTTGAGCCTCATACATCCTTTTAACCTCTTTTTCTATCATAGGCATAATAAAATGATTAATTCTCCTAAGCTTTTGTTTAAAGGGTTTCCGATTTTCTTTGATGGGTATTTTATGTTGAATAAAGCTGGTATCATAAGACTTAAGGTCTTCATAACTCCAGGCAAACACATCTTGAAATTATTTAAACAAAATTATGTATTTTAACTTTTCAACTGAAGGTAATGATTTGGATATTTTGATAAGCTTGGGTTTTTCTTCTATTCCTATGTTACATTCTTCTATGTCTGATCTTAAGGGCTCCATTTTGGGTTTTCTAACTACATCGTTGGAATAAAAAAGATCTTCTAATGGCGCTAATCCCTTAGGCAAAAAGTTATCTTTAAGGTTTAAAATTTCCGATTCGTCATTGGTTAATTATTCTATTTCTACTGTTTCTAATTTATCTATCTCTACTTTAGTAAATCTAGTTGGTTCAGTTTTATCTACATCATTTACATCTATCTCGCTATTTATTGTATAATTTATTGTACAATCAGTGTCTATATTACAGTTTTGAAATTCTCCCTCAGCATTCATAAAAGTATAGATGTGTGAGTCTTGTGAAAATATCTGCCAATATTTCAAATTATCAAGTATAGTTGGCCTATGTATTACCTTAGCAGTGTACTTATGATTTGGCTGAAAAGGTAAACTGCACGTGCTAGCAAAAGTAGCCAAACTGTGTGCTTGCATATTCTGCTTCCTTGGAAAACAACAAAGTCAGTTTCAAGAAAACAATTTATCAGATCTAGAATAGTTTCTCTATATTGGCTAAGTCTAGGATTATTAACAATATACTCTCCTCTAATTTTTTTTATGATAAGTTTTGAATCTCCCGTGATAGAAACTCTCTTGGCTCCAATTTTTCTTACAATTTCCAGTCCTAACACTAATGCTTCATACTCTGCCATGTTATTAGTGCATTTAAAGTTTAACTTGAAAGCATGTCCTTCCAAATGATCATTCTCTAAGTTATAAATCCATACTCTTGCTCTTGCTCCTAATCTGTTTACAGAAACATCGAAATCTAAATGCCACATAGATTCATGAGTTATATTGTCATTGTCAATTTCTTTATGTTTATGTTCTACATTAGTGATTTTGTCTTTACCAGTATCTGAATTGCATAGGATAAAAGAGTCCATATCAGAATGCGGGGAATAGATAGGATACTTCTGTGGTTTTTCTGCACTATTGACCATGTATTTCATCAAAGTTTCTCTGTAAATATTTTTTGGCTGACCAAATACAAAAATTGTAGCATATGACATGTCTAATTGTAGCGATCCCTGTAATTTTTCTCCCCATGAGCGAGATAATAACATTCCATACTTTGGAGGGATATCAGCAACTACAATATCCACGAAAACACTCTTAGTTGGGTATTGGCCTAGAGTTACACACAAATCTTTTATTAGGCCAAGGCATTTAACTTGACTAGAATCAAGGGAAAAAATGTCTTTGTATGGTCTAGTGATGTCTAAGTTCAATTTTTCCATGACCACTTTTGGCATTAAATTATGAGATGCTCCAGAATCTAACATTGCATTATGTAAGATTTTGTCATGAATGTTTAAACTAATGTAGAATGAAGGGACACCTCCTTGTTGATGTTTACCATTAACTTTAGGACCAAATAGTAATTCAGGTTGGTCATCATTGAGGTTAACAACATCTTCTCGTTCACCTATGTTCAATGTTTTAGTGATTTGGGCTTTGTATGAATCATTTTTTACTAGTTCTGTTAAAGGAACTCTTATTTTCAATTTGGATATCTCAACTTTAATGTTAAATGGTACTTGAGTTTTGCCTAATTGAATGATTTCCTCTTTTCCAATTGTAGTTTGTGTATTTTTATCTTTTTTTATCAACAATTGGTATTTCAGTTTTTGTTTCCACTATTTTTATTTTTATTTTCTTATCTGGAATAGTTTGACTGGCAGTTGAAGTTTTAGTAGTAGTTGATGTTTGAGTATCCGTTGATGTTATGTCTACAATATTTGGACTGGCTGCAATCTTTGGACTGGAAGTTTTCTGAGTTTCTCTAGGGAGAATTTGTAGCACTTTGAACATAGGAGCTTCTACTATTTTCTTAGTTTGGGTTTGGACTGATTTTTTAGTAGGGGCTTCTGTGTTCTTTTTTATTCTAAGGCTATATTGTTTGTGAACTTCGTATATTGCAGACTCATAGCCTTGTTTATAGCCAAAGGACTTTCCAGATTCTAACTGTAAGTGTTGTAACATGTATAATTCCTATTCTTCTTGGGTAAGAAAAATAGTATTTTCATCATTTATTCCCATCAAGTTTATCTGGGTGTCCTGGTCTTCATCATTTTGTTGTGAACTTTCAACATATTTTTCTTGGAAAGGTGGTCTAATCAATTGATCAGGTGTTTCTTCTTTTGATTTACCAGTATTGGGATTTTTCCTAAAGTTGGGATTTCTGATTTGAGGACCTTGTTGTTGATTATCTCACTAAGGTTTTCTTTCCATGTTTTCTAATCTATCCATTATTATTTCCATACTTTTAGCTAAACTATCTATCTTAATGTCTGATGTGGATGGTTCTTCCTTAATAGTCACTCTTCTTTCATTTCTCATCATATCTCTTTTAGCTAATAAGTTAGCTTCTACACTAACTGCGTTACTTTGCATCTGTTCTAATGTTTTAGGGTTTCTTTCTCTCAATTGATAAGACATATCAGTATCAAAACCATCTGGAAATTTTATTAGAGCTAAGTCTGGTGGAGATTTGATATTTGCAGGAATTGCATTGTAAATACTGCTAAACCTAGTACAATAATCCTAAACAGATTCATTAGGAGCTCTTCTAAAGTTTTCATATTTAGATAATATTTGTAAAGGGTTTTTCTTTCTTTCCCATCTATTAATAAACAATTAGTCTAAAGCAGCTAAATAATCTATATGATTGGTAGGTAAAGCTTTAAACCATTCCTTAACATCTCCTGCTAATGTTTGTGCAAACAATCTCATTTGTACATCAACTTCATCAATTTCATGTAATTCAAAGTAATCAGTCATCTTATTTACATGTAGTTGAGTAGTATATTGACTTGTACCATCAAACTGAAATATTTTACTCTGGTAATCTTGTTGCATGGCATGTAAAGGGGCCTGTAAGACCAAAGGGGCATATCTGGCTGCCATGGCTAAGATGCTAGCTTGATTGGGAGGTAAAGTAGTGGTGCTTGGTGATGAAATTGAAGTGCTTGAAGATGAGCTTGAAGTGCTAGAAGATGAACTTGAAGTGCTAGAAGATGTACTTGGAACACTTGAATATGGAAATAAAACTTTAGGTTGAAGAGGAAGCTTGGGGATGAATGGTTCTGTGGAATGAACTGTGGTGGATGTTATAGATGAGGTGGTACTAAATAAACCTGTATTTATAGTCTCTGAAGGAATGGTAGAACACTTAGAGGTAGCAGCAGTTAGGGTAGATAATTCAACAGACTGTTGAAAATAGGCTTCATCTATATCCTTAATCAAAGTTGCAGTCAAACTATCAAGTTTATCAAAAGTATCTAGAACCTATTGATCTAAGTCTAGTTTTATAGTTTCCTTCTTTTCTTCAATAAATTGAATAAAATTAGGGTCTATTACACTATCATAGATTGAATTTTCAGATTTAGTTCTAAATAAATAATTTTCAAATGACAAATCAAATTGAATATCATGTATGCTTGATAATTATTTAGGGAGTGAATTTTCTTTGATTAATTGAATACTACTTCCTAGAATTTTTTATTTTTTAGTTTTTCTTAACATTCTGTCAGGATCATCAACAATTATAGTAGGTTGTGGATCAGGATGAGCCCTGGTATAGTATGTTCTTTTAGAAGCCAAAATTTTAACTTTCAATGATAAATTTGAACAACCCTAAATAAAACTCAAGGTAAAAAGATGAGGAAAAGTGTTTCCTTTAATATTTATTTAAACTAAGGACTGATTTCCCTAGTATGGTCGCCAGTATGTTATCACTCCAAAATTTCCCTAGGGTTGTTGTGTTGTGTTAAGTAACAATGGTAACTATCAACCGCTTTTTGATATTAGGATCTAGCCTTCATAATGCTCAGAGAGGGCTCTCTCTTAATGATTTAATTTTTTTGTTTTAATTGATTTTAGGCTAGTTATGTAAGATTAATTTGGTTTGATTTTGATTTGTTGGCAGAATTAATGATTTAGATGGATAGGTGCCTATCTATTTTCCATTGGGCTATGGAGTCAATATATCAAGAAAACATAACATAAACAAATTATAAAAGCAGTGTTACAGGGCAAGGTAGCTCAGTAAAATCAAATCTATAAGGCTGAATGGTGAAGTGATTTTCAATCGGGATCAAGGAGCAGTTAAGGATTCCTTAAACCGGATAATGAAGGAAAGTGAATGAGGTCAATCAGGATTAGAGGGAAATTAAGGATCCTCTTAACTAGATATTAGAAGAAAACATTAAAACGAATAACAGTTCATAATAGAGTGTACTTAAACAAATTCTGCAATAATATTCCTGTTATAAAATTTAAATTTGGAAAACATGCAAGTTTATGAAATAATTAAGAAAATAATAAGAAAAACAGAAATATACTTCATTGAAGTAGCTCAACACATGAATCCTGTAAAGAAATGCCTTTATTATTGTCCTATCTGTCAACTTGGAAAAATTACAATAAACCCTCTGGTAGTAGATCAATTCAACTATAGAAATGTTCAGGAATCCACCCTCAATACTTCGAATTGTTGAAGTATTTATACAAAACTTAATACAAAATATCTTGTTTAACTAACCAGGATTTATTCAAGGGAGATAAAATATCTTTATGCAAGATGATACAGACACCTATTTAACTAATGCAAGTTGTCCTTGTTTATTGGATTTGTTGTTTGTTTCTCTAATATGTGTTTTCCTTTACGTTGGTTGGCTTTCACATTGCTTGCCATCTGATTTGTCTTTTAACTCTTGGTATTTTATCTGTCTTCATATTTAATCTATATTTACTGCTTTATCTGCCTACTCTGTTTACTCTTTTACCTCTGTGAATTTTCTTTCACCTTACTACTCTGTTACATTTTTTTACTTTTACCTGTCACAGTAAATCACACCATTTTTCCCAGGGTTTTTCATCTGGAAGTTTGATTTTCACCATTATCCTGTAAATCTCATCAGCCTTTGTATATTTTTCAAATGTGGACTTATTGACAAAAAGGTGATTTACCTCATGCTGGAGGTAAAAGAAATTCTCTAAACTCTGATGGAGTACTTTGCATGTAGGAACTCCTTTCATTGATGAAATTCTGGAAGTCTCTTTAGCTACTTCCGTGATCTTTTTGTCATAGTCTTCATGCCTCATCAATTTATCATTAGTCACCAAAGGATTAGGCAGACCTTTCTACCTTAAAACATCAAATTTGTTTATGAATCTATTTACTGCAAGCTCCATTGTTTGGCATTTGTCTTCAAGCTGTATCATCAAATTTCTCTTGGAAATAACCTTCTTCACGTCTAAGATGTTCTCTATTCCGTATGTTATCCCAAGTTCTTCTAATTCTTGTTTGCTTTTAGAATTCAGGAACTTTATAATCTCAGTGGATTCCTTTGGTTTCTTTCCAAGTTATTCTTTGACTTTCTGAATAACGTCACTAGCCTCCTTTATCAATTATTTCTTCTCAAATATAACTTGGATAGAAGGCCAAATATAATTAACAGAGTTAATGATATTGGCCCACAGTTGTTGCTTTGCTTGGGCTAGTGGCTCTTTCAGTGTCAATTCCTTTTCTAACTTATAAATTCTATCAGTCAATCTATTTGCTTTCTATGATTTTGCTTTATAAATTACTTGAGTCAATTTCTTTTCATCTTCTAGAATTTCTACGTGTTCTTTAAGCCTATTGATCTCAGTAGTTTTCATTGACATATCCTGCATTGATTTAATCAATTTACTTGCCTCATCATTGGGATGGGCTAATGTTGTTTTTGGTGTAGTTGTTGGAACTTTTTTTTCCACTTGAATTGTTGTAGTAGCTGGTACTGTTGTAGGTAATGGAACTGATGTTGAAGCTATTGGAATGGCTATAATAGGAACTGCTTCCATGATGGCCTGCTTTTCCTGCAATAATTTTTCCATTTTAGTTTCCATCTCTTTCAGTTGAGCTATCAACTGAATGATGAGATTCATCATTTCATACTTCTGCTTTCCATTCTCCAAAACTTCTTTAGTTTGTGGATGTTCTATTGTAGGTAACTTCAGTTGTTTCTTCAATGAAGCTATGTCTACATTCTTCTTCTTGATAAGCTCTTCTGCTGCTTTGATATTCTTTGGATCATATCCAACCTCCATGACCAATTTTCTTCAAGTGATTTTATTCTGTTATCCTTTGCTTGTGAAGAAGCTTTCTATAGTTTTAACCATGCTCTTATATTCTCTAGAGAATTATGAAGTTTTTGGACACTTAAAGCCTTGTTTGTCATAGTGGAATAGATCATTTCTATAGCTTGTTTATGGAACTCAATTTGATCTATGGGATGCACATATTTTGCAAGAACTTCAAAGGCCGTTTTCTTGTAGTCTGCAGATGATTTTGGAGCCTGCACTGTTAGCTGCAAAAATGTCATTTGCATCTTTCTAGATTTGTAATCAAAGGCTGAAAGCAATATGTTTTGGTCACTGGGAGTTTTCTTCCAATACTGAGCATAAGTTACAGCTTTCAATGCTTCATTCTTCAATTTAATTTCTTTGTACTTATCCATTATGTCCCTTTCTTTATCCACTGGTTTTCTTGATGATGAAACCTTTGCACTATGTTGTTTCTGAATGATTTGTGCACTGGAGTTTGATGGAAGATGTGTTTCTTCTGACACTATTGGAGGTGCATCACCTCTTACCACTATATCTGTATCAATGATTTCAACTGTTTCAACTATCTTTTCTTGTTCTATCACTGGATTCAGTTTGGCCTTTTTCCTGTACATTATCTTGAATTTGGTATCAGAAGTAGTCTCTAGAGAATAAGATCCTTCCTCTCTTGTCCTCTTTGAATTTCTATCCTTTGGGGCTGGAGTAAGCAAGATGGAACTAGTATCAACCTGCTTTTCCACCTCTTGTAATGTATTTTCCAACCACTCTGACTGGTTGTAATACTTTTCAACTTTTGGTTTTGACTCATGAACAAAAGGGGTCAATTTGAATGACCCTTATCTTACTTATGACTCCCAAAGGATCATATTTCCATTTGAAACTGCTACTGAATTTGAAATCTTGCAAATATTTGTCTGCTTTTTGACCATCATTCCTATTATTGCAAATAAAAGGACCAAGCTGGTTCTTAATATTAAACTGTGTTTTCTTCTTTGTTGACGGGAAATTAACTTCATTTGAATTTAGGATCTGTCTGATGTATTCTAATGAAAATAACCTCATTGGGAGGTATTTGGGAAGTTTGTATGGGGTAAGCTGGCTTCCATACACCCTAATTTCAGTATGATTATGATATAAATACCAGTCTTGTGTCCTATTTTGTTCTGACAATTGCAACACTTTCTTTATCTCTTTATTGACTCTAGGTTGAATGCTACTGCTTAACATGTTGACAACTGGATAAACAAATGCATCAATGAAGTCATTGTAGTTGAATTCTGTGGAATCCTTTTTGATCAAGGATGTCCAAAAGACTACAGATTGGGGGTTACCCTCTGTGTCCAATTTTTGGAGGCTAACTACAAACCTTTCTGATTGGAAAAATAAGAACAAATGAAACAAAACAAAGGAGTATTTAAATACTTCTTCCTCTGGTAATTTGACTAAATGTTCATGGATTGCATATGATAGGTATTGGGAAAAGTCAAATGTTGAAGCTGGAGGTTGTCCTAGGCAGAATATGGATAGAAAACCTAGGATAGGTGTATCTACATATTCATCAGTAAAATACCCTTAAATACAAGACAACATTGTGACAATCTTCCTGTTTCTCTCTGTAAAAATGGAAGCTGAGTATGGAGGATTACTTTTTGGAGTTTCTGCTGATGGAGGAAGGAATGTTTGGAATACTTGGAACCTCATAGGAAAGTCTAGCTTCACATATTTTTCAGTGAGGATCTCAATAGATAATGGGGCTTCATCAGGCTTGGGTTGGATCTGTAACATATGATTTATGGATTGCAGTGATTGTGAATAAAATCTCTTGGCTAGGGGTTACTAGAGCTATTTCATTGGGTAAATAATTTATCTGGAAGAGTATGATGATTTCTGGGAATTGAAAGGTCTGCGGGAAGATGTACCTGGGTAGGTTTGAGTTCCAAAGGTGAATACCATCGGCTTGGTTTATGAATTTATCATGGCTCCAGCAGTGGAGCTCTAGAAGGTTGAAATAAGTGACTGTAACACTGATTTTGAAGTATTTGTTAGAAACAGGTGTGCGGTCAACATCTACCATAGGTGGTTGTAGAGGATTAATGGATAAAATGCTTTGGGAGGCCATTGTTTAATTTAATTTATCAATTTATTACTTTTTGTGCTTAAGTAATGGTTTATGGTGGCTTAGGATTAACTGGAAAACATTTGAATTGGTCTCTAGAAGGGGTTTTGGCCATAACAGGGGCTTTATTGGTCTGCAAAGCTTCAAACTGGATCAACAATGGTTCTTTTGGCTCTTTTCACAAATAAACTAAAATAAGGGAAAAAATTGTTTCGAGTGGGTTTTATTTCTGTTAACCGAAGGTGGTTTAACATATGGCACGGAGGTTTGATTTTCAAACATCAGTGGTTTTATCATAAGACACGGGGGCATGTTGGTGGTTTATTGCACGATCAAAAGCGGTTGAGCAGTTTTGGGACTGGGGGGTGCGATTGATTGTGGGACTGCCGCATGGAAAATGGGCAGGGGTGAAAAACCACCCATTTCACACCCCCCCGACTTTAAACTTTGGACTGTCGGGGGTGCGAAATGTTCTATTGGTCGTTGGATCTAATCGGATGGATCGGGCAGATGAATGAGTTGGGGTGTTTTGATAGGTGAGACTTGGGATTGTACATGCGGGGGGTATATAATATATATGCGAAAGTTTTAATAATAGATGTGGGTCAGGTTAATATAATGGTGGTCGGGTAATATATTAAAATAAAGGGTTAGCATGTAATGGGGATTTAATGAAATGAAAGCGGAGAAAGATAAAACTATAGGCTATAATATAATAAGGGGGTTGGGGAAATATATATGCGGGATGTTAAAAATACATTAGGAATAAGTGTTAAAAGGATATCGAGGAGGGCTTTTGCAGCGGGGCTCGATATACTTTAAACATTTAAAATTTTTATATAAGTGGGTTTTGTTTTGTTTTAAATGGAAAAGGGAGTTAGTAAAAGGGGAAGTTGATTCTCAAAGGGAAATGGGTTTTTAGCTAGGAAAAGGGGTTTTTGGGAAGGGGAAAGGAGGTTTTTTTTAGGAAGGGGAAAGGGATTTTTTACAAGGGAAAATGATTTCCAAGAGTGGAAGTAGGATTTTAGCAAGGGGGAGGGGATTTAGGAGGATATTAGTGATATGAGATGAACCAATTGATGCTTTCCATGACTTATAAAAGTCTTTTGCCTACCCTTTATTTACCCTAACATTTTTTACTTCCTTTATTGGGTGCATTTGAGCTTGCTGACCCTTTTATTTTTTTTGATAAGAAAACTATCCTAATTATAACCTTATAACTTCCAACGACTCAGATTAAAATGATGAGCTCATTTTTATTCTCTACCTAACTACTGATTTTCCAAGATTAAATGGTTTGGCCAGATCTTTATTCACTAACTATCATGACATGAAATTTAAAAGCATGAATGAATCAAGATTAAACTATATGATCATCATGAATTGTGGCATTTTGGACAAGTTGCACACAATTTTATTTGCATAAAGTAAACTAAAATTAGTGGCATTTGAATGTGAAACTCTTTTAGGATCTATTTTTGTTTCTTTTTGTGGGGTTCATACTTTGTATTCTTTTTTGATATTGTTTTCTTTTGGTCCTTTGATTTTTATTTTAGGACATACCCTATTTTCATTTTTTAATATGGGAAAATATTTGTAGAAAGCAAAGTATGTACAATATTACAAGACTTTACATAGTCAATTCAAAATTATGATGCCTATTATTATAGGACCCTAACAGAAAACATCATGGAATTTCACTGTCGGAGGTAGTGAAAGTTGATAGGATACTGACCCAATCCTATTAATAATCTTGAAAGGTCCAAAAAACCAAGGTGCCAACTTGGCACATGATCCAATCCACAAGGAGCTCTTCTTATGTTTGATGTGAAAGTACACATGTTCCCCAACCTGAAACTCCTTAAATAACTTGTTCCAATCTGTAATATTCCTAATTAGCAACAGCTAATTGGAATATTCGACTTTGTATTGTTTTGCCATATGTGGTTTGGAGATAAATAAAAAAGTGAGTAAAGGGGGGTCTAACTCACTTTAGTGGAATAAAACACCTTCCTAGTAGCACAACGTTGTAACTTAAGGGGGGAGCCAAGGGGGGCCACACACCACGTAGAGGAGAGAGAGACTACGTTGGTTTTGGAGGAAAACCAATGCTATAAAAGGTGGAGGAGCCTCTTCATTTGGGCATTCTTGTTGTTGATGATATTTGAGCTAGAATTTTGTCTTCTTGAGCACGCTGGCTGTTTAGCTTGTCTGCAGCACTGTTTAGTGCGACTGAGTGTCTCCGGTCGGAGATCTCACCCTTAGCCCCGGGGGACTTCGAGTGCCTGCTCGGGCAAGGTCTTTTCTACAGTTTTCAGTGGAGGATTTGGTTGTTGATTTGCGGAGGAGCTGGGCTTCTTTGGTGACTGCGCAGTCCCTAGGAGAGAGGACGCAGTTCTTGGAGGAGGTGTTCTATTGCGGGGTTTTCTGCAGGAGATTCAGTGAGATTCGGTGTGGAGGTTCAGTCTTTATCAGTGGGAGATTTTTCGGGGAGTTTGTGGCCCAATTTCAGCATATATCATTTTGCATCTGTGCTGGGCCCAGAGGGACAACGTTTTTCCTTAAGGAGGGTTTCCGAGGTGATTTTCGGAGGCTGGCCATTTTCTATATGGTTTCTAGGTTTTGTCCGGGGTGGTGAGTTCAGGTGTTCTGCAGATTTTCAGCTCATTCCGGTAAGGGGATCAGCCCCAAGTTCCAGTCCATTCCAGCAGCAGCAGTTTACGGCAGTTTCTTCCAGCAGCTGGGACGCAGTTTCTGTAGCAGCCATTTCCTGTTTTCTGAGAGGGCTCTTCACTTGCCTTGTGCAAGGATAGGTGCTATTATTCTGATTATCCATTGTATTCCATTATATTCTCAGATTAATAAAATGGCTTAGCATTCCCGACATTTTATGTGTATTTGCTTTATGTTCTATTTTCGGCATTTTTCTATATTGTTGTATGCTTGTATTGTTGTCTATTTCCCATTCGGGATATTACAGTGGTATCAGAGCATAATTCTGGCTCAGCCTGTGGTCTATGACATTGGGAAAGAGATCATACAGAGGTTTGCTGGAACTTTGGAGAGCAATAGCAGTTGCAGTACCAAAAACGAAATTGGGAAAAGGGCCAAAATATAAAGGGTCAAATTTTGAAGGTTGGAATTAGAAGAAACGTTTTCTGGGTTTTTCTGGGTTTTGGGCAAGGATCACCTTCCCAAATTCCTAGAATTTTCTGAGTAGTTTTCAGTGGGTAAATCGGAGGTCAAAGTCAAGTAGTAGTATGGTTTTGCAGCAGCCGTGCAGTTTCTGAGGAGCCTGTAGGCACATAGCAGAAAGTGCCAATGGCAGGTGATGATGATGCGAGGATATTTAGAGATACTCTCCTCCAACACATGCAGGATGTGTCACAGAGACTCACTGCGTTGGAGGTTAGGCAGCGGGAAACCCCAAGGGGTTTTCAGATCGGTGAGGGATCAGGCAGGTCACACCATATGCCGGAGCATGATGATATCCCCATCATGGCATCGCATGCCCCCACGCGACCCACTATGCCCACTTTCCTAGCAGAGGACACAGGGGACCAGTATATAGCGGGAGCATGAAATTCCTGACCAGGAGTGGGAGGAGTTGTTGGATATGGTGGAGCATCCATCTGTGGGTCGACACAGGGATGAGACGCAGATAGGTGCACATACAGTCAGCAAAGCTGCAGTGTTTTTAGTGTGTAGCACTCTCCAGGAGTACATCGATGGAGCTTGCAGCATATCTTGCCCACTTCGCCCATTATAGAGTAGAGGGGCTTCTTCTGTTGTGCAACTTTTCCTCTGGGGAGCAGTGGCAGTGATGTTGAGGAGTTGGATTACTTAGCACAAACAAAGACTCCCGCATGTTCCATATGCTTGTTATCGCTACATCGATTCTCTCATGATGGACCGCGGAGACTATTGGTACCTCTCATGTTGCAGAAGCCTTTCTCTTTAGGGAGCATGAAGGGAGCAGGGGCCCAAGGACATAGCAGCAGGATTCTGCCGGGCAGGGGACACAGGCTACTGAAGACTCCCATCCTACTCTCAGTGAGTAGACCCATGGGATTGAATCAGGACTTGGACTGGAGAGAGGTGAGGAGTTTGTATGCAGTTGGTGGGGCAGTATATGCAGTTACAGGTGTAGTACAGCATGAGCCTGGGAGCATTGATGCCATTTGGTGGTCTTCACCCCTGAGAGCATCAGTTATAGCTAGAGATAGTGCGCAGCCTGAGTCGGGGGACTTGGGCGATGATTGGCCCTAGTGGCATTATGAGCTGAGAGGACTGTTGGTCAGTGAGAGATCAATTTGGGATCCTGGCATTGAAAGGACCCTTCATGTTAGGGTGATGTAGAGGTCAGAGAGGGTTCAGTGGCACATCTGGGACCCAGGCACATTTTTCAATGTTAGTGGGGAGCATCGGCTAGAGAGGAGGCTTGTTCAGGAATTTTTGGAGGACAAGCAGTTTTGCCGGATGAGGATGGCACTTGGGAGAGCGAGGAGATTTTGCAGCATCCATCACCTTAGTTGCTTGAGGACAAGCAACATTTTGCCGAGGGAGACTGTAATATTCCTAATTAGCAACAGCTAATTGGAATATTTGACTTTGTATTTTTTTGCCATATGTGGTTTGGAGATAAATAAAAAATTGAGTAAAGGGGGGTCTAACTCACTTTAGTGGAATAAAACACCTTCCTAGTAGCACAACGTTGTAACTTAAGGGGGGAGCCAAGGGGGGCCACACACCACGTAGAGGAGAGAGAGACTACGTTGGTTTTGGAGGGAAACCAATGCTATAAAAGGTGGAGGAGCCTCCTCATTTGGGCATTCTTGTTGTTGATGATATTTGAGCTAGACTTTTGTCTTCTTGAGCACGCTGGCTGTTTAGCTTGTCTGCAGCACTGTTTAGTGCGACTGAGTGTCTTCGGTCGGAGATCTCACCCTTAGCCCCAGGGGACTTCGAGTGCCTACTCGGGCAAGGTCTTTTCTATAGTATTTAGCGGAGGATTTGGTTGTTGTTTTGCGGAGGAGCTGGGCTTCTTTTGGTGACTGCGCAGTCCCTAGGAGAGAGGACACAATTCTTGGAGGTGGTGTTCTATTGCGGGGTTTTCTGCAGAAGATTCAGTGGGATATAGTGTGTAGGCTTAGTCTTCATCAGTGGGAGAAATTCCGGGGAGTTTGTGGCCCGATTTCAGCATATATCATTAGGCATCTGCGCTGGGCCTAGAGGGACAGCGTTTTTCTTTGAGGAGGGTTTCTGAGGTGATTTTCAGAGGCTGACCATTTTCTATATGGTTTCTGGGTTTTGTCCGGGGTGGTGAGTTCAAGTGTTCTGCAGATTTTCAATTCATTCCAGTAAGGGGATCAGCCCCAAGTTCCAGTCCATTCCAGCAGCAGCAGTTTACGGCAGTTTCTTCCAGCAGCTGGGACGCAGTTTCTGTAGCAGCCATTCCCTGTTTTCTGAGATGGCTCTTCACTTGCCTTGTGCAAGGATAGGTGCTTTTATTCTGATTATCCATTGTATCTCATTATATTCTCAGATTAATAAAATGGCTTAGCATTCCCGGCATTTTTATGTGTATTTGCTTTATGTTCTATTTCCGGCATTTTTCTATATTGTTGTATGCTTGTATTGTTGTCTATTTCCCATTCGGGATATTACACAATCTACATAATTCTTATGTATGTCATGTGTTTCCTTTAGATTCTTATTGATCACCTACATTTCATGTTCCATTTCTACTAAAATGTTAGGTCCAATAATAACCTTGTTCACCAGATCACTCCAATTGATGGGATTATTACAACTCTGCCCCTACAATGCCTCAAATGGAATCATCTTCAGTGATACCTGGTAACCATTGTTGTAAGAAAACTAAACCAATGAAAGGAACTCATCTCATGTCCTCTATTGATGCATCATATACATCCTCAACATTTCCTCCAATATCATGTTGACCCTCTTTGTCTATCCATCTGTCTACGGATGATAAGTTGTACTGAAGGCCAACTTTGTACCTAAACCTGCAAACAACTCTTTCCAAATCTTGGAAGTTAACTTTCCATCCATGTCTAACACAATATTCTTTGAAACACCATGCAATATGACCACATCTCTGTTGAACACATGTGCCACATCTCTAGCTGAATACATAGTCTTCACTGAAATGAAGTGTGCAAACTTTGTCAACCTCTCTAGAACAACCATGATGGAATCATGTTGTCTAGATGTCCTGGGAAAACTTATGATGAAATCCATGTAAATGACCTCCCATTTCCATTCTGGAATCACAATCAGTTATAGAAATCCACTTGGATTCCTACACTCTACCTTTACCTACTGACAATCCAAACATATAGCCGCAAACTCTGCCACATCCTTCTTCATATTCAGCCAATAATAAAACTTCTTTACTATTGTAAATGTCTTCTGGTATCCTGGGTGACCTAAATATGGTTTCACATTAAACTCCCTCAAGATCACCTTCTTGATCTCACTTTGATCTGACACATATATTTTGTCTCTAAACCTGACCAATCCATCTGTTGTAAGAAAACAATCCACATCTTGTGCACCTATACCTGCACATGTACATGTAATCCGTTGTAACCTATGCATGAGATCTCTATACCTTTCATCCTACTAACCCACTTTTAAGATTCAAACTCATTGATTGTGGCCAACCATCTAGCTTTCCTGACTTTCAGATTCAGCTGGTCAAACAAATATCTCAACCCACAGTGATGACTCATCAGTACAAACCTCCTTCCACGGAGATAATTCCTCCACATATTTAGTGCATGTATGATCGTTGCCAACTAAGTATCATGTGTCAGATAGTTCTTCTCATGTTCATTTAGTTTCCGTGACTCATAGGATACCAAATGTCATTCCTGCATAAGGACTCCACCAAGTCCTCTTTTACAAGCATTTGTACATACCACAAACTCTTTGTCTGGATCTGTGATCTTTAACACTGGAGCATGAGTCAAGAACTGCTTCAACTCCTCAAAACTGGACGCACATTTATCTGTCCCTTCAAACTTCTTACCTTTACTTTGCAATTATGCAATATCAATCTGTGAGAAATTCCTGATGAACCTTCTATAATAACTTGTGAACCCCATGAAGAACCTCGCCTCATCCACATTTCTAGGAGTTTCCAACTCCATGATAGCTCTTATCTTTTCTGGATCCACTGTTATGCCTTCATTGGAAACCACATGTACCAATCAATGTAGCTTAGTATGAAAGAAACTGCACTTCTTGAGCTTAGCATACAACTTATTTTCCCTTAGAAATTTCAACACTGCTGCTAAATGTTGGACATGCTCCTCTTCATTTTTAGGATAATCCAATATATTATCAATGAAAACAATAACCAACTTCTCCAGATAAGTACACGCCACACTATTCATTAGGCACATAAATGTAGCCAAATCATTAGTCAAACCAAATGGAACTACCACAAACTCATAATGCCCATACCTGGTCCAGAATGTTGTCTTGTAAATGTCCTCTTCCTTAATGTGTACCTGATGATATCTGGATCTCAAATAAATCTTCGAGAACACTACTTCTCCCTTTATTGATAAAATAATTCATCAATCCTTGGCAATGGATACATGTTATTGATGGTCACCTTGTTCAACTGCCTGTAATAAATGCACAATCTGAGGTACCATACTTCTTCTTTTCAAACAATACAGGTGCACCCCAAGGTGGTACACTTGGCATAATGTATCCCTTGTCCAACATTTCCTTCAACGACAGCTTTAACTCTACCAAGTATAGAGTGCTCATCCTTTAAGGTGCCTCATATGTTGGCGCTTCCCCTGGTATGAACTCAATAGAAAAGTATACTTCCATGTGAGGTGGAAAATTTGAAATCTTTACGGGAAATACATCTTGAAATTGTTGTAGAATTGGGTACCTTCTTAACACATCCACATCCTCAACTTCCTTACCTTTGTCACTAGAAATTTACACCGGAAATAACTGTTAGGTCCCTATATTACTAGTATAGTCCCCTATTTTATTAGTGTAACCCCCTTATTGTTATTATTGTACCCTTGTAACTCCCATTTTGTTATTATTGTGCCCTTAAATTATTATTGTTAGGTCTGCTAGGATTACATTGTGGCCCACTAGGATTACATTATGGCCACATGGACTCCTATATATAGAAAGGAGGTTTTGTAAATTGTATCATCCAAGAATTGTTCATTTATGTAATGTATTGGAGGTTGCCCCCTCGAAGTGGCTTATTTTTAAGGCGTTGATATCTCTTTCTTTTCGAGCCGGTTACACAACATTTTGGTATCGAGCTTTGGATTCTAGGGCTCGCTGCTCCAAACAGGTCATCGTGGAATCTTCAAATTTTTTTTACGAATTTTCGTAATAAATTTTAGGTGCGAAGCCAAAATCATGAGGAAAAAATCTTCAAAAATTTCACAGCTTTGGTTTGCAATACTTTGAGATAAGGATCTCGTGGTGCTAGGTCTTTTAAGGCTCCTAAACAGGTCATCGTGGAATTTGCGCTATAACGTTTTTCTTACGAAGTTTCAGGAGCTGAAATTTTTAGGGTGCGAATTCGAAATCCTAAGTAAAATCGTCAAAAAATTTCAGAGCTTGGTTCGCAATATTTTCGGAGATATGATCTGTGGAATGTAGTGCTTTTTCAGGCTCCTGAATTTCATCTCAAAGAGGTGATCGTGGGAAAATATTCATAACTCTCTCTCTGAGCATCGGATTGGAGTGCCGTAAAACGTGGTCGTAAGTACACAAAATTTAGTTTCTTGGCTATCAATTTCATAGCCGAAGGATGAAACAGTGCCACGTGGAATGTTGTACAAGTTTGATCTACTGAACTAGTCCATAATTAGGTCATTGTGGGAGATTGGACACAACTTTGTCTTGGAGAATCAAAATCAGGTCAGACCTGTGGCATTCGAAAGATAATTCAGAGGGCTATGTTGGTACCTAAATTCAAATATTGAAGTGCTGCAATCATAGAGATAATCCAATTTCAATATCAATCTCCTCAAAATCAAGAAAAAGGTGTGTATTGTTTTTTCCAAATTGCATAAGTCTTGTTTGAAGAATCAATTTGAATTGATTCCAAGGGCATATTGTAGAATAAATATCAGTATTGGGTTCTAAAAGATGCCCCGTAAAAATAATTCAACACCGATTAAGCCTTCAGAAGGCTCTACCGTGACTCATGAAGATGAAGAATTGCAACATGATCTATCAAAATTACAAGAGCAAGTGCAACAAATTTAACTCTCGCAAAGAGCAACAAAAAATGAAATGGAAGTTTTGAAGAAAGGTGTGGAAGTGAAGATGGACGGTTTGAAGAAAGGCGTGGAAGCTAAGATGGATGGCATGGAAGCTAGCATGGAAGCTAAGATGGATGACATGAAAGACAACATGGAAAATATGAAGAACGATCTAAAAGCAGACATCGAAGGTTTGACAAAGTTGATACAAGAAATGTTTCCTAATGGTGAAAAGATAGTAGAAGAACCTCATTATGAGAACAAAATAAATGTTAATCGTGATTTCATAAACTCTAATGTTGGTGGGAAGAACCACCATATTCCAAAAATGGATATGAGGAAGTTTGATGGAAAGGATCCTGTAACATGGATACTACAGATGGAGCAATATTTTGATCTCCATAACGTGCGAAACACACAAAAGGTACGCATTGCAACTTTACATTTAGAACAAAATACATTTGTATGGTATCGATGGCTTTGCTCCCGTAAAAAAATTGTCACTTGTTCAATTTTTACGGAGGAAATGATAGCACATTATGAGGATACAAAGAGAAACACCTTCTTTAGCCAATTGATAAATCTCAAACAAAAGGGTTTAGTGGGGCAGCACATTGAGGACTTCCAAAAATTGAATATAAGGGTAACTAATATTCCAAAGGAACACAGGATCGATCTCTTCTTCATAGGCACTTTAAAGGATAACATCCAACATGAAGTTCGCATTTTGGAACCGGATTCATTGGAGAAGGCATTCAGGTTGGCAAGAAAAGTTGAATGTAAAATAATGGCGACAAGGAAGCCTACCACTCAATTCTATAAAGAAGGAAGTGTTGCTATGCCTAGATTTCCACAATGTCCAAGGTTGACACCACAAAAATTGGAAGAAAAAAGAGCAAAATGGCTTTGCTACAGTTGTGATAGCAAATACACTAAAGGTCATAAATGTGCTGAGAAGAAATTATTTTACATAGATTGTGAAAAGGAAGAAGAAAATGAACAAAAAGAGGATATACACCAGGAACCAGCCCTAGAAGAGGAAGAAATGAATCCGAACATATCGTGTAATGCACTAGCAGGAATTACCACTCCTCAAACTCTCAAGATAGAAGGGCATATCAAGAATAAAAAGGTAATAGTGTTGATTGATTCAGGTAGCACCCATAATTTTATTCATTGTAAGGTAGCCAAGGAATTAAATTGTTTCCTATACCCAGCACCAGAATGTCAAGTGATGGTTGCGAATGGAGGAACTATAAATTGCTCGGGAAAATGCCATAATATCAAGCTAACCATGGGGGAATATGTATTGACTAGTCCAATGCTTTCCATTCCTATGGGAGGTGTTGATGTTGTACTAGGAGTACAATGGTTACAATCTTTGGGGATGGTAGCTTTTAATTTTCAAGAACTTTTCTTGAATTTTTTTCAGAAGGCAAGGAAGTCAAATTACGGGGTATTGCAGGGAATCCAGGAAATATAATAAGCTCTAATTTCATGAAAAAGCTTCTAAAGAAAGAACAACGAGGCATAATTGCACAATTATGCTCACCAGAAGTTCCAACATCAAAATCATCTATTTCTGCAGATCTCCAACAAGTCTTGGACAATCATTCCAAGGTGTTTGAAACTCCCAAAGGACTCCCACCTATTCGCGATCATGATCATGCTATTCATCTGATTCCAGGAAGTGTTCCTCCAAACATCAAGCCTTATAGATATCCTTACGTCCAAAAGAGAGAAATTGAACGTATGATTGCAGAAATGTTAGAGGCGGGTATAATTCAACCTAGTCAAAGTTCTTTCTCTGCTCCTGTAGTATTGGTACACAAGAAGGATGGATCATGGCGAATGTGTCCTGATTATAGGGAGCTCAATAAGCTCACCATTAAAGACAAATTTCCCATTCCTGTGATTGATGAATTATTGGATGAATTACATGGAGCAATTTATTTTACCAAGTTGGATCTTCGTTTAGGATATCATCAAATTAGAATGAAGACTTAAGATATTCCAAAAATAGCATTTCGAACTCATGAGGGTCATTATGAATTTTTGGTCATGCCTTTTTGCCTTACCAATGCACCTTCTACATTTCAAGGGTTGATGAATTCCATTTTCAAACCCTTCCTTAGAAAATTTGTGCTAGTATTTTTGATGATATACTAATCTACAACAGGTCTTGGAAGGATCATGTTGAACATGTTGACAGGGTGCTCAAACTATTGCAGGAGAAACAATTATATGAAAAAAAATCCAAATGTTTCTTTGGAGTACAAGAGGTGGAATATCTGGGTCATATTGTATCTCACGAGGGTGCTAAAGTAGACCCTAACAAAATTAAAGCCATTAAGGAATGGAAAGTCCCCACAACCATAAAGCAGTTGCGAGGATTTCTCGGGTTAACAGGGTATTATCGCAAGTTTGTTAAGAATTATGGGAGAATAGCAGCACCTCTAACAACATTATTGAAGAGAGATGCATTTTCATGGACTCCTGAAGCAACTAAGGCCTTTGAACATCTTAAAGAGGCAATGTGCCTAGCACCGGTCTTAGCTACACCAGACTTCACAAAAACCTTTATTGTGGAATGTGATGCCTCAGGAAATGGAATTGGTGTTGTTTTAATGCAGGAAGGAAGACCCATTTCTTTTGAAAGTCGTCCAATCAAAGGAAAGTATTTACAAAAACCTATTTATGAGAAGGAAATGTTAGCAATACTGCATGCACTAAAGAAATGGTGAACTTACCTAATGGGAAGACACTTCAAGGTAAAACTGATCATGATAGTCTTAAACACTTTTTGGAACAAAGACTATCTTCAGAAGAGCAGCAAAAATGGGTCACAAAGATGTTGGGTTATGACTTTGAAATAATCTAAAAAAAGGAAAGCTTAATGTTGTTGCAGATGCACTCTCAAGAAAGAATGAAGAGGTGGAAGCATTGCTTTGTGCCATTTCTATTATCCAACCAGATTGGATAACCGAAGCAAGAGATGAATGGAAAAAGGACAAAGATGTATGGACACTCATTCAAAATTTGCAGCAAGATCCTAGTATATCTGATACATTTAGTTGGAAAAATGCTTCCTTATGGTACAAAGATCGCTTATATATTTGTAAGAATTCCCAACTAAAACAAAATATTCTTCTGGAATTGCACACTTCTCCTTTAGGAGGAAACTCAGGATTTTTAAAAACCTACCACAGGGTGAAGAAAGAATTTTTTTGGGATGGCCTTAAATCTGATATTCAAACATTTTTGGCAGAATTTTTGGTTTTCCAACAGAATAAAGTTGAGACAATTAAGACCCTGGGACTTCTACAACCTTTATCCATTCCAAGTCAACGTTGGGAGGAGATTTCAATGGATTTTATTACAGGTTTACCTAATTCCAAAGGAAAGAGTGTCATCATGGTGGTAGTTGATAGACTTACCAAGTATGCACACTTTTGTGTATTATCTCATCCATTTAAAGCAAGTACAGTTGCTACTACATTTATGGACAAAATTCAAAAGCTACATGGAAGCCCAAGGGTTATTATGAGTGACAGAGATCCCATTTTTACTGGAAATTTTTGGACAGAGTTATTTTCTTGTTTGGGTACTCAATTAGCTCATAGCTCATCTTATCATCCTCAATATAATGGTCAAACTGAGATAGTCAATAAATGTTTGGAAGGATATATTCTTTGTTTTGTATCTGATAAACAAACACAATGGGTCAAGTGGTTACCTCTTGCTGAATGGTGGTATAACACTTCCTTCCATACTGCAGCAAAAATGACCCCATTTATGGCACTTTATGGATATCATCCACCATCCATCACATCATCCTTAAGGGAAAATTCGAAGGTTCAAGCAGTGGAAGATCACATCGAGCATCAGCAAGAAGTTCTCCAACTCTTAAAGGATAACCTGAATTTGGCAAAAAATCGAATGAAACAACAGGCAGATCAACATCGTAGCGAGAGAAGTTTTGATGTAGGAGATTGGGTATTTTTACGGCTACAACCATACAAACAAATGTCCCTCAAGCAAGCAAAGAAGGATAATAAATTATCGCCAAAGTACTATGGTCCTTACAAGGAGTTGCAAAAGATTGGTACTATGGCATACAAATTGGAGCTTCCTGCTTCTTCGCGAGTACATCCAGTTTTCCATGTTTCATGCTTAAAGAAGGTTATAGGTGAAAATCTTCCAGTTCAAACAATATTGCCAGAACTTGATGAGGAAGGAAAATCATATTGGAACCTGAAGCGGTCATGGAAACAAGAACTCGACAGCTACGGAATCGATCAATTTCAGAGTATCTCATCAAGTGGAAGAACTTACCCACTGAAGATTCTACATGGGAGGATGAGAAGTTTATATAGAAGCACCCAGAGCTACTCAAGCGTTGAGGACAACACTTTTTTGAAGGAGAGGGGCATGTTAGGTCCCTATATTACTAGTATAGTCCCTTATTTTATTAGTGTAACCCCCTTATTGTTATTATTGTACCCTTGTAACCCCCATTTTGTTATTATTGTGCCCTTAAATTATTATTGTTAGGTCGGCTAGGATTACATTGTGGCCCACTAGGATTATATTGTGGCCCCATGGACTCCTATATATAGAAAGGAGGTTTTGTAAATTGTATCATCCAAGAATTGTTCATTCATGTAATGTATTGGAGGTTGCCCCCTCGAAGTGGCTTATTTCTAAGGCATTTATATCTCTTTCTAGAGCTGGTTACATAACAATAACAAACACCCTTTCCTACAACTACGCTTGGCATGCATAGTTGTAACCATTATCACTGATGTTGTTTTCTTCTTACCCTGTAATATTCTCTGCTTCCGATTGTCATCCAAGCACTCAATGGTTTTTTCATAACAATCCACTTTAGTCCTGTGAATATATAACCAATCAATACCAAAAATAATGTTATACAAACCCAACGACAATAAATTTTAACGTGTTGATGTAGGCATACCATTCAGTTAAAATGCACAAGATCTTACCCAATTATGAACTCGTTTCTTTGTACTTGTAGCGAACTGCACTAACCAAGACTCTGCATGCACTTATTTATTCAAACCATGCTTATCCACCAAGTTAGGGTTAACATAACTATAATTAGATCCAGTGTTAGTTAAAATAGAAAAAACTTGATAACTAAGCTTACCACCCATCTCAATGATAGATGCAGCCTGATGGCCTTCCTGCCTGTTATCCAGTGTTGCATAGATAGGAGGAATGCTCTACCCAACATCCCCAACAGTCTGTGCCTCATGTGCACTATATATTTGAGGCCTACCACCATGATTTCATGGAAAATATCTCTTAAGATGTTCTTTTCCACATGTCCAACACTCCAACCATCTTGTACCATCACCTCTACATTGTTTTTGTAGCCCATGTCCCTGTCTGGCTACATTGAACTTCTTGTATGGTGCCACATTTTCTTTCTCTTTTGTATTATGAGGCCTTGTTCTTTTCGACTGCCATATACATTTACCTTCATATTTATCTTTTCCTATCCATCCTTGCTGAGATTCATTCTTATGCATCAAATATTCATAGTAATGCTTCAGTTTCCCAATAACTTATTCAGGTGACCAAACCTCATCATACTCAATCCAATATCGAAATGTTAATGTCAATCCACTGAAAAATCTCTAAAATTTATCCTTTTCATCTTTAATATACGGTACATACCTCAATAGCTCCAAGAACTTAGTCATGTACTATTCATTTTTCATTGATCCCATATTTAGCTCATAGAATTCTTTGGCCTTACCGTCATAAAACCTTTCTAACAAGTACATCTTCCTGAAAATAATATTGAACTCGTGCCAACTCAAGTCCTCTATCTTGATGTATTTGACTTGTTTCACATCTTCCTACCAGATATCTGCTTTACCTCTTAGGTTGAAGATAAATACTTTGGCCTTCATATTATCTGTGTAATTATGCAACTCAAATAATATTCATCCCAAGTATCCAAGCCTCTTCATATTTCAACTTCTTCATATCTCCATCAAAATTAGGTTGCTTCACTTTATTAAATTCATCTGGAAAATATCCCCTATCACTCCTCCTCTAAGGATGATAACGATGATGATCACAATGCCTATCATAACCAAAGCTAGAATAGCACCTGTGTCCATCACCTCTCTAATCCAAAGTATCCAACAACCTTCATCTCTCATTGTGTCATCTCTAACCGACCTGTGACCACCATGAGACCTATTTCCGTATGCCCCATTAATTTTTTCCTCCTGCCCATGGCTGATTTGAAGCGGCCCCTGTCGCTGCAATTCAGACAAGCTCTGCAGGAGTATTACATTAACCTTTTCTTGTTTCTCTTGTGCATGCATGATTCCATTGTTATTTTCTTTACAACTCCTTATTTATTCCTTAAAACTTCTCAATGTGTATGATAAGTCAGAAGAGTTCCCAACACCATGCAGCTCATATGATTTAGAGGGAGAATCTCTGTAATCTACCATCTTTCTAGTCATATTTGATTTCTTTCTGCAAGGAATACTATGTCAGCTAAAGGAAATCACAATAAACCAACATACGTTAGCATAATTAGGGGATGATATCTCATCTGTAATATCAACCAAATCAACGTAATACATGTGCAAACATAATCATAACATCATATATACATATAACCAATAGGTGTATCAACACATAAACATCATTCTAGCTATAGTCCAATCATAAATGCGTGACCATATCAACTACACATACTATGACCTCATGCATTAAAACAACAACCATACCAATTTATAATGACAAAATTCACCCAATAACAACATGTAACCAATCATACACTCATGATGACACATTCCACAAGAACACCCTCACTTTCACATGGTAACATTACTACAACCATGACTATCACCATACATATGAAACAAGAAAATAGACCACAAGGATGAGTAACATGTGCAACCGACTTGAATGCATGACCAACACACACCACCCATCCAATCCAAGGGATGAACCATGCTCTGATACCACTCTGTAACATCCTCCTCCCATATCTACCCAAGTAATCGACCAACCGAGGTAAACATGTGACGAGAGGCTACTATGATCTGATTAAACCTCCCATGTCACCTTAAGGAACTGGAACCGACACCACACAACTATACAGACGTTCTGCACTTACTACAAGACACTCAGGGGCCATTCAATCTTTCCAAAAGGCTAGCCCCTGAATCAAAATGACCTTGCCATGCATCAATCCCCTAGTTTCTCTCTTGGCATGTGCAAGAGTGTGACTGGAAACCTCCAGTCACACGCACAACATGGGTATGCATGTGACTAGAGAATTTTCCTAGTAGTTCTGAACTTGCGACCTTAATTTCTGTGCCACTTTTTTAGGCCTAGAGACCAAGTCACTGCCCAGATGTCCATGAAACTTTAAAAAATGAAATATAATAGTAGAATAACGATGTAAAAGAAAACACTTGAACAAATACTTGAATGGATCCCTACTAACGGCCATGACAGGAATTTCTTCAAAGATGTCATAAATATGTAATCTACAAGTTTAAACAACATATCTGAGCATAGGGGTCTCATACTTATATTAGAATCACTAAGAAGCATTGTTCTCTTATATCATTCGTTACATTATCATCTATTATGTCATATATACATTTTCATTCATTTACAAACCAAAACATGACAAGAACCGTACATCCTCACTGTCATAATACAAGATTATAACCATCATAATAGCAACATAAATATCAAGGTTAAATCAGCCATTGAATCCACATATAAACCAATAAATTTACACATAATATACCAATGAAATTACCTCTTGTTAATGAATGCAAAAGACAACCTAGTTTGGGACTACCACATTCCACCCGACCATAGATTTTATGAACCAAATCTCTCTTAAGCCAATCACCCCCATGCCGTATTCCAAGCATGAATGTGGGACTCAAATCAAAAGAACCAACAAGGGCTTCCCAAGGCTAAACCAACTCACCCTCATCAATAGAAATAGGCTTTACTGCAATCTCACCAGATGACTAGGCCCAAATAATAAGCATGTAATAAAAGAATTTACCATGATCTCCACCAGATCACTGGGCCAAAACAAGCATGGATTCCATCAGATTTCTCCACCTACACCGTGAGGAATTTTCTTGTCTCCTAGTCTCTAGGCTTTACCGCAATCCACATCGGATGACTCAGTCTTAACTGAGATTCCATTCTGCAAGATTTACTGTATATCCCATCCCAGGATTCCTAGGCCTAATGGAGAGCACCCACCTCTAGGATTTACTATATATCTTGCCATTCATCGGTTGAGGATTCCTAGGCCCACCGAGGGAGCATAAATTTTGGCTTTACTACAACCCACAGTTTGGTTCATGGGTTACTATTCCATGTGTTCTTTCATTTAGAGATCCACCCCACTCAGCTTTGAATCCATTTGAGAAATCTAGCTCAACCAAAACATGAGAACCCCATCACACCATGGCTAATTGGAAATGGAAATGCTAGGCTGAAAAAACTGTCGCATCTAGAAAACTCCATGAAAATGACAGAAATAGAACCAAGAACACACATGCATAACTATGCATCCAAAAATAGCAAGGAAAACATACATGAAAATCGATACCTGCAAACAATCCTACTGTAGATGCTTGATCCTGCTCTTCCTTGCTTGATTTATGCTTCCTCTTTGCCTTCTTTTCATTTCTTGGTCCAATGTTGAAATTCTCCAAGAAAAATCTAAGTGTCCAAGATTGTGTGAGAGAGAGAATAGAGAGAGAGAGCTCCAAAATTGAACTAACAAAAAGGTTACAGTGAAAAAAGGTACCACATGATCCTCATAAGCCCTTTTATCAATAAGGCCTCTATTTGCTTCATTTTCCATTATTTTCAGTTCATTTTACTCCTCACATGCAACCTGTGACCTTTCACCTTCCTTTTCTCCTAATTTCCATTATTTTCATAAATAAACTTCCAATTAATTCCACTTTGTCTTTCCAAAAACTTTTCCATTGTCTTTGCCAATTTCCTTAGCCATAATAACCGAAATGAACACCCACATTAGGATGTTTTTCCCAACATCCATCTTGGAATAAGTGTCCCATAAATGTTGTTATTTTTTTTCCTTGATTAACTTTTATTACATGGAATTTTCACGAGAGTTGTTACCATTTTTTTTTTTTTTTGCAAATCAAGATTTTATTCAATCATCAAAAAAGAGGTACATCAATAGAAAAATGCAGGTAGTCTCACCCCGACAAGGTTTGTTGACTATCGCAATCATCATATGGACAAGAAAAAGAAGTACAACTAAAGACACACTCCACAACTTAGGAGGCCAAAACAAGTAAACAACCTATAACCATGCTAGTTATATGAAGTAATAGAAGTTGGGTTGTTCAGAGTTGTCATAGGAGGAGGAGGAGGACAGAAGGAACACTGGACATGTTCTTCGAAGTGGGCCATCCATGACTCCAAATTATCCACCTTCTCAAATAATAGATTTTGGGCTCGACCACCACGACTCACTCTCAGACATGGCACTGGAAGTAATGCATCTTTTTCAATGTGGAAATAAGCTCTGCATGCTCTTCCTGTCGCACTTTCTCTGAGGTTTTCAGGCATTCTAGTAGCGACTGAATCAAATTCTGGCAGTTTTCCCAACAACATTTATGTTCTTATCTCTATCCATGCCCCGAAAAAATCACCTTACCTGTCTACCTGTGCCTTCGTAGCGCATCACTCCACCCCATTGTTGAGTCTGCGAGGTGTGAACCCGACAGCCAGCCACCATGGCCACGACCAATGCGAGCCCCAGAAACCATCGAACCTGATTGACCAACATTTCTATTGCCTCGGACAGAGCTGATGGTTGCCACTGCCACTTGTAAATGAGAATCAATTAGGCTTCGATGAGGAATAAGAATGGGAAATACAAGGTACCAGGCTCTTTATGACAGAACCAATGCCATTGAGAAGGGACAAAGTGAACCAAAAAAATGCTACACAAACTACAACTTCAACTGCAGAGAATTTCCCCACCCACGCCGATAAGACCATAGACAACCAAACCAAGAGAAGAGTAGGGAACCACAATTTACAACCAGAAGGGAACTTTACCTACAATTTTTTGTCCCTGACCCTTTGTAATAAAACCACTGACCAGACCACCCGAAAGCCAACACACCCTCACCACAGAAGCCACTTAACCATGTAGAGCCCCGATAAATAATTTATAAGGACAACAAGCTGATTTACACGCAGATGTAGAGGAGAACCCACCCACCCACAGTAGGACCTTTGAATGGGTTTCAAAACCATATTCGTAAATCCTCACTCGCTCGAAAAAACCAAAGACCACACACCATAAAGGAAAGTAACTAAGTTACTTACCTGAAAGTTGGGGAGGGGACATCGGTGACAAATTCGCCACATTTCCTAGACAAGGTGCCCTCTACACTGCCTACTCTCGTGCCCTAAACTTGAACTATGCTCTACAAAATGATAACACACATAGACTTCCTGGTAGAAAAAAACACCACCCTCCATAAATCTTTGAAAATAACCTCCTCCCACTCGCTTCGAGGTTGATGGAGATTTCACACAAACTTCAATAACGCCTCCCATACCAAGATGTCATGAGAGGATGGGGAGGTCGGTCCTCACACCAACGGTCAGGTGTTAATCATTATTTCCCACACGTAATTTCTCTTTCCCGATTCATCGCCCCCATCGAGGATTATGCATATGCAATTTAATTCTATAGCACACATAGTATTAACTTTCCATCGACATAGCTCCACAAGAAATTGGCAAAGTTTGGAATTATAATGGAATTTTGAATAATTTGTTTAAATTTGAATGTGACACATAATGAGAATGTTGTGATTTTGGAATGAGAGTGAAAACATCGATACATTGACTTTACCCTTTGATATCATGATTGTCGTTAACATTAAGTCACTTGATTCATATGGTAATTAGTATGCTTTGAATAATTATATTTTAGAAATGTTGTTGGCACATATATACATGATATAAATGCACTTAAATGTTTATGCTATTTAATTCAAAATTTAACCTTGTCACCATTGTCACTCATGAACAACAATAATGAAATTACATCATTTTGTAGGTTGGAATAAAATCATGATGAATTAACTTGAATTAGATCATTATATTATTTTTCATCTATCTTGATGCTTTCAAAGTGGAAAAATTGGAGGAATAAACTCATAGAACCATTTTGATTAGTAGCTCCCAGTTTGACAAATTGGGGTTTGAAAAATTCTGGAAGAATATTGAGGCATTAAATGGTAATTTTTGGGTAAAACATTTCTGCTTAAGAAAATCACCCCCGTCTCTATTATATGCTTAGATACTATTCCAGTGACATAAGAAAGACATTAAGCAGGGTTTGTATGCAAAAGTTATGCCACCTAGAAGTTGACATTCCTATTTTGACCACCGTGATTCAAGAGGATGCCATGTGAGCGCCCATAATTCATGGAAAAATGGCTAGCCATGTGATCGTGTCAAAGACGACTCCATAAGATTTAATTTTGTAACTCTAGTTAATAGTTGAAGAGTCAAACTTAACCACAGGTCGACTATTAGGTTATGTTATAACTACGATACTAGGATAAAAAGCGGTCCCATTTTATTCTAGTAATTTTTTTTCTATAAACGAGGAGAGTAGCATAGAGTGGATAAAGAGAAAGAAAATATAGAGGGTTATGTATTGTAGTAGCCCAAGGGATATAGGTCTCACTCCTTTGTACTTGCATCCATTTCCATTCAAAAAACGAGAGAGCAGAGTAGCCTCACCTTCCAGTTGGGTTTTCTCCCATAGGGGTTTCCTAGATCATATCTTGTGTTCATTGGGATTTTTGAGCTTTATTTCATTGTTCTCTATTTTCCATAATTGATGCATAAGCATAACATAATAATTAATGAATCCACAAATCTAAGGATAAATTAATCTTCACAGTGTAGATTTCAGATTTTCAAATATGATTTGGTAGATTTGTATTGATGAACTATCTAGTGGAATATCCACGACAATTTATGGATCATGAGTAGTATTTTATAGGTAGATGTTACTCACTATTGATAAGTACTTGAATGATATCCAAGTTTGGGACTATGGTTTAAATGCAAGAATTATTTGAGCAAAAACACATTTGAATGGAAAGATGCAAACAATTTATTATTTCTTTCCAAGTGAATGACATGTCTTGATAAGGTATAATTCATTATCAGTATATGCATGAATGGTTAATAAAATTGGTGCACAATTTCACGTGGTGGCTCTTAAATTGTTAGCATTTTATTTTGATATATACATGGGATCTTGCAATTAAATAGATCCAATAATTACTTGTTTTGTACTTGTTATTCATTTTTTTTAAGCAACACTTTTTCTATTGAATAAACATCAAACGCATGCAATCACCACACTCGGAAATTAAGGTACATTTCTAGGCAAGAAATCCTCCTCGAGTTTTAGGTTAGAGGTGTTTTCTAATGTCTATAAATAACAACAAGATCTAAAGTTAGGCAAATAAAACTGCAACTTGGGAGGCATACATGTAGGGATACCATACTTGCGGAGGCTACTCATCAAGCTCAAGGCTTGCCTCGTTGGAGGTCCAAGTAGCCTTTATTCATACCCATTTTAGTGGTATTACACTAGATAGACTTAAACATAGACATTACTCCTATGTACCTTGAGTATATCAAAAATCTCTTTAAGCCTCCTAAAACCATCCATCCACCCACTTGAGTGTTATAGTGCACTGAAAATAACATTCTAGAAGGTTACCCTCTCACACTGACCCTGCTTTGGTATATATAACAGGTATAGAAAAATTCACACCCTTTTTATAAGTCGTTTTTTGCTCATATATCCATAACTTTAATTTGTGTCATTTGATCAGAATTTACACTTTTACTCTGGAATTGAATCATTGTTTCATGGACATGTATTTATTTGTGACAAACACACTACTTAATTTGTATGGTTGAAGTGCTCTGGGCACACTAGTGATTTTCACTAGTAATAAAAAATGAATCAATAGTGAACTCGATCCTTTAAAATAAGTCAACATCTAATCGAATTCGTACTCTCACTCATACTAAACAATAAAATTAGGATTAGAACTAGGGAATCCCTCCTTAGGATAGGACACCATCCCTAGACTTAGACATGAGGGGAAAGGTTGTTGAGGCAACAATAGGTAGTTTGTTGAATAGTTTCCTTAGGTTCCCTCCTTGGTGAGGTTGGGACTTTTTCTCTACGGAGAATCTAAGAGATAACAACGCCTAATTGGCCTGAAGAAATTGGATGTTTCCCATTTATTAGGACAAGAAAGGATACAAAGTTAATGCAACTCACCACCCTAATGGGATGTTTCCCCATTGATTAGGACAAGAAATGATACAAAGTAGTGCAACTCACCACCCACACCACAATGCTATAACAAAAACCTAAGCGAATAAGGATCAATATTAAGTAAAGAAAACTCAACCTATCACAATCCTTATATAGGTCCACTTTAATTACCATTGATCTTTGATTTTTGGTCTTGATCAAGTGTAGGATTTCCTATGTTATCCCCACTACCTCAAATATTTGGTGTCCTTCAAGAAACCCAAATTGGTCACTCTAAATTTGTTATGAAATAAAAAAAATATTCTTCTTGCTATGAACTTTGAAATGATTTCATATATCCAATTGTATAAGGAGATTGGCTAAAAAATTTCAAAATTAGTTGGAATATCCTCTTTTGGGATCAAAACAATGAAACTAGTATTAGAAACCCTAAACACTTTTCATGTGTTTCCAATGGTCTTTGCCACCCTTTTCCTGTAATATTCCAAAATAGGAAAAACAAAATATTAAACATAAAACTGGAAAACGCAGTAAACATCAAAAAATTAAAACATGAGAAAATAATTGAGCCATTTTATTATATATGATAGCAGAAAATGAAGTACAAGATCTTGAGGAAAAGACACTCAGGCTAGGAAAAACAAGCTTGAAATGACCCTATACATCAAGACATTAAAAACTACTGCTAGGAGGCCATGACTGCACAATCCTGCTAGAAATAATTGTTGTTGGAAACTATAAATGCATAGATGTGCTGATATACTGCTAAAAAAATGTCAGGATAAGAGATCTAAGCTTTCTAGCACAATTCCAAGATAACCCAGAAAGGGTTTCCAAAAATACACAATATGAAAAATGCAGCCCTAGGGATGAATTATGGTCTACATTTGGGTAACTGTTGGGAGGTGGATGATATGATGTAAAAATGGTTGATACTCCTCCCCACTAACTTTCTGGATGAATTGTTTCTCCCCTCACTAGAAAACAAGCTCAAAAACTTGGGTTATCAACCCTCCACTAAAACTGCTCTCCTAGATTGCGCAATTCCTGAAGGAGACTGCGCTGCTGAAGGTGGTTGAAGATTGGCCTGATGCCGGATGATGGAATGAATCTAAAAGGAACCTCTCCTGAGTGGGAACTCAAATTCCCCCAAGGATGAGGGTGGTATTTCCGCACGGAAACACCCTTGTGCTAAACAACCATTATGGGAATTTTGAGGTCTAAAATGGGCCTCCTAAGAAAATGTACAACAAAAATAAACTTTATAAGAACCAATAGTATTCAAGATGAGGATGTCAACCATGGGGGAATGATTCAACATTTTTGGAGTAAAAAAGTAAAATTTTAAAATAATAATAAAATAATAAAACTACTTTTTCAACTCGTATTTTCAACTTATCTCTCTAGTTTTTTACTCAAATTTCGAGCGGGAGTACTCGTTGGATGCAAAATTTAATTCCTCATCCAAGGAGTACCCATGTTGCATACTTTCGATAGACCCTGCTACAAGAAAAATAAGAAATACATGAAAAAACGTGTTTACAATCATGTTTTTCATGTATTTCTCATTTTTCATGTAGGAGTGTCCATCGAAAGTATGCAACATGGATACTCCTTGGATGGGAAATCAAATTCTACATCCAATAAGTGTTTCCACTTGAAATTTGAGTAAACACATATGGAGATAAGTTGAAAATATGATTTGAAAAAATAGTTTTTCCTTTTTTCCCTCTAAAATTTGATGATGTAATCAAATATTATTTTATTATTTCCACTATTATTTTATAATTTCCTTAGGAGGCCCATTTTAGACCTCAAAATTCCCCTAATGATAGTAGACTCCACTAAACAGCTGAAGCGTGTAGAAATTCATAAAAGACCATACATAAACAATATTCAGAATGCTCTCTATGGTTGCCATCCCCTTCCTTATATGCATTGTGACCCTCCTCCCCCTTGGCCCCACTCTATAATGATGCTACTCTCATGGATACTTCCTCCCATTATGACTATTTTGTCCTCCACTATCTCTCTTCCTCCATCACTGTGATGTTGATTTGGTCAACCTTGACCCCATCCACATGCATTGACCCCCATTCACACCAAGGGGTGCTTTATTCAACTAGATACACTGATCCACTTTCACACTATAAGTGGTTTTATTCCTACTAAATATAATTATGGGTCCCTCTACCCTCTTATTGATTTATTTTATTAACAAAAGAAAATTTTAATATTCCAACTAGCTAAACTCTAATTAGGAATATTACAGTTCTCCCCTCCCAAATGTTGCTTGTCCTCAAGCAACTGCAAATATGGATGCTACAAAATCTTCTCTCCTTCCAAAGTGGCATCCTCATCCAGTAGATTCCTTCATCGAATAAGATATTCTCTAATCACCCTGTTCTTTAGATGCCTCTCCCGAGTATCCAAGATAGCTTCCGGTTGTAAAACCAGATGCCCCTCATCATCAATAGGTGGGAGATTTGTTAGTAATCAATAATTTTTTCCTTTTATAGATGACTAAATGTTTATCCTAGATTTCTAGAAACAAAATTCATGAATATTGTGAGTTCTAGAAATCTCACTGCCTTCATTATCCTTAGGATAACTTTTTCACTATTTTTCCATCTTATCATGTCAAGGTCACCCTATCACCCCCAGAAGACCCATCATGGGCTCATACCACTCATTTTGTCTATATTTTGTCACCCTTGACCTTAGCACTCTGTTTTGGCTTGCCTAAATTCCTCCACTTGCCACCTAGGATCACCAACCAACCTACTCACTCTTGTGTTTCCTGGATACATCAAGCATTGATGGTCTCAAAAATATCTCTGTAGGCTCTTTAGATAAATCAAGCACATTGGATTTGGATATTCAATACATCAAATATCAAAAACTTTGTTTTTTTATACTTGAGGACCCAAATCCAAGTTTTCAATCAAAGGCCAAGTCCAAAGAGCCTCCCACTAGGTCATTTAGGGTTTCATAGGTTGTAGGATTGTTGTGGAGTTCCAATTCACTATTTTTCATGTACCAAGAAAGTGGATAAAAAATAAAAGGGTCAGCACATGATTGTCCAAAATGTATCAAAAATCCTTCAAGGAAGGCCTCCTTGGTCAAAGCACAACTTCTGCAAAAAGACAGCCGCCCATTTTAAACATTTCTGTAGGAATGATTGAGATGGATATCAGTAGAGAAAGAGGTAAAGTAAGAGGCCAGCTCATCACTAAGGACAGCCACATCAAAGGAGAGGCAACAAGCCTATGTTCAAAGAGAATCATTGTTTTTATGACTGATTGGCGAAACAATGTTGCCAAGCAAGGAGCCATTGCAAAGACCACAAGGACAGAGGCACGTCAACACAACCAAACATCAACTGAGGATTTTTAGAAGTTGTAAATGAAGATGGGAAATAGGTGAGGTGAACTTAACATAAATGAATGAACTTGAAAGGGCTATAGAGAACTTAGAATACAACACTAATTAATTTTCTCTAACAACCCTAAAACCTAAAGTTTTGGAAAGATAGGAAAAGGAGGCAAATTGAAGATGATGGACCTCCATCAGGACAACAGAAAGTTTTCAAAATATGTCAGTAGGTGACCTCCATGGTTTTCCAAAGTAAAAATGCTTCACTGCATCCAAGGGAAGAATGAAAAAAAGTATCAAGGTAAGGGAGGTCAAGGTTTCAAGTGTAGACAATTGCCTTCAAAGGGTCAAAGGAGTGAAATTATAAGTTCTGGGTTACAAGGTAAAAATTGACATGAGCATGAGTTCATTGTTGAAAAACTAATATTGTCAAAATCAAAGAGTGGCAAAGGGGACCAAAAAACAAATGTGTCATAGGCACTTGAAAAAATCAAAAGTGGCCAAGCCCTCACTAAAAGAAGAAAAATCATTTTGAAAATTTGAAAATCACCTGCAAAAGGGTCACAGGATATCAGTAAAAATCATAAAGTGACAAAAAAAAAAACTTAGCAAAAGTGGGTTTTCTAAATTTGATTTATCTCTCAAAGGGTATAAAGGCACCTCAGTTATCATTTCTAACTCACTTGTCACTTTCCAAAGAGAGAAAACCTTCAACAAAAGATTCAAGGTTTGTCTGACTTTTTCTGGGAAAATTACCCTGGCGCTACGCTCACAGACCCCAAAGCTACGGTTATCGATTTTTCTGCCATTCTAATTTACTCGGCGCTATGCATATCTTGGGTGGTGCTGTGCTTACATATTTGTGCTACGCGCAGACCCATCTTTCCCGACAAGGAACCAACTCACTAGTTCTGAACGGTGGCGCTGCATGCAGAGGTTGGCCCAACAACCCATGTTCCCCTACTGGTGCTACGCATAGACTACACGACCCGCCCGGCACTGCACCCAGAGGCCTGGCAAGTTTGCACATGGGTGGCGCTGTACTCATGCAGAGGTACGACTTGCCCGACGCTGTGCCCACAGGCCAACCCGACAGTGCGGGTAGGGCGCTGCGCTTATGTCAGTTTCTCCAAATTTTTTAAGAGGGCGCCAAAGGTTTCAAAGGAGGTCCTCCAATTGATTTCGAAACCTTACAAGCAAGCTGAAGTGGTAGGTGGCCTTATTCTCATCATCATCCAAGTGTTTTTATGTTTTGATAATTAATGGAAAGCTATCAAACCCTAGGTCTTCCTAAATACCACTCTCCTCTAACCTCCAAGCTAAGATCATCAGTGAAGAGGAGTAAACTGAGGTAGTCACACTTCATGTTCATGTAAAATCCCTCATCTAGCTTAAGGCAAAAAGCAGTCATACACTTGCCTCCATATCACTCATTTGCAAAGGTTGCTCTCACTATCATCTCCTTTTCACTCCTCCTGCCTAAGTATCACAAGCAAACCTAATTTGCCCACCATCAACCCTAATCACCATGTCAAGAGAAAAAGACAGTAGCAGCAGTGAAAGACTCCAAGGACCTATGAGGCCAAACCACAAGGGAGGGAAAGTGAACAAATTTGAACCCCAGAGCACATTGGTTATCACCCCATCTCCCATGATCCTCTCATGTTTTCAGAATGTAGGGTGCTTCCAATTTTGTGAGAGGGTCAAACAAGTCCAAAGCCACCCAGAGCTCACAAGGATTTTTATCCTTAACCTGCACAACAAACAATCAAGCCTTGCAGGGGTGGATTTTGAACTATCCGTAGATGCCATCTCTAATGCTACAGGTATCCCTGCTGTTTGTGAAAAGTGGTTTAAGAAAGCCAAATTGGACAAGAAACATTATGAGCCATTTGTCAAAACTAGGTACAAAATGGGTTGCAAGGCTATCTTCCCTTTCTCACACCTAAAACAAACATTTTCTCCCTTAATGATGGTTATCATGAAGTACTTCACCTGTGAGGGGAGATACTCCAGGCTCTACTCCTACCATGTCAGGCTCCTTATGAATTTCACAAGGATCAAGATGCTAAACTTTCCCTATTACCTCTATAGAAGTATGGACAAAATGTCTTTTGTTGTCCAGAGAAGGAATCCTTCACAAAAAATGAAAAGTTTATTTCACCATTCCTTGATCAAGATGGTGGTATTACATCAGTTAGAGTAGAAGGCATGCCTTGGGATGTGTTCATAGGGCCATGAAGTCTTCACAAGCCCACAACCTCCTCATCAACCAAACTTTCCCTCCTCATCTACACAAGTTCCCTCACCTCAAGGAAACCTCCCTTCTTCCCCTTCTCTTGATGCATCAAATGAAGAGGATGATAGTGGCAATAATGAACAAAGTGATGGCAGTGAGGGTAATGGTACCAATGATTCAGCCCAAGATGAATATGAAGGAAATGATCAATTAAGCCCACAAGCGGTAGAAGATATGGAAATAGGGAAAAGTAATGATGATGAACAAGGTGGTGATGAGTTAAATCAGCAAGAGGAAGAAGACACAGAAATGGAGGAGGATGATAACAATGAGAAAGAAAGTGAAGAAGGGGCAGAAACAAAGAATGAAGAGAAAAATAGTGAGCATGACAGTGAGCCAAACAGTGACAATATGGAAGAAGATGATGAAGAAGATGAGGAGGTTGACAGTCAGAATGAAATGAGCATTGATGAAGAGGAGGCCAACAACAAAATAGAGGACACAGAGACAGAGAATGAAGAAGAGGACAATGACAAAGATGAAGATAGCGAGGACAATGCAGAAAATAAAGGCAACAATAAAACCAATGAAACAAACCACAGTGACAAAGAGGCAGACGATAAGGAAGACAGTGAGGGACAAGACAACAAAGAGGAAAATATTCATGACAGTCATGAAAATATTCATGACAGTGATGACAACAATCAGCCCCTCAGTGATAATGACAATGATGGTAGTGCAGAAGATAAAGAGGGTTATAGTCCTAATAATGATCACAACAGTGAAGAGGCAAACAACTTAAAAGAAGGGCAAAAAGACAATGTAGATTTCAGTAGAGAGGTTGAAAGTGATGATAATGTTGAGGAAAAATAATGCAATGATGAAACAAGGAACATGATGACTGATCATGCCAATAATGAGAATGAAAAGGGTGATGACAGCAACAAGGGTCACATTCATGACAAAGACACCAACAAGACCACCATCACACCTATTGCATTAATCTATCAAAGAGGTCCAAGGCTCATGTTTGCTGCCTCCAAAAGGCAAGGGACCATGTCATATACTTCAGCTCCGCCACTAGACAAAGGTAAACAAAAGGTAAAGCAAGAGGAAGAAGATCTTGAAGTGGAAAGGGAGTTTGAGATCATCCAGATAGACAGTGATGAGGATAATGAAGCAAGAATCTCAAACTTGCTCATTCAAAACAAAAATGCACTCATTGAATACCCCCAAGCCAATTTGAATAGGGAAAAAAATGTAAATGATTCCCTTGACTTGGAGAACAGGCAGCTAGGAGCACAAGTTGCAATCTATGAAGCTAGAGCCATCAAGGCTCGGAAAGAAGCCAAAAAGGCACAGGTGAAACTAGAAGATTTCATGGGCATCTATGAGGATAGTGAGGGTGAAGAAAGACAATCTAGGAGGAGACCTAGAACCATGGGGTTGAGAAAGGCATTAGAAAAGCAAAGAGAACAAGAAGCATCCCTAGCAAAACACCTCCCCCTAGATGAGCTATTAGCCATGGAGATATAACATGATCGAGAGCCTTGGTTGGAAAGAGCCAACATTCACTTGGAGGCTAAATTGGAGAAGGCCAACAAGAATCTTGATCTCCAAAGAAGGATGACTAAGCATTATGCTCGAAGAAACCAAGTTGCACATGCCAAAATAAATAAGGCTCAAGTCAAGATCCAGGCACTAAAAGAAGCAAAATACCAAGCTAGACTTGAAATTTTGGCTCAAGCTTCTTTGTAGGTCTCTCAAACCCCTTGAAGGAGACACACACCAATTTTGAAGGAATTTGGACAAGTTTTTGTTTTTTGAGAATTTGAAGGCCTATAAGCACAGCGCCACTGGCGCTATGATTTTCCCTTGGGTATCCTTAGAGGGAAAAATCTACATTTTTAGATTTCTCATCACTAGTACACTATGCTCACAAAATTTCAGAGTAATTGGAGCATTTTTTACCCCTCAAAAGCTCAAAAAACACCTCATTTTTCACCATTCTGCCCCCTTTTCAGGCCTGGTGTTGCTCTCAGAGCAGTGTTGGGATTTTGACATTTTGTACAGGTTACAGGAGCTGGATCAGGAAAACAAGAGTATTTTTGGAAATTAGACTCATCAGGATTTCCAACGGGCCATCACAAAGCAAAAACCGACATCGGGAAGGTGTCCAAAACTTGGTTGCAACAAGACCTATTTTCTGCCTGAGGTGGCGCTGCACTTATGGAAAAAACTGTGTATTTTGGACCAAAAGTCAACAAAACACACTCATTTATTGCAAAATCATATTTTAGTGTTTTTTGAGGCAAATCACTCTATAATTAGGTGCTAGAAGTTATTTTGGCATTTATTTCATGGGATATTTTGTGCCTTGGGCCTTGCATGGTCTCTTGGGCATTTATGACATTTATGAGTGATTTTGACATTTTCCAACCCTATCTAGGGTTTTTCTCTCCTTTTCTAAGATAAATAGAGCATGAGGGTTTTACTATAAATTTTGGCATTTGATGAGTTTTGAGATCAATACACGGTTTTTATGAGCTTGGAGAAGAAATTGGTGTTGTGGAGTTTATGAATGGCTTGCTTTGACTGATGATGAAGGAGGATATCTTGCAGGATCCCTGAGAATGGTTAATGGTGATGTATTATTTTTTAGTCTTTTTTTTTCTCATGTTTATCATTATGTTTCACCCCTCTATTTTTCAGTAGAATAGAAAAGTATAGGCTAAGAAATGTTCTTTGAGGCACCTTAGTCCTTCCTGCCTTCTATTACCTTGATGTTTTCCTCTGCTAGGACATTTTAAGGAATTCTTGATTGCTCCTTATACCCCCTAAGGTTGTTTATTTCATGAATGGTTTAATACAGTAGGTATCAAATATGATTTATGGCTAGCCCTGCTTGTTTGATGTCAGTAAACACTGTTCTTGAGGTCTCTCTCCAAAGTACTATTAATTAGGTCTGCCAAAGAGGCTATGTTTCGATCATACCCTTTGTATATGCTTGAATGATTGTTTTGGAGATCTTTATAGCTATGATCATTGATGTTTAGGCATTCCCTCTTCATTTATTAAAGTTATTTTTTACCTTGAATGTTTTCTAAACCTTGAAGGTGAAATCACTAGAATTTAAATGAGTTTCTCGCCTTCTACATTTTATTGAAATTTTTGTCTTAAATGCTTATTTGCTTAAGTTGGATCAAAGAGTTACTGGTTTTCCTTGTTTATTGATTGCTTCTTGATGTTAATGGTATTTAAGTCCCTTCTTGTTAAAAAGGTACATGATAAAGGATTCTTGATTTCCCTTTGTCCTACTCTTTGTTCACAAACTTGATGTTCATCTCATTCCCATAAACCTTGAAAATCCACTAACTATGCTAGATTTTCCCTGTTATTCATCCTGTTTCATTGTTGAGATATCCATGAATTTCATTGACTTCATAGCCCAATGATTTGAAGACCTCTCACTCCACCTATTCTACTTGTTTATCTTACCCAACCAAAACAAACAAAAAACCCTACACTTAACAACTAGCCTAAAATCAACCATCTAAAGGAAACAAGATTACATCCTTTACATACAATAGAGGGAGCCCTCTCTGAGTCCAGGAAGGCTAGGTCCTAGGACTCCAAAAACTTTTCTGATGTTACCTTGTGCATTTGTTCTACCAATATCTAAAATCATTGGACACTAACAAGATCCATAGTAGCAACTACATGCTTTCCTATGGACTTCTTGAGTCATGAGACATGAAAAATGTTGTGGATATTACTCCCAATAGGGAGCTCCAACTCATATGATACTTCCCCAACACGACCGATCATCCTGTATGGCCCATAGAAACAGGGCTTAATCTTCTCAGCCCCCTTCTCCTTCAGCGTAGATTGCTTGTAAGGCTGAAGAAAGAGATAGACCAAATCATCCACCTCAAATTGTCTCTCCACCCGACCACAATCTGCATACAAATTCTGTTGATTCTGGGTTGTAGTAGTGTTGTCCTTGATAGCATGGAGTACATATTGACTCTTTTGGATCCACTCTTTGGCTCTATGAGCCTTGCTTGCTCCAAAAATCACATCAACAAATGATAAAGCATCATATCCATATAGAGCCCGAAATGGAGACATACCGATTGACATATGAAATGGCGTATTGTAGAAATACTCTCCCAAGTGGAGCTAGCACAACCATACTCTTTGCTTCCATGAAACATATTTCCACAAGTAGCCTTCCAACCACTTGTTTACTATCTCTATTTCCATCTGTCTAGGAGTGATAACTAGTACTCGGTGTCAACTCGGTACCCACCAAACAAAAAAGCTCCTGCCAAAAGCCACCCATGAAGCGACTATCTATATCACTGACTATGGTCTTAGGAAGACCATGAAGTCTGAAAACATCTCTAAAGAGGAGCTTGGCCACTTGTGAAGCAATGTACCGTGAAGAAATGGCAAAGAAATGTGAATACTTTGTTAGTCGATCAACGACCACAAAGATACAATCCTTGCCTTGTACTGTTGGTAAAACGGTAATTAAATCCATAGAAATGCTCTCCCATTTTCCTTCTGGAATGGAGAGTGGTTGTAAAAACCCTACAGGATGGTTTTTATCTCCTTTATTCCGTTGGAAAACTATGCACTCCCTGATGTGCTAGAGCACATCCTCCTTGATACCCTTCCATGAGAATCTCTCCCTAATGGCCCGATATTTCTTGATGAATCCTTGGTGGCCTGAGAGCGGTGTATCATGTGTTACATGAAAAATATTCTCCTTGAGCTTAGAATATTTAGTCAAGAAGATCTGGTCCCTAATCTCATCCATCACTCTGTACCTCTCATCTGTCACCTGCCCATCTAGGATATCACATGTGATGCGGTCTTTGGAATATTCCACCCAACAGCTGGCCCTTCCAATCTGTATCCACACTCATCAATGACAGGATTTTTGGTCTCCGTGATAAGGCATCCACTACCACATTACTCTTCCCTTTGAAATATTCAATTTCAAATTCATATGCTTGGATTTTTCTAACCCATTTTTGTTGCCTCTCTTGCAGCTGCTTCTGCTCAAGAAAATACTGAAGACTGTTGTGATCAGTCTTCACTCAGAATCTATTGCCCACCAAATACTGTCGGAATTTGGCCAATGCATGCATAATAGCCAAAATTTACTTATCATATATAGCATACAACCTCTCATGAGTCAGCAACTTCCGACTCTCAAAAGCTATGGGGTGCCCCCCCTACATCAAAACTGCTCCAATGCCCTCCCCTGAAGCATCACATTCCAGCACAAAGGGTTGGGTAAAATCCGGCAATACCAACACCGGGAAACTGGTCATCACCTCGTTGAGCCTATCAAAGGCCCTCTACGTAGTATCTTTCCAAAAAATGGCTCCCTTCTTAGTTAGATCTGTGAGTGGTGTTGCTAGTTGGGAGAACCCTTTGACAGACTTCTGGTAGTAGGTGCAGATGCCTACAAAGCCCCAAAGTTCTATTACATTATTTGGCTCTGGCCAATCCCGAATACACTTATATTCTCCTCATTTACCCTCACTCCATCCACTCCAATGATGTGGCCCAAATAAAGCATATTTGTGAGCCCAAAATCACATTTGGAGAGCTTAGCATAGAATTGCTGCTCCTCAATAATGTGTAATATTGCCTCAATATGTTGCAGATGCTCCTCCCATGTGCAGTTGTAGATAAGAATGTCATCAAAGAAAACCAGCACACTTCTACTCCTCCTGTGCAACATGAACCTCAATTCAGAAATCCACAGTTTAGGAGACCTCAAAATCAGCAAAGGCTGAGAGAGAACAGAAATCAACAAGCTGAGCCTCTAGTGAGACCTCCTTTTCAGCAAAATTTGGTAGATGAAGAAGATGAGCTTGAGATTCCTGAAGAATCCATCCATTTTCTTGACAAAGAAATGTTATGAATCTTCTTGACTAAAGAAGAGCATGATGAGTCAGATTTGGCTAATCAAAGAGAAGAACCATCAGATTATTTTAAAGGGTATCAACATGCTATTTTCGAGATGCAAAAGCAATATAATCTCATAAATAGAAATGTGCCTATCATTGAAAACAAAGCGCAGCCCAAGAAAGATGTTCCAAAGGCTGTTGAAGTTAAGAATGATACCCCAAAGGTGGCTGAAGGTAAAAAAGATATTCCATTTGGTAAGAAAGACACTCAAATTCCTCCTCTTGTCAAAGATACTAAAAAGTCTGTTTTTGTTTTCAACCTTGAGAATGAAATTTCAAAGATTAAAATATTAGTTTCTTTTAGTGAAATTCTCAAGGTGAATGAATATAGAAGCAAGATAGTTAAGATGTTGAATTCACAACCGGGAGCTGTTGATATTTTGAATGTCCAAGAAGATAATCCTACTATATATTTGGGTCCAAGGTTAGAACATGATCAAAATGAAGAGTTTCCTCCTTTTTATGTAAGCATTAGTATTCATGATATGACTTTGCATAATGCTATGTTAGATTCAGGAGCTTCTCATAACCTTATGCCCAAGGTTATCATGGAGAGAATGGGATTGCAAATCACAAGACCATATAAGGATTTGTTTTCTTTTGATTCCAAGAGGGTTCAATGTATTGGTTTAATAAAGGATGTTGTTGTTGGCCTCCCGCAAATTCCAGCAAAGACAGTTGTTATGGACATTGTTGTAGCTGATGTTCCTCCAAAGTTTGGTATGCTATTGTCAAGATCATGGGCAGCGAAAATCAAAGGCACAATGCAAATGGATCTTTCCTATGCAACAATTCCTATTTTTGGTGAGCAAAGGAGGTTGTATCAGGAGACTAGAATGGCCTACATGGTAAGAAGTAAAGATTAACCTCAAAAAATTTCCTATTTATGCCTTTGATACTGAACTTGGGTCTGCCATTCTTTTCAATGAATCAACTGATAGTTTTGAAGAAGAAATTAGAGCAGAAAATTAACATTTAGAAAATCAGCACTCAGAAAATCAGCATGCAGAAAATTGACAAGTGAATGAAGAAAAGATGGAGGAATGGTGGTCATTGTACTTTGATGAATCAGCAGGAAAATAAGGGGTAGGAGCAGGGATTTGGATTACAAATCCAAATGATGAGAGTAACTTTTACTCTTACAAACTGAATTTTGATTTCACAAACAACATGGCTGAATATGAATCTCTAATTTTGGGTCTAGATGTTTCGAAAAGAATGAAGGCTCGAAATATTTCTGTTTTTGGAGATTCTGAATTGGTTATTAGACAAGTGGAAGGCGTCTATAAAACAAAGGATGTAAGGATGAGAGCTTACAGAAATTTAGTTTTAGACATGTTGGAAAACTTTCAGCCTTATTCCTTCATAGTCAAAACTAGAGATCAGAATTTTATTGTTGATTCCCTTGTTGTTTCCACAAGTATTTTCATTATTCCTATGAATTAAAATGAAAAATATGAGATTGAAGTTCGTCATAGGCCATCCATACCAGACAATATCATAAATTGGCAAGTTTTTGAAGATGATTAGCAGGTGAAGAATTTTATTGAGTTGAAAGAAGAATTTGAAAATACACATGTAGATCAACAAAATATGCTTGTTGAGCCTAAAGAAAATTCTGAAGTTTTGCAATTAAATAATAATTCAATACCAAAGGGTCTTATTCCTCTAGAGAAGCTTTTTGATCAAAATGATGTTTTTAAAGCACCAAATTTGGAAGCTGATGAAGAGGAAGTAGAGAGCTGTATTCTTGGTACATTAGCTTTGCCTAAAATGATAAAAATTTCAAAGCTTCTTTCAGCTGATGTGAAATCCAAATATCTTGAGATGATGAGAAGGTTTATGGATGTTTTTTCTTGGAGTTATTCTGATTTAAAGAAATATGATCCTTCCATTATTCAACATACTATTCCTATCAAGGAAAATGAGAATCCTTTCAAGCAAAAATTGAGAAGAATTAATCCTCTTCTCATGCCATTGATTGAAAAAGAGGTTAAGAAAATTTTTTATGCAAAGATCATTGTTCCAATCAAATTTTCAAATTGGCTTGCAAACTTAGTTCTGGTAAGGAAGAAGAATGGAGAAATCAGAATTTGTATTGACTTCAGAAATTTGAATAAGGCTTCACTAAAGGATAACTATCCTCTTCCTAAAATAGATTCAATTCTGCAAAATATTGTTGGTTCACAAAGGATGTCTATGCTTGATGGCTTTTCAGGTTACAATCAGATTCTTGTGCATCTAGATGATCAAGAGAAGACAACTTTCATTACACCATGGGGTACATTCATGTATGCTAAAATGCCCTTTGGTCTCATGAATGCAGGATCCACTTTCCAAAGAGAAATGGACATTGCTTTTCTGAAGAAAAGGATAAGTCAGTGGTTTTTTATCTTGATGATATCACAGCCTACTCAAAGAAAGAAGAAGATCATTTGAAACATCTAGAAAAAATTCTGCTAAAATGTAGAAGGTTTGGTATCTCTCTCAATCCTACTAAAAGCATCTTTGCTTTAACATCAGGAAAATTACTTGGTCATATTATTTCTGAAGAAGGAATTAGGATTGATCCTAATAGATTCAATGCAATTCAAAAGGTATATTTTCCAAGAAGTAGGAAAGAGATTCAATCTTTTCTTGGGAAAGTGAATTTTGTTAGGCGCTTCATTCCTAACTTTGCTGAGATTGTCAAAGATATAACAAGGATGCTAAAGAAAAGAGTGGACATTAAATGGACAGCTGAAGCAAGGAAATCTTTTGAAGAAATCAAGAAGGCACTCACCCAAGCACCGGTGCTCATCAGTCCATATTTTTCCAAAGAATTTATGGTTTTTACATTTGCTTTGGAAAACACAATTGCTGGAGTTTTGCTACAAAAAGGAAAGCAAGGTATTGAATAGCCTATTTCTTTCTTTAGTAGTTCATTAGCAAATTCTGAGCTGAAGTAAAATATTCTTGAGAAGCAAGCCTATGCTTTGGTGAAAGCTATAAAAGATTTCAGAATTTATATTTTGCATTCGCACATCATAGCATATGTTCCAAGTGCTGTGATAAAAGACATTCTAACTTAGGCATATCCAGATGGCAAGAGGGGAAAATGGATTTCCAAATTGCTGGAATATGATATAGACATCAAGCCAACCAAGTTGGTGAAAGGACAAGGCTTGGCGAAACTAATGACTCAGTCAAATTTGGATTGTCTTGACATAAATCTGAATGCAGAAATATCAGAAATTTCTAAAAATGAAGAAGATTTGGTCCAAATTGATGAGAAATTTCTTACTTTAGAGTGGTACAAGGATGTGGTTTTTGTTCTACAGCATAATAAAGCTCCCGCTGGTCTAACGAAGTCCAAAGCAAGGTTTGTTAAGCTGAAATCATTGAGATATTTTGTTTATGACAACAATCTGTTTTGGAAAGATGCAGGAGGAATTTTGCTGAATTGTTAGCTTGAAGAGGAGGCTAAAAAGATAACTGATGAGTTCCATAAAGGTGATTGCGGAGGATGTCATTATTGGAAAGCTACAACAAATAAGATCCTAAGAGCTGGATATTTTTGGCCAACTATGTTTAAAGACATTTACAAAAAGATCGCTGCATGTCATGAATGTCAAATTTTTGAAGGAAGAAGAAAGCTTGTACCTCTACCTTTGGTTCTTATCTATGTTGAAGCTCCATTTCAGCAATGGGGGTTAGACTTTATTGGCGAAATACATCCATCTTCATCAGGGCAACATTGCAGGATTCTTACAGCAATGAACTACTTCACCAAATGGATAGAAGTGATACCAACCAGGCAAGCTAATGACTCTGTAATTATTTCTTTCTTAGAGAATAATATATAGTCAAGGTTTGGTTGTCCCATGAAGATTATAACAGATAATGCTCAAGCTTTTAAGTCCAAGAAAATGATAAATTTTTGTCATCAATATGACATCACTCTTGGACACTCTACAACATACTATTTGCAAGGTAATGACCTTGTTGAATCGTCAAACAAAAGCATTGTAAGAATCATCAAAAAGGTGTTGCAAGAGAATAAGAAAGCTTGGCACTTAAAGCTGAAATATGCCTTATGGGCTAACAGGATTTGTACAAAGAGATCAATTGGAACTTCGCCATATGAATTAGTCAATGGGGCTGAAGCTGTTTTTCCAACATCACTTTGGGTGCCGGTTATGAAGCTAATTCAATGACTTGAAGAAGAACAAAATGCCATCCAAAGGAGGATTAACCAGCTGATAGCATTACAAGAGAAAAGGAATGAAGTCTATGACAACCATCAACATGTTCAAAACAGAATTAAGAATACATTTGATAGGAAGATCAAAGAGGACAGTTTTCAGATTCATGACAAAGTGCTGAAATGGGAGGCCAAAATTGAGGAAAAGGGCAAGCCTGGTAAGTTTGAGAATTTATGGAAGGGTCCTTTTCAGATTGCTGGTTTTCATGGGAAAAACACATACATATTGCAGGAAATTGATGGAGGATCATATGCTGGAGGGCCTATTAATGGCAAGTTCCTAAAGCATTATGTTTTCTAAAGTAACATCACTCATTCATGACATTGTATATATCCATCTTGGTCAAGTTTTTTGCTAATAAATGACAAGCTGAAATAGAGAGCATAAGCCCGAGGTGAAGGCCCATCAATTCGAAGAAGATGCTTGTCAACAAAAATTTATATTTTTTATAAAAATGGATGGCACTGGTGCTGCGAGTTCTTAGTGTACCATAGGGGCACACTATCCCAAGTGGAGCCACTGTTATCACTATAAAAAATCTCTGAAACTTGGTTAGTTACATTTTTTTTTCCTAAGTCCTAGTGTTAGATAGGGTTAGAGTCATTTTGTTATTTTTCAAGGTCTAGATCATGGTTAAAGATCTCATACCATCATTAAACATTATTTATTGACCTCAATTCACTCTTCACAAGTCTCATGCCATGTTTTAAAACCCATTTGTAAAGTCTGTTTCGAAAATTTGATTGAATAAGCCCAGAAACTGCATTTTCGTAGCGCGCCTAGTGTAAAAATTCCATTTTGCGCTACGAAAACGCTGGTGAATTCGTAGCGCAAAACCCAGAATTTGCACACCATGCGCTACGAAATCGAGAATTCGCAGATTTGTCTCTGAGCTGTCACATCTGTCAAATACAGTTAAATTTTCCATCAAATTCAAAGATTGGGTGTCCTTCATGAGTTTTCCTCCACGCATGCAACCATTCTTTGTCATCATTAGAGGTCATTTTTCATAAATTAGAGGTCAGTCATTATTGGTCCTTTCAAATTTCAAACAGTTGGCCGTTTTCATTTATCTCATGCAAGAAAACACTGCATGCATTCTTAACTGTTGAAAGAAAGAATTTGTGGTGAGATTCCTAGTTATCAAGCGAGGTTGTATTTCTTATCAAGCGAGGCTGTGTTTTCTCATTGCTAATTGAGACAGAGGTTATATTTCAAGAGATGTAGAACTGATTCAAATTTAGGTTATATTATCCATTACTGTGAAACATGAGTTCTTATCAAGTGAGGCTGAATTCGATTCCTGAGTGAAACAGTCTATTCAACAGGAGACTTAGATTGTTAATTTGCTGAAGACACAGGGTTTTTAGAAGGGTTTATTGCAGATTTATGAAGATACAGGTTTCAAGAGGAAAATGGTTGAGGAGAGAAGAAGCCATAGGTTTGGTCATTGCTTAAGGACTGAACCTGAAGGTGTTGAAGCCCTTACAAAAGATAAGTCTGTCGAAGCATCTTTTAATAAAGTTGGATGTTGGAGGTTTTGTGAAAAACTTCAAGGAGGGCACACTCAAGTTACCAAGGAGTTTGCCATAAATTTCACAAGATCAAATTAAAATATTTGGTTCCTAAATGTACCAATTTCCCCTAAAGTAATATTAGTTGTAACAGAGATCCCAAGAGGTGAAGACAGGTGGTTTAAAAATTTCAAATTTGATATGACACCATGCAAGATCTTTTTAAAACCAGAGTTTTCAAAAGTTGACTTGAACAAGGCTGTGCCAAGGAGTTATGTCAGAGACACATTTGCCAATTTTCTCTACAATATTCAGAGATACTTCACTTGCGAGGGTAGATATCATAAGGTATACACCTACCATTTTAAACTCTTGCTTCATTTCATAGGGATAATATCATTAGATTTACCTTTTTATCTCTTCAGAATCTTGGCTAAGATGTCTGATAAGGTACAAATGAAAGTTGAATAATTTGAAACCTCTTTATTTCACCATGGCTTAGTCAAATTGATATTCTTACACGAGCTACAAAAGGCAAATAGAGATTGGGCAGAATTCCTCTTTTTGAGTAGAATTGGATTAGAAGGAACAGCTGCCAGCCCACAAGCTAAAACCCCATCAAAGATTACTGGTACTGTGGAAACAAATTCTAAAAGATTTTTTAAACTTAAACCCAGGAAACAAGTGAAAGAACTAATGACATCATTGAATATCCAAGAGACTCCTAGGTCTGTACAGAAGAAGAAAACCCTGGTTGAGGAAACAATTTTAGAACAGTCAACTAGCAAAGCAAATCCAAAGAAGTTGACTAAAAGTCAGAGGTTAAAAGAAAAGGGTAAGGTTGTAGTTGCAAAGGAGACAAGAGGCAATTTGAATGACATACTTCAAGGCTATCGACATAAATGAATCTCCCCTAGTGCAAGCAGACTTCATCAAATTAGATACAGGTGCCAGCAAATTGAAAAAATTGAAGACATCTAAAAAGTTAGAATTTGAAGAAGAGGTGGCAGAGTTTATTTTTAAACCCAAAAGACCATCAACGAGGCAATCTAAGAAGCTGAAACTGTCAGATTTGGTGATAGAGAAAACAGGGAAAGAAAGTGCTACTGTTTTTTCAGAAACTACAAATGCATCATCTGCAATGCCTGAAGAAGATAGAAACAGGGTTTTCAAGGTTCAAAAGGAAAAAATAAGCTATGAAGAGGTAAAGAATAAACTCATGCTTGAAAATAATGAAATTGAGAAATTGAAGAAAAGAGAAAGAATATATGCTAAAGAGAAGGTCGAGTTTGAAAGGATGAAAGGGTTGTGGGAGCTTGAGAAAAATCCAAATCCTGAACTAATTGACAGCCAAGCTTAGTTTTTCATCTGGACCCAACCTGCAATCAAGGAAGCCAAGTTCATCAGGATGGTTAACATAAAACTGAGGGCTAATAACAGAAGGCTCAAGAGGAGAATTGAAGATTTAGAGATACAATTAAATAAGTTTGGAGATGAGCTACAGCCTAAACCGTAAGTTTCATCTTTGAAATAAAATTTGAAGGTTATATAGTAATGCTCCATTTTTTAAACTGCTCAAGGTTGATGGTTATTGTTATAAGATTGGATCTACACCTGAAGACTAAGTTTTAAAGGTTTCTGACTTGAAATTTTGAGGGAAAAACTGAGAAAGCTGAAGACTCAGCAGTTTCGTAGCACGCTACGAAACTGCTGTAGGATGCAGTTTTGTGAATTTTTGTAAATTTCAAAGAAGAAATGGTTTATTTTTGAAGCCTTGATGTTGATGGGAGGTATATATTGAATATCAATGAATATTCAAAGCGTTTTTGCACATTTAATTGGAGTCTAAAGCATGTTTTTCAAAAGAAAGGTCTGCGCTATGAAAAACACAGACAGTTTCGTAGCGTAGCATTATGGCAGTTTCCACATCATTTTTGAAAAGTTGACATATACGCAGATGGAAGGTAAAATCTATATGAAGACAATAAGACATTTGACACATGTTTTGAGTTCAAATTATGCATCAAATGGTTCGAATTGGTATTAATGAAGCACTCAACTAACTATACAGGAAGCACCATCCTATTTTACAGGGACAGATAAGGAAGAGATAAAGGGGGTCTAACAGCAAGAAGATAGACATGATCATGGTCAAAGACTAGAAGATGCAACTGTCAAGTGTTGTTTTAAGTATTTAGATAAGGTTGTTATTTTTTAATAGATGATGTTTTAGTCCTAATTGTATTAGGAGTCTAAACAGACAGTTTAACTGTCAGTTGTAAATGCAGTTTGTTTTATGAAAAGTGTTAGGTGTAAAATTTTGAATTCTCCTCAAAGGATTGGAGAGAATCCTAAGATGTAATGAATACTCTATAAAAGGGAGGAAATTGAATAGCATAGGGTTGGAATTTTGCTAGAACAAGTGTACTGTTTGGTATTATCTGCAACTCTATTTTTCTCTTAATACAATGGTATCAGTTTGTTACTCAGGATTCAGAAAAGGCTATGGATGATTGATGTTGTTATGTTTCTCCTTTATCTTTTATTTGCAATGGCATGATTATATGTTACTTAGAACTCACTGTGAAGGTTCTCGAACTTCCTTCATATATTCATGGACTGTGTGACCTACTATTTTATTGTTTAACTGATGCATCTAAGCCTTAATATGCCCTAACTTCCATATGAATTTGATATCCATGTTTAATAAAAACATAAAGTGACCCCATAAGCCCAATGGATGCTTGTTTATTGTATTACAACCAATTACTAAATTTAATCCATTTACTCACAGAGTTAGCCATCTGAATTTTATTTGAAAATCATAAAAACTTTGAGAGAGCCCTCTCAGGCTGAGGAGGCTAAGTCTTAGCTAAAAGCCTGGTTTGAAATAGTTACTCAGGGTCTCCTTGATTAGCAGCCTATCAGGGCTTGATTTTGAGATAACACTTGGGAACTCCCCGCAAAGCTACAACGGCTCCTCTAGTTGGAGTAAATGCTCCATTTCCACCTCTTGGTGGTGGTTGATCTCCCCCTGATGCTACAACGTTCTCCCTCTAAGTCTTCTTCTTCCTCCTCTTCATCATCGTAGAATACCTCAATATAATTTTCCTTTCTGGTAGTACACCGATGCCTTGGTGCCCATGGTTCTTGGTAAGTGAAGCAAAGATTTCTCCTCCTTAGATTTCTCTGGACATCATCACTAAGAGACCCTTTATCTTGGTTATCCTTTGAGGGAAGGACCTTCATATCTTTCCCCTTTCACTGAAAGGAGAGCTTTTGTTGGAATGGAGCTTTTACCCTTGGTAAAGCATTTTTTAAGTCTCTATCCCTCTCAATAGCATCCTAGAGCATAGTTGGTCTTGTGGATTTTACCAACCCATGAAAAGGATCTGCTAGCCCATCAATAAACATATATACTCTTCTAGCTGTAGAAAGATCTGGCACCATGAATGAAAGTTTCAGAAATTCAGAGATATAAGTCTTTGGATCTCCTGACTTCTTGAGCTTAGATAACTCAACAAAGTGTGCCTCTGGATCTCTTCGGTCAAATCTTTCCACCAACCTCCAGGTGAATTCTACATAAGCAATCACACCTGCATGCCCCAATGTAGATATACCATGAAACCATCATTCATGTGCTTCACCTTCAAGGTGCAACACTGTTATCTTAATGGCTTCAATCTCTGAAACTTGGTTCAGCTGGAAATAGATGTCTAATTTCTCTACCCAAGCCTTGGTTGTGCACTTGGGTGACCCATCAATAGCAGGCATAAATAATCTACCCATAGTACACTACAAATCATTGTTTTTCATGTACCCTCCACTTATATTGTTATTACAGGGTCTTCTATTATCCTTGATCTGACAGAACTCTTGGAATTTTAGATTCTCTTTGAACCTTTGAGATTGAGATTCATATTATATGAAGTATTCACCAAGAGTCTCCTCCTCTTGGGGCCCTCCAGCCTCATTTCCCACTGCTATGAATGTAGGCATGGTGGAGCGTTGTGAAACTTGTTGTAATGTCGGTTGCTCACACCAATGATGCGAGGTGCCGGAACTTTCTCCATGTTGAAACCGTCTAGGGGATTCCTTCTGTCTTTCTACCCTCATCTCCTTGATTTCTTTGGCAATATCTAGCATAGTTTGGAGAAGAAGTTTTGGAAACTCTTTTTCGTCCATTTCTCTAGATGTTATAGATGTAATGCCCCACAGGTTGAGCCAATATTATGCTTTGATTCCATTGTAATATTCCAAAATAGGAAAAACAAGAATATTGAACACAAAACTAGAAAATGCAGTAAACATCAACACATCAAAACATGAGAAGATCATTGAGCCATTTTATTATATATGATAGCAGAAAATGCAGTACAATAGCTTGAGGAAAAGACACTCAAGCTAGGAAAAACAAGCCTGAAATGACCCTATACATCAAGACATGAAAAATTGTTGCTACATAAACTTCTGGGAGGCCATGACTGCACAATCCTAATGGAAATAACTGTCATTGGAAACTAGGAATGTGTATATCCACTGATATAGTGCTCAGAAAATGCTAAGATCAAAGATATGGGCTTTCTAGAACAATTCCAAGATAACCCAAAAAGGGTTTCCGGAAATACACAGTATGAAAAATGTAGCCCTAGGGCTAAATTATGCTCTACAGCTGGGTAACTCCTAGGAGGTAGCTGATATGATGTAAAAATGGCTGATATTCCTCCCCACTTACTTTCTGGATGAAGGTTTGTTCCCCTCACTGGAGAACAAGCTCAAAAACTAGGGTTATCAACCCTCCACTGAAAATTCCCTACTGGATTGTACAATTCCTGAAGGAGACTACGCTGTTGAAGGTGGCTGAAGATTGGCCTAATGTCAGATTATGGAATGAAGCTCAAAGCAACCTCTCTTGAGTGGGCACTCAAAGTCCCCCGAGGATAAGGGTGGGATTTCTGCCCGGAAACACCCTTGTGCTAAACAGCACAACAGACTCCGATAAACAGCTGAAGCATGCATAAAGTCATAAAATACCACATATAAAAAATATTCAGAATGCTCTTTATGGCTTCCATCCCCTTCCATATATGCATTGTGAGTCTCCTCCCCCTTGGCCCCACTCAATAATGATGCTACTCTCATGGAGACTTCCTCCCATCATGACTATGTTGTCCTCCACTCCCTCCATGACTGCGTTGTTGATTTGGTCAACCTTGACCCCATCCACATGCATTTAACCCCATTCACACCAAGGGGTGCTTTATTCAACTAGATACACTATTCCACTTTCACACTAGAAGTGGTTTTATTCCTACTAAAGATATTTATGGCTCCCTCTACCCTCTTATTCATCTATTTTATTAACAAAAGCAAAATTTAATATTCCAACTAGCTAAAAGCTAATTAGGAATATTACATTTCCTTTAGTGAATTCATAACATCCTAAAAATAATTCCACGAGTAACCCATCCAGACTTAGGATTTTATCCCTTTGGAAGCTTTATAATATTTGGAGTAGTTCATCTTTCCCAACTTCTTTCATGAGTTCCAAATTGCCTCCATTGTTTACAAAATTGGGAAAATAATTTGAGAGCCTTATTACTTTAGAAAATTTGGCTTGAAAGTATTCTTGTAAGAGAGTGGATAAATAGTTGATTTCTTCATTGTTTGTGTCTCTAAAATTTATGCCCCACATGTTGTTTCCTTTGTCAATTTTCTAAATAGAGTTTTTAATTCTTTTTCCATTTGCATCACAATGAAAAAAATTGGAGTTTTCATCACCCACTCATCATCATATGGCCTTATTCTCAAGTCTTCATTCCTTCTCTTTCTTTGGTAAGGTATTCCCATTTTTCACATCTATTTTCTTTACTTCCAACTCCCAAGTCCTAGTTGGGAATCCAGATCCTTCACTACTATAGTGTCCTTAGACCTATTTCCACTTCTTCCTCGTTTAACCATTTTGAATTTAGCTAGAAATGGTTGGGATATTTTTCCTAGGTTGGGACCACTTATAACATGATAGGGTTAGAGTTTGAGTCCCCTCTCAAGTATACTTAGTATTTTACATGAATAACTTTATCCAATAATCCTTTAGTTACTACAAATTAATCAAGCTTCTTGTCTATTTTTTCTACCCCTATTCATGTGAGGAGTAGGTCATAAAATTTATGAAGCTCCTAATGTTAATTTAGGTCTCCCCCTATTACCACAATGTTTCTCTATACCCTTCATATAAAAAATGGTTGTCCCAATATTTCACTTTATTTGAGTAGGGGCCATAAATTTCTAAGATATATTTATCACCCCATAACCGATGAAAATATGTCTACCCCTATCCTTGTTAGAAAGGCCAAGGATTAGATAAGCTAAATTAGAATCTCTTCCATATTGTAATATTATTACTAATATCCCAATCACATCAACATAACTGAAGTCACGCCTTGTCATCAATTTTGAGAGTTCCTAAACAACCTTTTCGTCATCTATCATTATTTCATGCATGAGGATAATCATAAGGTTTTAATGTTTCTAGAAGCCTCCCAATGGATAGTTTATCTGATGGAATGGCCATCCCCCTATAATTAATGTTCCAGAAGATCATGTAAGCCCCCCACTAAGGATAGATTCTCTAACAACCCCAACTATAGATATTTTTTTCCCAAATCTAACCTTTAAAGATGGTTGTTTAATTATGTGCCATGAACATATAGGACATTTTTTCCTCTTTTTTTGACTTCTATTTTTTCCCATCCATGAAACTTGAACCCGTTTCAACCTTCCTTATGAATCAAGGACTTATATACTTACAAGTAAAAGGTCATATTTCCCAAATGAGAAGAATCTCGAGAGGCCTTGCACACTTCATAACCCAAGCTAGGGTTTTCAAATATCCCCACTTGGGCTTCTTTTAATCGAGCCTTATTTATAATTGGTAGAGGAATAAATATTGGGGACATGTGACTTTTTATGATTGAAAGGCTACGTAGAAATTCACTAATGGACTTCAATGCTTTGCATATATCTATAACCCCAAGTGTTAAAAATTAAAATTTCCAAATATTTCCTTTTACAAGGGGAATGTAACTAAAATTACTTACTTGTGGGAGGCTTATGGTCTTTTTTGTCACTCACAACATCTATATTCTATTCCTTTTGAGGACTCCAGGCCAAGGGCTTCGTAGTTGGTTCCTCTATCTTGTTAGGACTCAGGGGTGCCTCATGTTTTCTCATTTTCCTTAATATCTTAAATGCTTCTTATTGTTTGGGGAAATGTAGAAATTTTCAATCCAAAACTCATGTTTTCCCTTGTTGAGCCTACACCTTCCTATCGTAGTCCATTGTGTTGTGCCCATAGCTATGAAATCACCCACATGTGAATGATATGCGTTCATAATCGATAGTTTGTTAAAATTAATCTTCACCTTGTTGGAGAACCAATTCTTCTACAGATACCTTACTTGTTTCAAGATCTACTAATGATATATACATCATGAAGTATTTGGTGTCCGAGAAAGATAAATCAACTTCATAAAATGTCTAAAGGGAGTTCCATGTTTCTTCAAAAACATCCTCCAAACATAATATCAGTGGTAGCCCTAATATTGAAATCCATATTAGTAAAATGACCTCTTCAACCAACTTGGCATCAAATTATACATGCAAGTTCTTCAAGAAAAGGTATTGGGATCCTCGCTTTGTTGGCAATTTGATGCAATGTGTTGTCCTTGATGGCAACCTACTTGATGAAGTTGTCTTTGGATAGCAACTGTTGTGTTAAAGATGTAAGAATGATGTATCTACAGATGTGACAGAGAAAAGAATTCCAGTAAGTGCTGGAGAAATGATAAATATAATGTGTCACAATGTATATGCGAGTTTGTAAAGGCCAAGTCGTGTATACACGCGGATAAGTACGTCCCAAGTCGCGTATGCCCTTTTGCGCTCCAAATTTATAATACCAAGGGGCATTACCATGGTTTTGGCACACACAGTATTGAGCGTTGTATGGTTTATTTGATTCCGTCCAAGAATACCATCGAAATTTGTGTGGTTTTGACTCATGGTATTGGTAAAATCTAAATCTATTTAAGGAGAAGAAATTCATAGTGCATAGTGTGCATGTGTAAGGGTTGTTGATGAATAAATTTCTCTAAGGAATATCTGCATGAATGAACTCTGTTCTTAATTGATAGATCTGAATCTATGATGCACCCATGGATATAATGATGGTTCAAGATCTCTAGATCTAATGATGATGAATCTCTAGTTTGATCGACTGACGAAAGCATGAAGGATTGGCGCAAGTCTGCCGAAGAAAGTGAATAAATCTGGGTAAGTTTTATAGATCTGATCTGTTCTACAAAATTTATCTTTTACAGATCTATATGCTAGTTGGTTTCAGAAAAAGCGTGTATATACGCGGGATCTCTTCATGAAAAGTGTGTATGGAAGTTAGGGTTTCTGAAGAATAAAATACACAGAAGTATACGCGGGTTGGTGTGCAAGAACCTTATTTATATCTCCTTTATCTTAGAAAGCCAAACCAACCACCCCTTAGAGATGGTTATTATACAGGGTGTGTATCCTACCAAAGATTCATATTTTAACCTTGTTAATTTCTTTAAAAATTCATAAGACTTATTTTGCCAGAAAACCTTCCTATGATCACCTTCCCTTCAAGTTCCATAATATTATTTAATTTGGTATTGAACCCAAATTTAAACTTCTCGATTTTGGATTTGTTTTCTTTTAAATGCATTTCATTCTTTTGGATTTGTTTTATTTTAAATGAATTTCATTCTTTTGTATTTTCCCTCTTATCTTAGCGATGGTTGCTCATAGCTCCTTGCTTCCATTGTGGATGAGACACTCATTAGGTTAAAGTTTGGGTGGTCACCAATAAACCCTATCCCATGTCATTTAGTAGAAAGACTTGAAGAGTTGAAAATATGAAATTCAATATCCCCATAATATGTTTGAGGTGGTATAAAAACCCTCTCTATGTCATAACCACACTTATTAATTCAATCATCATTAAGGATGGAGAACTCTTGTCTCATTCCCTTTGCATGTGCTTAGTGACATAGCATGTATGCCATTAAGGCCCTTCAAGGACACTCTATATCTCCCTTCATCTCTGCTTTTGGTCACACACCCCTTTGAATCATACTTATGGATCATCCATGGGTCAACTACCCTAAAATTTCAACCATGTCCTCCTCCAATGGGAGTGACCCTTCCAACGTACTCACCCAAAATCAATTGGAATGCTAGGTTAGGAAAGTCTTGTGATAACCCATATCCACCGCCCCTATGTCAAATTGATTTCTTAATCTATTTTTTGGCTTCCATCGTCATCAAACACTATGTGCCATCTCAACCATGTTCTTAATTACATACTACTTTTCTATTCCACTTAATAAGAATATTTTATTAGTAGATAAATTTACTTTACTCTAATAAATTTATCCTATGTAATGAGAGGTTATGAATGATCTAAATATAGTTCATCTACTTCTATTAATAAAACCCCCCTTTCTATTCCAATTTATATGAACCCTTTTTCAATTTTCCCTCTGAAGTAATAATAGTCATGACATAGTTAGCAAAGGAAACACTATTTTATCTATTTTCAAAGAAAATCCATGAATTTAGAGATCCAAATATTTGACTTCCTACACTACAAGGAAAATACCCTCTAGTGGAGGTTATAAAGGAGGTTTTTAGTGTTATAAAATTTTCCAAATTCGTAAAAAAAAACATTTGCTACAACATCCGTTTTTGGTAATGGAGGTGTTAACGGAGCTTCTAACGAAACTTCAACACAACTAAAAAAACCAGGCGGTCGAAGGTTTTTACGGATGTATTTCTTATCGGTGTGTGCTTCATGTGTGAACACACCGATGCATTTTAACTTGTATGCACCAGTACTATAAACATACCAAGAAATGGGATGGAAAACAAATTTCGGAAGCCCCTGGGCGTTTAGAAACGTCCCGATGTGTGTCACCAACAAATATGCACCAGGCTGATAGAAGGTGCATGTGCCAGCACCGTTAAGGTGTAAAAACGCACTAGGTCGTTAAGGTGTAAAAACGCACTGGGTCGTTAAGTTGTAAAAACGCACCAACACGTTAAAGGAAAATCATACCGGTGCATGCAACGCCTATCCGCTTGGGTCGTAGTCATCGATAAAGCGCATCATGCGTTCTAATTGGTATTGGTATTTGATGCGGTGCTCATAGGTCTTAGAAACGTACCAGTGTGCAATAGTGTTCACTTTATATTTTTTAGGAACATCGACCTGTGACAATGAAATTATTGTGATTTTTATAAATTCATTAAACATAAAAAGTCGACACATATCTTTTAACAATATTCATATCAATTAATTTTTTATTAGTGCATTTGAATGTGATGTATGGATGAATTTGTTATATCATATCATCAAATTTCGCATCTCTTCATTATAATATTTAATTATCCATATATTTAATCAGTGGTGTAACATTTCATAGCGAAAATGGAGAATGCAATAGAATAAATTAAAATGTATTTTATTATATATATGTGAATAAGACACTCTTTGTCATACAAAATGGGGCAGTTATTGGTATCCCTTTTTCTTTTAATTGGGACACTATGTCCATTACTTTAAACAAAATTTCTGATTTCACAGACAAATATTTCAAAAGATACAATGCCTTGCTTTGATATCCAAACATATTGATCATCATTCTTCGCTGGAGCTGTTGTCACTGCTCAAGCTACTTCCATGACTTGGGTTATTTGGAGGAATTTTTTGTTCATTGTGTTGATTGTTTTCTTCTTCTTCAAGTTCCATCTACAAACATAAAAATAAAGTGTAATGAGTGTATCTACATTAGTGAGAATAATGAAAATTGTAATATTAAATAATATACATCAATGTAAATCGAAAAGAAATGTACCATAGAAAGAATTGACTCGTGAACTATACACATTCTTTCAAAACCAAATTTCATGCCTTATTTCAACAATTCATTTGTTGGCGTAGATCCATACTTTGTTTCATGCAAGTTTTATACCCCATAACAAATCATAGATTTAATATAAAATATGTATTTGTTCTATTAATTATAGACAGAGCTAAGTAAAATAAGATGGATACTTAAAATTCCACAATTAATTTCTAATATGCCAACATATACTGACAACACATATTTAACCCAATGTCAATCAATTCTTCTAATGGTTCTTCTTTGTATATTAGCACCTGTTTGAAGACATTAAATGATGATTGTTGTAAAACAACTTAAAATATACAAAAATGTGTTGAGAATTTGTAGGGTTGTAGGTTAATACAATTCTCTTAATGATAATTACTTGAGAGCTTATTTATGTATTTTCTTCTTTAGCTTAGTTAATCTTTCATCAAGTCAATTATCAAAGTACTCATTCAAATGTAGAGACAGAATTATTTTTACTTGTAATTGAATTCCTTGAAATGTAGTTAGGAAGGTAAATCTCTGATTTACCTTCCTTACTTTCTACCACCTATAGATCACTGCCTTGACTTTGACAAACTCTTTCCATAGATATTTTAAACTCAGAGATGTTCTTACTGTAACCTTCTTGCACCTTCCACAATCTACTGCACCAATCCTGTAACTTCTTGTATTTATCCGTAAACTGTACCTTCAATCATTTTCGCAATCAGTATCTTTCTGTCTCTTCCGCAATCTCTACTTTTCTTATCTGCACATTGTACCTTCCAGTAAATTTCGCAAACTGTACTCTTATGTTCCTTCATCAATGTGCTCCTTCCTGTTTATACCGTAATCTATACTCTTCAGTCCACACTAACTTCTTCACTTTTAAGCGCTATCAAACCTCGGACAGATACACAATTAATTGTATCTTCTTCGCAGCATATGTAGCAGTATTAATAGTTGTTCCTGCCAGATAATAAACCGACATTTAGGTCGACTTCAACACAGTTTTATAGGCCAACTTCCTTACAGCAAATAGGCTTATCTCCAACGTTGAATATGAGCAATCTTGAAGGCCATTCTTCCGCAATGTCTTGGAGGATATTCTTCAGACTAAACACTCCATTTACATGACTCTTAATTACACTTATGTTCATAAGAAAAAACCTAATAGACATCAAGAAGAAGTCTATAGACCTATAATAGAATCTTGCTCATGAAACCCATGAAGCAAGTACAACAAAATACATTTTATTATCTTTGTCTCCTTCTTTTCATAATCATGAAGATAGACCTAGTTACATTTTACAACACTCCCTCTTAACTAGGGAGGTATTCATATAGTTACATTATCATTTTCAAACTAAAGAATCTCATACGAAAAATCGGATTGGTAATCGCATCTGTATAACATCATATCAACCAGCATTGTCCTAGTGCAAGGCCTTGACTAACAGCCCCATCTCTTCAATGAGACAATGGGATTCAATGCTGGCGAGACACATGACTTATAGACACCTTCGTCATTGTCTCTCCAAGGTACATACTCCACCCAGGTGTTCCCAAAGTATGACCTTCTTGGACTATTCTTCTCTTGGGTAGCTAGCCCTAAAATAATATCGGTCCCCGACTACTCTTATATTGAATGCCCTATCACATTCTCAAAGAGTTTCAAATGCCAGATGATTACCTAATCCTCCATTCTGTCTTCCCAAGACCAGAATGATGTATCTATCTCTCCCTCTCAACCAGGGAGGACCTTATTCCACAAGGGAATGTATGCATTCTTATACAAAGAATGTACCTAAGCTCATCCTTAGGAATTACCAAGTTTCTTCTAAGGAAGAAACATACCATTAGGCTCCCTCTTAACTAGGGACCTCTATCAACAATGGTGAGACACCCAGTTGCTCATGAATAATTCCTGTCCTCGATGTCATGGATTTTGATATTGAGGAATCTCCAAATTTTAGCTTCATAGGGCACAGATCATCCATCATTTTCATCCTAAGTCATGTCAACTATCAAAAAGTGATTCATCAGATTTCCTTAGCTGGTCCACTATTATGCCATGCTTCTTTCCTTCGAATCATCTCCAAGGATCATACATCCTTACTCATGATTAGCAGCCCTGCACAAATTATTCCAAATAAACATATTCATATGAACCTTTTAGAACAAAAGTTACCTTAGTGACAATCTTTCACCATGACATCTTCTTGTAGGCATCGGCATCCTTCATACAGATTGACACATCTCCTAATGATATGATTTTTGCCAAAGGTCTTCTTCTTTACCAGACTTTCGTTAGAGTCTACATATCTTTCCAGGAGATCTCTTAGTCACATCTTGACATGGTTGCATTTCATGATATCTTCCTCTCTGCAAATTATTTATTCCCATGAACTTATAACCTTTCTAGTTTCTTGTTCATATACAACCAGCTCATATTTCATGAGGACATATTATGTTGATTTCATTTGTTCGTGTACTGAGAGATACTCCTCCATAGATCATACTTCTAAATACATAAGTTCATTACCTGCAACCATATGACATGACTTCACAACATCCAATGTTAGCATATAAATATATACAATCCTCTTACCCTTTTTCCCTTGAGTAATCCTATAGCAATTATTTTAGGAATGAATAGATTCATTCCCTTGGCTTGTTTCATCAATATGGCTTCACATCCTAGAAGTATGTTTCTATGATGACCCTTTCTCTTTGATGACTACTTTCTTAAAAAATTTCAAAGAGGTTTTCCCAGAGCTGATTCACTAGGAGTTCCTGCCATGCTTACATCAGGATGCTACATTGCTTCCTATCATATAACCAACATAAATAAATTCCTTATAATTTTGCGTGATTTTCCTTGAATCTTATTTTCTTTCTCTTATTGAGATTGTCCCTTTAGGACCATATTTCTTGTAATTTCCTCAACTTCCCTATTTCCTTCTGCAAATGTTTGAGTCTTCAACATTTTTGCCCTTGATTTGTATTTTTCCATCTAGTATAGGGACCACTAGTTGAATGAGGTAATTTTCTTGTCTATTTGTTACGTTGTCCATCTTATCGTCTTTTCCAGATCTCACAGTTGAGATCTTATGAAGATATCCTTCATCTTTTAATACCTCAATTTTGTGTAAATTTGGTCTAAGTGACATAACCATATTTATTGCATAGAATAGTTCTTTCAGCTTATCATATATTCTCTTAATGTCTCCAATCCTTCATAGACTTTTCATGACTTTTCTTTCTTCGAGGACTATGACTATCCTCCTCATGCAAGGATTCTTGGTAACCTAACCATCTTATAGATCTCCCTACAAAAACAAATCCATTTAACCAAATTTGATTATAGAATGAAATATACTTACTTGATAAGTGAAGATAAAGCCTTCAGCTTGACTTCTTCGATGGTTGTTGAGAGAAGATGTGTTAGTGCTTTCTGTTTTTGGATGATATGCTTCCAAATGAAAAGTATTTTCTTCAAGTAGATCATTGCTCCATCATTGACACCATTAAGTTGACACCAAGGCACAACACCGAGATCTTTGTGCCCTCATCTTTGACTGTGATAGCACCGAGAAGGCACAACACCCTTTCATGACACTGTATCGTCCTACTGCCACCGAGATCATGACTATGATTTCAATAGAATAGATCACATGTTGTGATTGGCCCAAGACTGTGATCTTTACAGTGGGAGATATCTAAAATTTTGACAATGTTAGTCATTCTGTAATGTCTTCCGAAAAACTCAGAGAATTCCGATCTTCATTGTTCCATCTGAAAGTCACAGAGGTGTGTCACCAAAAATTTCAGAGAAGGATTTCCGAATATTGTCTTGGTGGACTGATCTGAGGTTCCTTGAGTGTCTCTTAGATTGTATGCCCTTTCTTTAGCTGTTACCTTAGCTCTAATACCATGTTGAGAATTTGTAGCGTTGTAGGTTAATGCAATTCTCTTCGTGATAATTACTTGAGAGCTTATTTATGTATTTTCTTCTTTATCTTAGTTAATCTTTCATCAAGTCAATTATCAAAGTACTCAGTCAAATGTAGAGACAAAATTATTTTTAATTGTAACTGAATTCCTTGAAATTTAGTTAGGAAGGTAAATCTTTGGTTTACCTTCCTTAATTTATACCACCTGTAGATCACTGTCTTGACTTTGAAAAACTCTTTCCATAGGTATTTTAAACTCAGAGATGTTCTTACTGTAACCTTCCTGCACCTTCCGCAATCTGATGCACCAATCTTGTACCTTATTGTATTTATCCGCAGTCTGTACCTTGCTTATCCACACACTGTACCTTTCAGTACCCTCCGCAAACTGTACTCTTATGTTCCTTCCTCAATCTTCTCCTTCCTGTCTATACCACAATCTATACTCTTCAGTCTGCACTAACTTCTACACTTTTAAACACGATCAAAACTCAGACATATCTGCAATTAATTGTGTCTTCTACGCAACATATGTAGGGGTATTAATAGTTATTCCTACCAGATAATAAGCCGACATGTATGCCGACTTCAACATAGTTTTGTAGGCCGACTTCCTTACAGCAAATAGGCTTATCTCCAACATTGAATATGAGCAATCTTGAAGGCCATTCTTCCACAATGTCTTGGAGGATATTCTTCAGACTAAACACTCCATTTACATGACTCTTAATTACACTTATGTTCATAATAAAAAACCTAATAGACATCAAGAAGAAGTCTATAGACCTATAATAAAATCTTGCTCATGAAACCCATGAAGCAAGTACAACAAAATACATTTTATTATCTTTTTCTACTTCTTTTCATAATCATGAAGACCGACCTAGTTACATTTTACAACAAAATGAAATCTAGTTAAGTTGTTATAAGGAACTAACAATTACTCAGAAACTTAGATATCAACCCTTTTCTTCCTTGTCATCTTGTTTTATGTGTTGAATGGGTTCTGTTTTCTTTTCTCTTCTGCAAGAAAATACTTGAAAATTAATATTTAATGCTAAATTATTTATTTATTGTACCTAATAAAAAAATTCAATGATTACATATTACATTTGAAGCACATTGTTGTTGAGATGGATCCTCGTGCGATGCAATTATCTCCATTTCTTTGACCATCCCCTTATACACCTTTTTGGACATTCCTACTGGCATATTTATTATATCAACTCGTTCATCCTTTGCGATTTTCATAATCTTCCTAAAAATGTAACATGACAATAAACAATTTAATTTTTATATTGATATATGAAAACTAAATATAAAAAAAGTGATATTTATAAATTATTACTTTGTAGTAATATATACATATAATTCTAGAAAAACATTTAAAGGAATATTACTTTTTCAATCCTTATTTTCTGTTGTTGTACGTTTTTTATATTAAAATATGACATGTCTCATTGACCAATTCTCTGGAAACTCTTCCTGTAGTTTAAATAAAATTTGGTTCTTGGAATAATTGGATTGATTTTTGTATTGTAAGTTGAAATAACTTCCATACATTCGTTCCACTAGATCCCTCAAAGTTTTGTAAAAAATTTCCCCCCTTTCGTTAACCTCCAGCACCCACTACAAGGAAAAGACCCTCTAGCGGATGTTTTTGAGGAACCCCATAGAAAAATACCCCATACATCCATTTCAAGCAGAGGTTACTAGAGGAGGTTGGCGCGCGGAGGGTTTTGCGGATGTTTTCCGCTCGATACGCTTATCATTAAATGTTGCCCCGGTGCTCTGGAATCGTGAAAGGACCGGTGCACACAAAAACATTGGCACATCGGACATCGTGCACTCCGTACACACCCGCCCGGTGCATCGTATTATTCTATAGCACCGGTGCGTCATAACTCTTCCGTGACGGTGCATTATAAAACATTGCGCCAAAACCAAAACCACCCAGTGCGGTAGAAAGAAACCGCACCGGTGCATCATAAAACAATGCGCCAAAACATAAATCGGCTAGTGCATTCATAAGAACTAGAATCAGTGCACCTATAAACCACGCGCACCAGTAAAGGGCTAAATAATAAAAAAATTACGGCAAAAAACCCAAATTTTTCATTTTTCCAGTGCTCCTGAGCTCTCAATTACCAGTGTGCTCTACCATAGAATGCATCGGTGAGCACAAAAAATTGGCACACCGGACTACATGCGTGACGTACACACCCGCCCGGGGTGTCCTGTTACGGTAACGCACCGGTGCTTCACTACTCTTCCACGCCGGTGCATCATAAAACACCATGCCAAAACAGAAACGTGTCGATGCATTCTTATCCAAGAGCACCGGTGCACCTATAAAAATCACGCACTGGAATAGCATTAAATAAAAAAAAATTAAGGCCAAAAAACTGGTGCTTTACGACTATTCCGCACCGATGCATTATGAATATTCCGCCCCAGTGCATCCTCAAAACATCGCACCAAAATTGAAACATCTCGGTGCGGTGTTACGGAACCGCCCTAGTGAATCATAAACAACGCGCCAAATCTGACACCGCCCGGTGTGGTTGTAAGTAAGCATATCGGTATGCCTATAAAACCCCGCGCACCGGAACAGGGTTAAATAAAAAAAAAATTACGGCCAAAAAACCGCATTTTTCACTTTCCTTAGTGCTCTAGAGTTCTCAAGCACCGGTGCCATTTCCCCTTCTCTAAGCTTCCTTGACATCGGTGCTCTCATTACACACATTGCACGCACTGCTTCTCTGCATTGGCCACCAATCTCCAGCTCGCATTTTGAAAAATGGTGGATAAATTTTCTTTTGCAAATTTTAGAGCCATTATGCCTCCTTGACAGCGAAATGTACAGGTATTTTTCTAGTTTTTCCATAATTAAGCCTTGTAGTGAATTAGAATTTGAAATAACCTTAAAAATAAACATTAAAAAAGAAAAGAAAAAAATATTTGTCACGCGCTGCGCCTGAGATGTTGGGCTCGCACCGGATAGCAGTGCTGCCTGTAAAATTTATAGGCTGCACCGCCACTAGTGCTAATGGTATCCGCACTGTTTCTGGGGTGGTGCCGAAAGGCGCCTCGCATAATTTTAAATTAAAAATAAAATAAAATGCGGTGCGCTAATTTAGCCAGGTGCACCGTTGACCATGGGAATCATAGCGTGGTGAGTTGACGGAATTATCTGCCCCAGTGTATGTCAACGCACCACATTCGGCATTCTGAGAGGGTCAACGATGCGACAGGGTAAAATACCACACCGTCGACTATGTAATTTTCATGAATTCAGTGCGCTGACATGACTATACACTCCGGGGCATATATTTATAGTCAGCACACCGCTATTCTGACCTTAGATATAGTCAACGATGCTTGAAAAAAAGACATCTGCACTGAGGCCAGTGTGTTGTAATTCATTAGGGGCACCACCACTGGTATGCTACAAACTTAAGCCGCACCGGAATCGGTGCATGACTGTTTTTGTGGCACACCGACTAGTCTGTTTTTTTCTTCAAAAAATATATATATATATATATATGTATATTCCTAAATACATGTATGTTTTAATAAAAAAAATATTTAATATGTCAATGATTTAGAGAGAAGAGGAGGAACAACAGCAACAACATGCAGAACAGTATGACATGATTTGCCAATGGGAGGCTCAAGAGAGGGAGAGAGATGCATACCCTCGCCCTATTATAGCAGATACCCAGGGGATCCTTAGGCAAGTAGGCCTCCTCAAGTTATATGAGAAGGCTACTTCCCTAAAGGCCCATAGTGTGTTTTTGAGATATCTTATCCGCAGGTGGAATGCCCAGCGATAAGCTTTCCAAGTTGGTCCTAACCATTGGTACACACCCACTGAGGAGGATATTTATTTTATTACAGGACTATCAAGGAGAGGGGTGGATTTTCCCTCATTCCTAGACGTGCCTGTTGGCTGTGTAGTAGGGAGTTAGTTAGTTTACTCCCAGAGATACATTAGAGCACATGTATTGTCTCCTTCATATTTTCAGGTACCTGGAGATCAGTTACATTGTTACACCATTTTTTGGTCATCTAACCTATTATCATTAGATGGACCAAGTACACCATGTAAGACCAATTATACCCTAAGTAAAATTGCTTTCACTATGAAAATAACTTAGTAAACCACCTTTATTAAGTTTTTTATGGCCTAAACAGGAAACCCCATGAGGAAATATTAAATAAATATATATTTTTTTAATTTTCCTCAAGGAATAATTAGTTAAACAACAGTTTAATTAATATTCTTGGTTATATTTAACCCAAAACAAGGAAATTAATAAGATAAATCATTATTTATCTTATTATTTTCTAAGAATAATTATTTAAACCTTATTTAAATAATATTCTTTGTTAAATATGACTAAATCACCCTTAAATAATTAAATAAATCATTTATTTATTTATTATTTACAAATAAAGGGATTTGACCCAAGTCAAATTCCTTTTCCCTCCAACAAATATAATAAAATATTCCATAAAAGTTGGATCTTGATTTGGTTAATAATATTTTAACTATGCACCAATATCTAGACTAACTCAATATTTTGTTATAAATAGAAGGTTTTTCCCAGTCATTTACCACCTTTTGTTGCCTAAAGATCACTCTGGATCTATACTTTTGGTCTAACTATTGATCCACCATGATAGCCATATTTTGCTACCATTTTTGTTTGGGTTTTCTACAACATAAAGAGAGAGGAGTTTTAGATCTGAAGTGTTGAGGACTTACAAGAACCCATCCCATTGAGGAGAACTGGTAACACCCTTCTTTTTTTTCCTCCCAGGTGCCATTAATACAAAATTCATTCAACATATTCTTGTCTTGTCTATTGGATGCCTTAAGTAAATCTTGTTTTTTCTACTATTTAATGTCTTTTAATGCATAGATCTAGATTTTTGCAGCATTTATCTTGATCACCTAACTGTAGATCTGAAGATATTGAAATCCATGTTTGCTGTTAGGGCTGTTTTTTATGCACATCTAATGTGGTCTTTTTTCATACGCTTGGAATTAAGATTCATACTAACAACTAGCGACTCCACACGGGTTTACGATTACGACCTCTATCATTTTTCTGATCCTTGCATATACAGCTACTTCAAACCATAGGATTCTCTTCAGCCTCTTGTTTTTGCTTTTCTTGATGTTTTTTTTAACCTATAAAACCCTAAAACGATAAAAATTCTAACTTCCGTGTGTTTTCAGACCTATTGCGCAGGTGACAGACATTAGCCGCAGCTGAGACAACGATTTTTTCTTAAACCTACTGCCGAGAGTGCCAGAAGTACAGGTCACACTTTTTGGACCAAAAACTGTGACCTGGACCCTCAGGACACACCTTTCATCCCAAAAAATACGACCTCTGTTGAAAACAGGTCAAAACCTGCGACCTGGAATTTTTGCTGGAATTTTTCTGAAAGTTTTATGGGTTTGTCTGAGCCTCTGTTCAGGGTTGTCTGACCCCCGTCTCCACCCATTTTGGACCTATACTTGTTCTTTTCTTCTCAACTAAGTGGGAACCTATCCCCCTAGGGCTTCAGTACCCTCCACTTCTTGTGGAAGAGTTTTTGCTGTTGCAGGTTATCTAAAATTTCAGAGTCTTCAGCCTTTTTTCAGATCTGATACCTCACCTTCAGATCTACTTTAGATCGGCTTGTTATCCATCCAAATCACCTCGTTTATCTTTGTTTGGGTTTTCCTTTAGGTTTCTCTTTGTTTCCCTCTTGGAGATAGCCTTTCGCCACCTCTTTTTACAGCAATTTTTCCTCTGATCTGCTGTTGTTTTCTGCACCACTTTCCAGCAGATTTTGTCCTTTAGATCCCTATCCCTCCTAATCTTAGATCTATTGGCTTTTTTAGTGTGTTTTTATTAGTTTTTTACTCACCTATAGACTAGTTGTTGAGAGGCCTGCCTCCTTGGATTTAGATTATTGCATTATTAGTTGTTTATTTTATGTTTTTGCAGGCTTATATACTGTCATTTGTAGGTTTATTTGCAGCTATACAACACATTTTTTCTTTTTCTCTACAAACGTCTGTGTTTAAAAATTAAAATTTACACACTTCACACACACACCCTAAGCGAAAAAGGGCTTGGTTAACACCACCAAGCAAAGACTCTAAAACATTGAAATCAATTGATCCTGCACATCTCCGCCCTTGTTTCGACATTGTAATCAGTTGATCCTACACCTCCCTGCCCTTGTTAGTCTCTTTTTCCTTTGTGTCGTGTTTGTGTCGTCATCATTGCACCACCAAGGCATTTATCCTGGAGACTTATTGGCCTTCATCCTCAGTTTCCGGTAAGAAGACTTACTCCTCCGTGTAGGGTTCGAGTTAGTCCTCCACCGAGTCCACACACCGACTCTTCTTCTGGTCCTTTGGGTTCTCCTTCTAGTTCCGCCTTCAGTTCTCCCCCTGACACCTTCACCATGTCTGGTGCAGGACCTAATGCTGGTGGTAACCCCGACCCTCATGCTGGGAATACCACTAGTGGGACCGCAACGGACACTACCCCGGTTGCGCCCTTGCTCCCCTTCATGGCAGGCCTCAACCTCCCAGATTTTTATCAGTTGATAAATGACCCTATACACCATGATGCTAGTTTGCCTGCTATGCTGACGAAGCTCCCTTCCGACATCCAAAATTTTGAAGGCCTTGCTGGAGAAGATCCTACAAATCATGTTCGATCTTTCCACATGTGGTGTTCGTCTAACTCCATTACCGATGACTCTGTCCGTCTTCGGTTGTTCCAACATACGCTTACAGGTGAAGCTTCTAAATGGTATGTTGATCAGGCCCCTTCCTCTCATACCACCTTTGTGACTATTGCCTAGGATTTTCTATCTTACTTCCAACTTCCCCTTCGTTATGACACTAGTACCGAACTCTTGACTTATTTCCGTCAATCGTCTGCGACCCGCCTTTCCGATCATGTCCAGGAATGGCGGAGAAGAAAGAGCCTATGTCGAGCTCCCACCTTCGAAGACCGTGTCTACATGGACTGGTTCCTTCGGATCTCTTTTTCCACCTATTGGAAAATATGTCGCATCACACTTTCCTCAAACTGAAGAAGCCGCTCTCCAAATTGCATTAAAATATGACCTGATCTACACTCAGTCAGGTTATGTTTATACCGTTCTACCTGATCTTCCCAGACCCGGTGGTGCCAACGCACCAGGAGCATCTCACGCTGCCGACGGTATCGTTGGAGCTCTCTCTAATTCGTACGCTCAACCTCCCATGGGCTATGGATTTCCTCAGAGGGGGCCAACACCTCTTACACTTTTCCCCCTCCCGGTAGCACGTATCCAGGATACGGCATGCCTCCTCTTTTTTCCCAACCTCCTATTTACCACACTGTTACCCAACCTCCTTATTATCTGTATCCATAGCCTGGTGCTCTAGCACCTCTAGCATTAGCACCACTTCCTCCCTTGCCTTCTCAACCCCTGCAACAGCAACCACTGCCCCCTCAGGGGCAGGTATATGCATAGCAGGGCGCGACTAATCCTCCTCCCTCCAAAAAGAAGAGGAAAGGCACTCAAAATCAGTCTTCTCCTCGTAATCCTGGACCTAATCCTCAAAATAATGCTTCTAACACTACTAACCAGCAACAGGGCACCTAGCCCAAGCAGGACAGGCTTGTTCGCATGAACAACCCTTGTTCTTGTTGTGGCTTTTATGGTCATTACACACATGATTTTCCTCTTTTACCACAGATGTGGAAACTATGGGAGTCTCAAGCAACATTGAGAGGACAACAAGCCTCCCCTTCTGTCCCTCCCAGTGTTGCACCTAGTCAACCGGCTGTGCTTACTGATCCTTTCCCTCAACAAGGATTTTTGGCTACCCAATCACCTGAAGGTCAGGTGGCCACTCAAACTCTTCCATCTGGTACCTCTGATTACCAGATTCTCATGATGAACTCTGATCAACCTCTAACCATAGACATCAATCTTCAGACTCGATCCCGTCAGTACAACAAGCCTCCCACTACATCTGTCATCGAGCCGCCTCCTTCGATCTCTACAGAGCCTCTTTCAACACCTAATGGTCCCTTGCAGATCCCTCAGCATAAAGTGGAGGTTCACACCAAGATCCCTAAGGGACCACTCCACCGAAATGTTGCTTCTGGTAAAGCTGCCCATTCGTATAGCATAGTAGATGATTTGGCACAATCCCCTGCTGCCATTTCAACGCTGGAACTCCTCCAATTGTGCCCTTCACAACGAAAAGCTATACTATATGCCATGGGCGCTATAGATCCTTTCGACGATCAATTGATGGTCTTTGATGTTGACCAGTCAGAACATCCTCCTCTCCCTCCTTCCGTCACCTTCCAAATCCCAGTCAAGATCTGGAACACCAACATTTCCCGGTGCATTATTGATGAGGGGGCATCCACCTGTGTGATGTCCGCTTCAGTTTGGAAGCAACTCGGATCACCTGAGTTGGCTCCTTTCACGATCACTCTTCAAGAGTGGGATGGCCACACCTCCCAGCCCATCGGCTTATTCCGCAATTTTCCTATTGCTCTTGCGGGCAAGACTGTTTGCGTTGACGTAGAAGTCATAGATGCCCCCTTATATTACAACATTCTATTGGGTCGTAGCTACACTTATGCGATGTCTTCTGTCACTTTCGCAGTCCACCGCAAGATTTCCTTCCCTCATAATGGAAAGATAGTCACCATTGACCAATTGACATATTACGAACCGAAGTCTCAGACCTCCCCTGAGTCCACTATCTCTTCGGTGGCCAACAAGCAAATCGTTGATCCTTGGACCAGTGTCTCACCCGGAGTCTACAAATATTCCTCATTTCTTGGTACATTCCCTGGTCTTCCTCCTCCTGTCTCTAATCCCAGCTCATCGAATGTTTTCATGATGCATTCGCCTCGGGCTGCTCTCAAGCGGCCCACCTCGGCTAGTCAGCAGCCTCCTCACCCTCTGCAGCCTACTCCTAGCCCTTCGATTCATTTTTTTGGACCTCCTCCTCCTAGCCCTTCAGCTGGTATCCATGAGCCTCTCTACCCTCCTGGAACCGTTCCTCCAGGCCTTAACCATTTAGGAGCTATCTCGCCTGGCCATTACCCCTCTGGTTAGATACCGCTCCTAGCCCCCCACTAGGAGTTTATACGGCACCTGTCATGGCCACCCTCTCTCTTCCTAACTTGACCCTTGGGATTCTCGTTTAGTACCTTGATCCTCCAGCCACTACCCCGCCAGGTCAACCCAAACCTTATCTTGCTTTGACCCCAGTTCAACTGGTCCCCATGACTTCTCCCGTTGCACCAGTGCCTCGACCACCTCAACGGGAACTACCTCCTGTTGCGATCACTTCGGGTAAGAAAGGCAAAGCTTGCAAGAGGGCCTCCAAGGATAAGGCTGCCCCGACAGACCCTGCACCTCCCCCGCCCGTAAAGCCCTGTGCTCTATGTGATGTTGTCAGCCATGCCACCTATAACTTTCCTGAACTGCCTTGTATCAAGCCCATGGTTAAAGTTGCGTTCCCTGAGTCTACGGTCCCTGAAGCCTCTATTTCTTCCTCGACTGCAGCCAAGAATCCTAAAAATATTCACACCAACCAACCTTGTGCTTTGTGTGAACTCCATGGCCATTATTCCCACCATTGTCCCACCTTATGCATTACCGTGCCTCTTTAGAGGTAGTTCGAGAGTACGGGATTGAACAGAACCAATCCGCTTCTCCTGTACTTGCACAGTATGTTGCAGGCCAGACCGAGGATTTACCCACTCCTATTGACATTCCCCCTCCTGATGTCAAGATGACGGAGCATGCGGTCACCATCCTCTACTTATCATCATCCATGAGACCCTCAATAGAAGCTCCCTCTGAACCTTCTCATGTTGTTTCACTTGACCTCCCTTCAGCAATCACCCTGGGCTCAGCATCAGTAGATCCCTTATCTGCTTATTCTTACGTCACCCCCCATGACGATGTGCATGTGAACCTTTCTTCTCATGATGATGAGTCAGGTAGCTTCGCCGCATCATGTGGTCTCCTTTCCTCCAGTCACTCCATCTTATATTGTGATGATGACGCCATGGAAGCCATGTCCACCCCTGACTTCATCTTTCTGCCCATAAACAGGATGGCACCATCCGTGCCTATGGTGACTTTCATGGCCAGAGCACAAGCTACACCTCCGGTAGCTCCCACACTCCACCTCACGATCGGCGTGTGCTTAGTAGACATCCTACCCAGATCACTCCCTCTCGCGGAGTGCGTTCGATTTCTACTTTGCGCTCAGGCTGCCAGCATTGTTCATCATCCTCCCATTTACTGTCTTGTGGCACTGTTTAGATGGACCTCCCGTCCACACCTTATATCGGTTTCACCGATGGTACAAGTCGTTACTCCTGGAATCTAGCCTCGGCAGGTTGGGCCATTTTTACCCCCTTGCATTCGCTTGTTCTCTGGAACGGTGTATGCATTGGTACTGCTACCAATAATCAGGTCGAATATGATGCAGTGCGAGGTTTATTAGCCAATGCCCTTTCACATCACATCCTCCACCTTCATGTTCATTTAGATTCCCTAATTCTTGTCATGCAATTGAATGGTGTCTATCGTGTGCATAATCCTATCCTTTTTAGAAGATATTTACGAGTGAAGATTTTGATGCGTGAATTTGAAGTCATTACATTCAGTCATGTACCTAGAGCACAAAATCACTATGTAGATAGCATTGCAAACCATATTCTAGATTGGCATTTAGCACATGCATTTAACACAAGACAATAACATAAAAATATCAAAACGATGCATATCCATAATATGTGTCGTATAAAATATTTTAAGAGTCCATCCACTCTGATACATATGACATGCCCATAGCATGTTAAAAAACTCAAAAATGGGGGTGCCACCTGCCCCTACACACTAATCACTATCTGGAGGATCCTGAGCCAATGGCTCTACTCCTGCAGCTCGTAGATCGCACATACCCTGCCCGGCCATCACCATGCACCGCATGACCCCTCGCCACTCAGAGGGTAGACCAATACATGGCTCTATGTACTGGTCATTTAAGTCTTGCCAGTCACGCTCTGAAACACTGGTCAGAAGCCTCTCACATCTATGATGTATTTCCTCCAGGAGGGTTTTTGCATCCTCATTTTGTTGTGCCCTCGGTCCACTAGGTCCTGCGGTGCCCGATACTACAAGTCGTCCCATTTACCCAGCTTGTTTTGCCGGTGCTGTATCTGCATACCAAAAGTGAAAGAATCAATACCACATACAATATTCTAGAACTTTACATGCACATAAAAGATTAGCAATTTGTCACTTACCATCGGGCCCCCATATTCGACCAAGTGGCAGTGGAAAATCCGAGTACCCACAATAACTCATCCCTCTATAGGGATAGTCGTCTATATACAGTGGCATCTTATCCCCATGAACAAAGAACTCAGGTCGAAACACCCGTCCAACCACCCCACCTCCTCCTCTGCACAGTAGTCACCCCCACCGGCGCATCCTAGGCTCTCTTGGGCCCCCATCTTGGAGCTGTATGCAAGGTTGAAGTGTCGGGATCTTCTCAAAGAAGAACGAGCACAAAACTGTACCATATGCACAGTCATGGTTCACTTGTCGCTTGCATAGCGACAACTGTCATTTCAATGACGACAGCATCATCTAGGCCCACCCATAGTAGGTCCCACTCGAAACACTCTCCACAAGCATCATTTTCCCTCCGGTGATGTGGTGGAGTGCCTGGTTTCCCAGGATCTGCAGCACCGCTGCGGCCACAGCACCGGTCTCTAACCTCTCCAAATCCCTGATGGGTATCCAAGTCCCCTTGACTTGGAGACCTGGTCGACAATGGTGCTCTACAAAATCTATGATATTCTACCCCGACGGTAATACTAGCTGAGTATTCCCTACCATCCCAAGTGGTGGGAGACTAGTCAAGAAAAATATATCCTGGACTGTCAACTCGATCCGGTGCCCCTGCACTATAAAGACCTCATGGTCCGAATCCCAATATCTGACAATCCAAGCCAATAAGGGTTCTCGAGCTCTCATCAAATGGTTCTCCACAAACTTCAGAACCCCAAACCTGGCAAATGCACTACGGACACCTTGATCCTCCCGGATCTTCGACCGTAATTCGCCCAGGTCTCTCTCTCTCCATTTGATCCGTAATTCTGCCATATCTGCACAAAACCATCATATTTTTCAGTATACAGATGGGAAAGACTATTTCTCATCATAAAAACCCAATTCTCAGCCAAAAAACAGCACAAAAAAACCCCTCCCTGACAGGTCGCACTTTTTCAGGCCCAAACCTAGGACAGGTCGCATTTTTTTGCCCAAAACCTGCTACCCAGGTCGCACTTTTTTCCCCAAAAAGTGTGACCCTGCCGTGAAGAGGAGCAGGGGTCTGTTCCTGAGCCCTGGGGTTCTAATCTGAACTTTCAATCCATTGAAAAGAAAGAGTAGGGTTAGGCCTCTTACCTGGAACTGACGGATCTTGATTCCAACGGTCAGTTTTTCCGCTACAATCGCCGCAAGATTTAGGGCCTTCTCTCCTCTCTACATTCACCACAGCTCCACATGAAAATGAGTGAATTTGGAGGGAAAATGCCTTATTAAAAGAGAAACCCCTGATTTTTCTTGCATATGCTGTAGCCAAACTGTAGCTCAGTTTGCCAAACCATCTGTACCGTTGGAAAGCTCTCACCGAGCCCTCAAATGGGTATCTATTATTTTTTTGTGTTTTGATACTTCACTGGGACACATTTTGTCCAAGGAGGGTCACTTCACCACTCCTCAAAATCGAATTTCTTCACCTACCACACTTGTACTTGGGGGCACCCCTTTGCCTTCATACTTTTCCATGCTTGTGTCGATCTTTGTCGTGAGTAACCATTATGTACTCATGTTTTTATGGTCTCCATCGGACCTTTTTTCTAGTGGCAGCACCATCGAGTCACCTTTTTTTAGAGCATCCGAGTTGAGTCATCATTGCATTCATGGAGTCTATCCTGAGTCCCTTTGTATCCCGTTATAGTCCTCCATCCTTCATTTCTTGATTCCTCTCTCGTGTCGTACATTATGGCCTTCAGTCCCACTGTCCCCTATCCCTCATAATATTGTGTCAGTTACTGCCAATTCATCCATGCCCTTTATGCTCTAAGCAAAGGAATTTTTTTGTCCGCTACTCAGTACCCCCCATTTCATCATCATCCCTAGTGTCAGTCTGTCAGTCGCTCTACTATTTTCTCTCATGCCTTAGTTGAGGATCCCATATTGCCTCACCTATGGTGGACCTCCTTCTGTCGACATCATCTTATTCATTCCAGAAGACAGGTCTAGAGGGAGGTGTACCTTGGTTCCAGCTTCCACTCTTGTTGGGTGCCTCGGATCAGGAAAAGGGACTCCTTATTACCCTTTTACTTGATTGTTTCTCTTCTCCAGCGCCTTTCAGGATGATCGAGATCCATATACTTGATGGTCCAGTGATGCAACAGCTGATATTAGTGATTCCCGGGTGTGTGTGAGATGTCTCAGCCCTCATGATGGGGTGGCCATACAGGTAGCCCCCCACATGCCCAGATGACCTCTTCCTTTCAGCCTTCGAAGCAGCTCCATAGATTTGATGATGTCAGCATCAGCTGCTTGCAGCGCCTTTTTGATTGCATGTATCAGTCAGATTTTCAGAGCCCTTTCTTGTTTACAAGGGCATCTGAGTTGTATTTATATCTCATGTACTCAGATATTAATGTACAAGTCCTGGCTGTTATCCCAGGCACAATATGTATGTGGGATTCATTATCATGTTGTTTATCTGGCTCATGTTTATGCCAGCATGTACTATATTGTTCAGTCCCTTGTTTACTGGACACCTAATTCTTTGTACTTTGTCTCGATGGGAATAGGTATGCCTCCCCCGCCGCCTATAACATAGGTACTCACTCATAAAAGAGACTTGTCGCACCTGTAAGTCTCACCTTCTCAGGGTCTAGTCCTTTTAGCACTTTTGTCTACCTTATACTTCTCTCTCTTTGACTTCCCCTTCGATGTCTAGTGATTGATTTCTTACAATGTACTTCTGTCATACGATTAGCTCCTAACGCTCACACGCTGGGGGGCAATCTGTTACACCATTTTTTGGTCATCTAACCTATTATCATTAGATGGACCCAAGTACATGATGTAAGACCAATTTTACCCTAAGTAAAATTTCTTTCACTATGAAAATAACTTAGTAAACCACCTTTATTAAGTTGTTTATAGCCTAAACAAGAAACCCCATGAGGAAATATTAAATAAATATACATTTTGTTTGATTTTCCTCAAGGAATAATTAGTTAAACAACAATTTAATTAATATTCCTGGTTATATTTAACCCAAAACAAGGAAATTAATTAGATAAATCATTATTTATCTTATTATTTTCTAAGAATAACTATTTAAACCTTATTTAATTAATATGCTTTGTTAAATATAACTAAATCACCCTTAAATAATTAAATAAATCATTTATTTATTTATTATTTACAAATAAAGGGATTTGACCCAAGTCAAATTCCTTTTCCCTCCAACAAATATAATAAAATATTCCATAAAAGTTGAATCTTGATTTGGTTAACAATATTTTAATTATGCACCAATATCTAGACTAACCAATATTTTGTTATAAATAGAAGGGTTTTCCCATTCATTTACCACCTTTTGTTACCTAAAGATCACTCTGGATCTATACTTTTGGTCTGACTATTGATCCACCACCATAGTCATATTTTTCTACCTTTTTTGTCTGGGTTTTCTACACCATCAAGGGAGAGGAGTTTTAGATCTGAAGTGCTGAGGACTTACAAGAACCCATCTCATTGAGGAGAACTGGTAACACCCTTCTGTGTTTTCCTCCCAGGTGCCATTAATACAAAATTCATTCAACATATTCTTGTCTTTTCTATTGGATGCATGGAGTAAATCTTGTTTTTTCTACTGTTTAATGTCTTCTAATGCATAGATCTAGATTTTTGCAGCATTTATCTTGATCACCTAACTGCAGATCTGAAGATATTGACAACCATATTTGTTGTTAGGGTTGTTTGTTATTCACAACTAAAGTGGTCTTTTTTCGTATGCTTGGCATTAAGATTCATACTAACATACATATAGGTGCATTTGGTAGACAGGACGTGCAGTGCCTCTCACTTATCATTTCGACCATTTCGCACAATACCAGTGACGGGCAACGCATTAGTTGCTCGCTTTTATATTATGTTGATTATTTAGTACAACAACCACGACTTTTCAAGTGGTCTATCATTTTTTTGTAGCAGTTTTGTACGACCTTAGATAGATGTCGTGCTCATGCACAAGGGAGGGTTAACTTCCATTTTGCTTCAGAGCTATTTTTTTTATTTTTTGACAGGTTTCCAGAGATGAGACCTAGTTTTGTTCAACAACCTCGTAGGCTAATGTTCGAGGCCCGAATTCACATGTGGGGGCAGATGATGCCCAAGAGGGAAGACACTGTGTTTCTAGCCAGGATATCACATGATGCACTGGACTTACTAGCCAGTGTTGACGGGCTGCATCTCTTCATTATGGTCCCATGTCCTTATGTTGGATTAGATTGGCGAGGGTGTCCCAACATCCTCTTCACAGATGATGAGCCGCCAGATGATAGAGGTAATATTACTGTTTTATTTATATTTATTCTAACATGTTCTTTACCTTGTTTTTATTAAATTGTGTAATGAAATTGTCTAATTATTTTTGTGTACTTGTATATATTTTGCAGACATTGGCTCTTTTGATGGCAAGGAGATGTCGGATCCACCACATGATCCAGGTGTGGATCCTGATGACGATCAAGACATGTTCAATGCCGAGGATGATCATGATCAGGATTAGGTCGGTGCAGCAGAGAGACATGCTCCTGCTGGTGCACCAGTACTGCCTTTTGCTAGGCGCAGTCAACCTGAGACTAGATATAGGATGGAGTTGGGCATTTAACTCAGTGCATTGATTTTTGATGTGGGCATCAGTCCCGCTCATTACAGAGACATACAGGTTGATGATAGGTTGTTACGAATGTGGAGAGGCATGTCGCGTGACATGTACAGCCTGATGCGGCATGTCGTAGGATCTACGATAGCTATTACACGACTGAGGAGGATTGTCCGTAGATATAGGCGTAGTAGAGCTGCGGCACGTGATGGATAGTCTGTGAGCAGCAACTCATCATCTCATGATCGTTCACCTCGCGCCACGCCTGATGAGCATGAGGCTCCACTAGCAGCATCTAGCAATCATCATTGAGATGAGGCTAGACCATCAGCCACGTCCAATCAGTAGCCTACAGCATCCATCAGTACTAGTCATGATCATCAGCAGGCTGGACCATTGACCGTCGAGGCTACACTATTGACTGAGTAGGCCTCCACTACTACTGCTTATATTGATGTTGTACTACCACCAGCTAATGCATCCATCATTACTAGTGATCATGATCATGGGTAGGCTCGACCATCGACCATCGAGGCTACACCCTTTACTGAGCAAGCCTCCACTTGTACTACTATTGATGTTGTTATACTACCACTAGCTAATCCATGACATTTATATTACAGTTGTATATTTTTAACATTATTCAGTTATATATATATATATATATATATATATATATAGATGGTCCATGTATTTTATGTTCATGTTGCAGTTGTACTTAATTTACATGTTGGTGATCATCATGATGTGGCACATATTTTTAGGTCATGTTAGATATGTTCATTTAAAGTTTAGCTTGTAGATAGATGTGTATATGTGATAGCATGAGTAATTTGACATGAAATGTATATTTGATGTTTGTGTTGTGAGGATGTTAATATATAATGTTAATTTGATATTTGAATGTGTTTTTTAGTCGAATATGATGTTTGTATGATGGTTATCATGATCATGGTGATGTTTATTAATTAATTTAATATTAAATGACCATGATATTTATTAAATATTATGTCGTGATTGTAATTGAAATTTTAATTTTAATTGTATGTAAAATTGTAAAATTTTATTTGTATTTGTACTAATTGTAATTTTAACTGTAATTGTATGTAAGATATTTAATGTAAAATTTTAATTGTAATTGTAATATTTAATTTATTGTGAAATGATTATAATTGTATATATGAAAAATTGTAAAATTCTAAAATTGTAACCTGGAATGAAACGGTCTGCGCTGCAGAAACCCTAGACCGCCTGCAGTTTTGATCAGCCGCGTTAGCCTGCGCTCAACCAGCCTACGCGGCTTGGTAACTAGCAATGGCTTCAAGATCGGGGGGGGGGAAGGTCAACCCCCCCCTACCAACAATGATGGCACCCACGCCAGTTCTGTGCAAAGCAATGAAACAGCCGACAAAGGCCAGGAAACGGCGCCACCTAAAACGCCGACCATGCAGACCCAGCAGGAGGCAGCGGCTCCCACATCCTCCACCTGCAAGCCCATCGCGACAGAAAGACCCAAGATTGAGCTGCCCAGCCATCGCATAAACACTCGAATCCAGTACATGATGGACCATGCCCTCATTGGAAAATTTATCGGCTTTTGGCCAACTGAAAAAGCCCTACAAGGATGGGTTGCTTCCAAATGGAAGCCCAAAGGACATGTCACGTTACAGCTTGGACCGAAGGGTTTCTTCACAGCGATTTTCATCTGCATTGAGGACCGAAACAGAGTAATGGATGAAGGGCCTTACTTTTTCAACTCAGCTGGGCTATATCTTTGGAACTGGGTGGAAAGATTCAACCCAGACAAAGAAAACTTCAACTGGGCACCTGTCTAGATACGCCTGTACTCGCTACCTCTAGAATATTGGGACGAAGAATCACTCCAAGAAATTGGCAAAGGGCTAGGAGAGTTTATTAAGATTGCAGAGGAGACAAAGCTTCACTGATACACTTCATATGCTCGCATCTGCGTCTACATGCATTTAGACAAAGCCCTGCCTGATGCCGTAAGTATATATCATGATGATTTCGAATGGATCCAACCATTGGATTATGAGCATGTTCCTTTCAAATGTCGCAGGTGTCATGCACATGGGCATCTGTTCAGAGATTGCCCCCTCACTGCACAAGCTCAGAATAAAGAGGCTGAAGTCAATCCGAAAGCTGATGGTTTCACCAAGGTGCCCTCGCGTAGAAGACATGGCAAGAAACCCTCTGTGACGGGTAAGAAACCTTCTCCTTCCTCCAATGCACCCTCTACTAGTAATAGTTTTGCAATTCTTTCAACCCTGATCTTGCCCCTGATTCCGGCCAAATCCCCGTAAACCCCCCCCTAAAACCCTCAGATACTCCAAATCCTTCAGCCCTTTCCAACCCCTTGTAGTCTCAGAACCAGAAAATTTCTAATGCTTGCTCCTCGTCCAGCCCTTCCACTGAAACCAAGCTTCTGACCTGGCACCCTACCACAATGGACGTTGACAACCCTAATACCCAGCCAGCTAATTCTAATGAGGCTCTTATTAGCAGCAGTCAAGAGACATTCATGGAAGAGGACTCAGAAGGTTTAGACCTAGGGGAGCTTGACATCCTAGGGCTCGAGGATGCCTGCAGAAGAAAAGACTTTGACACCATCAATCCTCATCAAATTGACAAACTGGAAAAAGTTCTATCGAACGCCCATCAGCAAAAGAAGTTGGGCGTCCAGCTCGGCAGTCATTGGGATAGCCTCAAAATCATAAAGGAATCAAGGAAAAGGGGTCGAAAGCCGGATTGGTAGCGCACCATCACCATAGGGAAAATATTGGTCAACTCAGGCCGATATCCCAAGCTCACAAGGTTCTTCAAACCTCTGTCAAATAGCACCCCATGAAGCTGATCTCATGGAATATCAAAGGGCTCAATAGCCCAGGAAAGTACAAAATTCTCAAAAATATGATACATAAAGAAAGGCCAAATATCCTCTTTCTTCAAGAAACTAAATGCAACAGTGAAACGCTAGGTACCATATTGTCCAAAGCCTGGCCTAGCTGTAACTCAGTAGCGGTGGATGCCTCCGGCTCTTCAGGGGGTCTTGCAATAGCTTGGGACACTCAGTCCATAGACCTATCAAACTTTTATGCTGCGCATCATCTTATTCAAGCAAATTTTCATCCCATTGGATCTAACATCCATGGGCATCTCTCAAACGTCTATTTCCCACAGGAACAAGCCGGGAAAATAGCTCTTCTGCATACCATGGAGATTCTGAATTCTTACAGAACCTATCCCCTATGGATTGCAGCAGGGGACTTCAATATGATTACTAAGATGGGAGAAAAAATAGGTGGAAGATCTAGAGCAGATCCGGACAGTGCTCACTTCAAAGAATTCATAACCAATAGTTGGCTCATAGACATCCCTTTCTCAAACGACGCTTTTACCTGGAACAATAAAAGAACAGGAACTCAGCAGATCGCTTCAAAGCTGGATCGTTTTCTCATTTCTGACAATGCCATACATTTAGGAGGGGACATTTCGGCATCTATTCTCCCGCAGGCAGGTTCGGATCACTGGCCCATCTTGCTACACTGGCAAAATGTCAGTCCTCAATTCAAAAAAACCTTCAAATTTGAAGAATTTGGGCTCTCTCACCCCTCCTTCAAAGACATGGTCACCCATGCTTGGCAAAGTTTCACTCCACCTACAAGCTTGAAAATGTACCAATTTCAACAAAAGCTCAAACACCTCAAAGAAATCATCAAGAATTGGAACTCCTCTATTTTCGGAAACATCTTTCAAGAAATCAAAATCCTAGAAAGAAAAATGGAAGAAACTCAGCAAAAAATCATTATCGAAAGAAGAACTGAGGATCTTGCTGCTCAGGAACAAGATCTACACAAGCAACTAGAAGAGAGGTGCAAGCAAGAAGAAATCCTGTGGAGGCAAAAATCTAGAATAAATTGGCTAAAGGAAAGGGAAAGGAACACCAAATTCTTCCACAGGTCAACAATACAAAGAAGAATGCAAAATCGCATTCCTCACATTACTAACCAGCAAGGAGAACAAGTGGAACAACAAGGGGAGATCGAGCAAGTTCTCCTGGACTATTTTCAAAGCATACAGCAAGAGGACCACACCATAGACAGACAGCCCGCCATCGACAAGATCTCACGGCTAATTCCCAAATTGGTCACTGTAGAGCACAATAAAATGCTTCTCCATCCTGTCTCCCTTCAAGAAGTCGAACTAGCGATGGCCCAATCGAAAGATGGAAAGGCGCCTGGTCCTGATGGATTCACCTCCAATTTTTTCCATCATTTTTGGGAACTTATCAAAACAGAAGTCTGGCAACTAGTTGAGGAATCCAGAGCTTCTCACTGGCTTCTCCCCTCCTTGAATGCCACTTTCTTAGCCCTGGTTCCAAAAGAAGAGCACCCAAGCACTCCGGAGAAATATAGACCAATCGCTCTCTGCAATGTGGTTTATAAGGTCATTTCCAAAGTCATAGCCAACAGATTAAAGCCTCTTCTTCCGCTCCTTATCTCGCCAGAGCAAACTGGTTACGTGGAAGGCCGACAAATCATGGATGGCATCATCCTCACACATGAAGTTATCCATTCTCTCAAAAGCACCAAAAAGCCAGGTATGCTCCTCAAAATCGATTTATCTAAAGCTTTTGATAATCTATGTTGGCGTTATATTCAAAGCATTCTCAAAGACTTTGGCTTTGACCAGATGTGGATAAGGTGGGTAATGTCCCTCATCTCCACACCCCTTTATTCCATTCTCGTCAATGGCATCCCCTCTGCGCCATTTAGGCCTTCCAGAGGAATCAGACAAGGTGACCCTCTCTCTCCCTTCATTTTCGTCCTCATGTCTGAAGGTCTCAGCAAACTCATTCATCATGCAGTCCTCACAATCCATCTACGTGGTATTACCCTTCATGACTCTCTCACCACCCACCAACAATTTGTTGATGATAATATGTTGTTTGGCTTCCCCTCTGTCCAGGAAGCCCGGTCCTTCAAAAGCATTCTAAACCTTTTCTCTGTAGCCTCTGGCATGGCCGTCAATGTTTCTAAATCCCAACTCTTCTTTTTCAACACTCCTCTAGTGATCCAAACTAGTATAGCTCGCATTCTTGGCTTCTCTCTTGCTCAACTCCCATCCAAATATTTAGGTGCGCCTGTCATTGCCACTGCCATAAAGCACTCTACTTGGAATCATCTCTTGGAAAAATTGGAAACCTGACTCTCCTCCTGGACTTATAGAGCTCTCAATATAGCCAGCAGGCTTGTCCTCATCAAATCAGTTCTGCAATCCATGCCCCTTTATCTTTTCTCTGTGCTTGCAGCTCCAAAATGGGTTCTTAATCAGATCAAGAATCTGCAATGTCGTTTCCTCTGGGGATCCTCAAACCAAAAACGCAAATGGGCTCTGGTCAACTGGAACACGGTTTGCTCCCCTAAGGCTGCCGGAGGATTGAGACTCAGAAATCCACTCCATAGCAACGAAGTCATGGGGGCACGACTATGGTGGAATTGGCTCTCGAATCCTTTTAAACCTTGGGCCAAAATGTGGACTGCCAAGTATGCTAATAACAGACCGCCTGAAGACCTGGTCAGGCTCTATCCTGGAAGAGCTGGCTCCCTCATATGGAATGCAGCCAAACAACACTTTTCTCTCATACAACAGCACAGCTTCTGGGAAATAAGAAATGGGCACACAGCCAGATTCTGGGCCGACTCCTGGCAGCAAAACCCAAAGCTTACTGATATTCTCAGCCTCTCCAATAGTGGTCGAACCAACCCCCCAGAGGAAATCAAAGTCAATCAAGGCTGGACACCTACAACCAGCAATGACTTCAGGCAATGGAAGCACCCTACTCTCCTCATTCCCAACGCTTCTAGCAACATGCGGGAAGCTCTCCAAGAGGAACTGCAACGCCGGAAAATCAGATGTTCAGAGGAACCGGACATTCTCCGATGGGTTTATTCGCCCAAGGGCATGTTCACTATGAAAGAAGCCTTCTCTCTTATGCATCCAATCCCGCTCCCGAGAGACAGGCTTTGGCAATTTGTCTGGGCTCCTGGTACTTGGCCTAAAGTATCCACCTTTCTCTGGTTACTTAGTCACAAAAGAATCCTCACATGGGACAACCTGCTCAAGTGCGGTTTTTGTGGCCCCTCACAATGTCCAAACTGCAGGCAAGATATTGAAACGATACAACACCTCATGATGTCTTGCAATCTTGCTAGCCAACTTTGGGAAAAGATCTGCTTCAGGAGTCAACGAAGCAAACCAAAAGGGGACCTAACCAACATTATGCGCCTCTGGCCCCAACGACCTTATAACAGTCCCATTCTTAATACTCTTTGGCAAATCATCCCAGGCCTCCTCTTCTGGTCCCTATGGAAGGAGCGAAACAGGAGAATCTTCAAACATCAAGCCAGCCCTTTGGACATCATCTGGGATAACTTCAGCAAAAACCTCCAAGAGACTCTAGCCCTTAATTCTTGGCAGGAGGAGGATCTACCTAAACAGCCGAAGGAAGCAGCAATATGGAAAAACTAGCAGCTGAAAATCGCGATCTCGCCAAACACCAACAAGCAGAAGTCTCCTGACTCCCAGCTCCCTTGGGCGCCCCCTCCTCCAGGCATCTTCAAATTGAACTTCGATGGAGCCTCAAAAGGCAATCCGGGTCCAGCTGGCTTTGGTGGCATTCTCAGAAACTCCCAAGGAGATGTCCTCACTATCTACTATGGTTCGATAGGTTGGGACACCAACAATTCAGCAGAATTGGAAGGGCTTTGGCAAGGTTTGATTTTATCCCATCTCTACAACCTCTCACCTATCATTGTGGAAGGGGTCTCCCAGATTCTCATCAACACAGCCAATCAACTACTTCAAGGCACCAGATCCACAAAAGTAGCCACAAGCTAGAGACTGGCCTCTCGAATCGACAATCTTAGCAAATGGTTGGACAACAACCAAGCCATCTCCTTTGTTCACACCAAAAGAGACGGCAATAAGGTAGCGGACCTCCTTGCTAATCTGGGAGTTGAAATCTCGGACACTCTCAATCATGGCCCTCTTCAGATCATCCATGATAGGGACATTCTCCAGAATTGCATCAATCTGGTGCAGAATGATCAAATATTTCTGGATGTGGATGTATAGCAGGCTCGATGGGACAACCGCCCCCGGCAAACTCCCAAGGTGCATGGCATGTGGTGGCCACATGGCCCTCCACGGCGCCATTAATTTGGTATTCAATTCGCCTGCGAGCACAGTTATTACTCCTCCGCGTCGGCTCTTCATCCTCCCTGGTAAGCCTGGTCATTGCATTATGGACGCGAATTCGGTTTTTGCAGAGCTCTCTGACTCCACGCACAGGTGTTTGGATCCCCTTGGCGGTGCTTGCCCTGTGCACTGTGCAGAGCCCAGTGCTCGCACACACACCGGCCGTCGCTGCTCGCTTTATAGCTGTATTGAAACTCTTCCTGGTGCGCATTTCTCTCACAGCGCCCTCTGTCAAGCGAACATCATTCCTCAGCTTCCTTCTGGCTCGCTCTGTGCTCCAGCTCCTTTCCAAGCCTTTCCCCATTGCCTGAGACCGGTTCATGAAGTCGAGTCGGCCATGCCAAGACTCATACAGCATATGACTTGTCGTCGAGGAGGCACTCGCGGCGGCTCTGTAGGTGAACGGCCCTCTTCCAGTCGGAAATCCTCTGACTGTCCCTCTGGCCCTGCCCATGCTCATCCGCCTACCTCTCCTCCTCATGAAGCGCCTTGAAACTTTTCCTCTTCTACCCCTCAGCCCTCTGGTAGCCATTTCATTCGTCAAACCACGCAGAGAGCGAAGCTGCATTTTGACAGTGCTTTTAACCGTCCCACCATTACGGCCTTTATCACCATTACCATGCGAGAAGACGCTACTCTTCGTTCTCCTCCTTGTCATGAATCCCCTCCCGCTTCTCTTGATCCCTATCCCGCTCCCATTGACCCTTGCCCCAACTCTACTGTAACGCCCCGTGCCGATATTGGCGAACCCCTTGTCAGTGCAGCGCCCTCCTTGGGCCTATTCTCTATGCAGGGGGACGCGAATGCAGTTCAAAACGCTGGAGCTCAACACGCGGATGCTAATGCTGAAGATCCCGGGGACGACTACGGATGTCCCATTGAGGAGGAGCAGCCCTCTCCCATCAACTCCAATTGACTCTGCTATGACATGGCGCAGTATGGTCTCTGAACTAGTTTACTTTGATAGAGATACTGATTTTTTGTTATCCACAGCAGCATACTGGTTTTTGTTATCGATAGTGTTATCTTTCTGTTGTTTTCTCATGACAAATGTTATAAACACTACACCGGTTTCCCTATACAAGGGCGGTGCAACTATTTTTATAGAACTGGTTTCCCTATATGGGCAGTCAGTATCAGGATAAAGCTTGGTCTTCAAGCCCAGTTTCAGGCTACCATAGCTGAACTGAGGTAGTTTTGTACTATAATGTTTACATAATAGAATTAGCACAATTTAGAAAAAATATATATATATATAAAATTGTAATTGTATTTGTAATTGTAATTTTAATTGAATTGTATGTAAAATATTTGTAAAATTGTAATTGTAATTGTAAATGTAATTGTATGTAAAATTGTAATTGTAATTCTAATCGTAATTCATGTTTGTGAAATTAATGTAAAATTGTAATTCTAATTCTAATTCTAATTGTAATTGTATGTAAAATATTTGTAAAATTTTAATTCTATTAATGTGAAAATTTTAATTGGATTAATGTGAAATGGTTTTATTAAAATATTTAAATTTGTAAATTTGCAAATAATTGTAAAATAACAAATCTAGAATAACACGAATTTTTGTAACATAATAAAGTTTAGAAAATAATGAAAATAAATTCATGTACTTTAGAATTATCATTATTTTATTATGATCTTACATAAAAAAAAAAGAACTTTATAGAGTCTGGTGCGCTTATCATCATAACACGCACCAGTGCGTCATATTACGAAGATGCACTGGTGCTTCACAACTCTTCTGCACCAGTCACGAATAAACGCAAATAATAATAAAACACAACTCTATTTTCTTTAAGTGAAAAAAAAAAAGCGGCAATTTGAAAAATGGGCGGAAAAATATTTTTGAGAATCTAATTTCATAAAATAATTCTTTAAATACTAAACACTTTTCATTATTTCACTATTTTTGCTAAAATTTTCAGCCAGATATTTGCAGGAGACAAACCTGGAGCAAGAGAGCACGAGGGCACTGTGGAGTAGCGAAATACGTTAGAACAGAAGTATTCAGACAATCAGAAACAAAACCTCTGGTGATTCAAACCCTGTATCATAGAATTTTTAACCATCTCGTGATTAAATTTGATTATTTTTTTACTTTTTTCTGCTGTTTTTTTACTTTTTCTGTAGTTTTATCCATTTTTACCCTAAACCCTTCATTTTTTTTGTTTTTTCCCTTTCTTCTCCCTGTTTTTTTTATTTCATAATTAGGGTTTTTCATTTTATATTGACGTCCAACCCACAGGACAACTTGCATAGTCGGATCCCAATCCATTCGGCCATTGCGTGAACTTTTGGAAAAAATGGATTTTTCTTTATCGGTGCACCCAGCGTACCCTACCACACCGATGAAATGTATTATACAGCGCACCGCGCAAGTAATTTGTAATAAAAAAATTGAAAACAATTTTTCTAAATCCGTGCGCCATATCTGAAATAGGGCACCGGTGCTCCATTTAACGAGGATAGCACCGTACGGTGTATTACATTATTTTTGCGGCGCATTTATAATACCCCACGCACCGTACGGTCTATTACACTGTTCTTTCTTTGTGCTTATAATACCCAACGCACCGTATGATCTATTATATTTTTTTGCGGTGCATTTTTAATATCCCCACACACCAACTGCGGTGCCTACCTCATGAAAGGCGCACCGGTGTCTTGAGATTTATTTTCTACCTGAAAAGTTGAGAATTTATTTATAAATATATTAATGAATGATATGGTACATGTTTCAGGTTGATAAATAAATGACTGACAAGAGATCAAGTAACAAAAATATTGATAACACATCAAGAAAAGCAAAAAAGGCAAGTTCTTTGTAAATTCTTTATAAAAAATATTATTTTGAACTATATGTAAGTTTAACTAATATGTATTGTTTACTGTGTATCATGTAGAGCCACAAAATGATGAAGCTCGATATGATTATTTCTGATCTAGGACCAGAAAAGCATAAAATTTTAATGGAAAAATTGCAAAAGGATGAATCAGGTGAATGAAAAAAATACTATCGATCCAATATGAGTTTCTTTTTTTAAATATCATTAATAATATACTTAAAATTATTAGATAAGATGTGTCAAACAATCTACTGATTCACATATTTTTAATGTTCTATAGGGACCAACAACTCATAAAAGGAATGTTGTTCTAAGAAAAGAAAAAAATAGAACATGCAAATGAAAATGAATTGCTCCTTATCTCATCTGGAGTGGTGCTGGAAGTTAACGAAAGGGGGAAAAACTTTTACAAAAGTTTGAGGGATCTAGTAGAACGAATGTATAGACGTTCTTTCCACTTACAATACAAAAATCAATCCAATGATTCCAAGAACCAAATTTTATCTAAACTACAGGAAGATTTTCTAGAGGATTGGTCAACGAGACATGTCAGACTTTTAATAGCAAAAACGTACCAAAAAAAAAGGAACGAAAAAGTATATTCCTTTAAATGTTTGTTTAGAATTATTTATAAGTATCACTTTTGTTATATTTACTTTTCATATATCAATATAAAAATTAAATATTTTATTGTCATGTTACATTTTCAGGAAGATTATGAAAATCTCAAAAGATGAACGAGCTGATATCAAAAATATGCCAGTAGGAATGTCCAAAAAGGTGTACAAGGAGATGGTCGAAAAAATGGACAAAATTGCATCGCAGGAGGAGCCATCTCAACAACAGCATGCTTCAAATGTAAAATGTAATCATTGAATTTTTCGATCATTAGGTAAAATAAATAAACAATTTAGCATTAAATATTAATTTTCAAGAATTTTCTTGCAGAAAAGAAAATAAAATGGAACCCATTCAGCACATAAAACAGGACGACAAGGAAGAAAAGGGTTGATCTCTAAGTTTGTGAGTAATTGTTACTTCCTTATAACAACTTAACTAGATTTCATTTTTGTATTTTTTAAATTGTTTTACAAAAATCATCATTGAATGTCTTCAAACAGGTGCTAACATACAAAGAAGAACCATCAGACGAATTGATTGAAATTGGGTTAAATATGGGTTGTGAGTATATGTTGGCATATCATAATTTAATTGTGGAATTTGTAAGCATCTATCAATCTTGTTTTACTTAGCTCCATCTATGATTAATAGAACAAAAACATCTTTTATATTAAATATATGATTTTTTATGGGGTATAAAACTTGCAGGAAACAAAGTATGGAACTGCGCCAACAGATGAAATTTTAAAAGAGGGCATGGTACATGGTTTTGAAAGAATGTGTATAGTTTATGAGTCAATTGTTGCTATGGTACGTCATTTTTATTTTCGATTTACATTGATGTATATTATTTAATATTTCAATTTTCATTATTCTCACCAATGTATATACACTCATTTCAGTTTATTTTTATGTTTGTCGATGGAAGGTGAAGAAGAAGAAAACAATCAATGCCGTGAACAAAACATTCCTGAAAATAACCTAAGTCATGGAAGTAGCTCTTGTAGTGACAGCAGTTCAAGCGAAGAATTATGATCACTATGTTTGGATATCAAAGCAAGGCATTTTATTTTTTGAAATATGTCTGTGAAATCATATATTTTGTTTAATGTAATGGAAATAGTGTCCCAATTAAAAGACAAAGGGATACAAATAACTGTCCCATTTTGTATGATAAAGATGGTATTATATATATGTGTGTGTGTGTGTGTGTGTGTGTGTGTGTGTGTTTAATTTATTCTATTGTGTTATCCATTGTCGCTATTGCATTCTCCATTTTCGTTCTCAAATGCACTAATAAAAATTTAATTCATATGAATATTGTTATAAGATATATATGTGTCGACTTTTGGTGAATAATGAATTTTACAAAACCACACTAATTCTGATATGATATAACAAATTAATCCAAAAATCACATTCAAATGCATTAATAAAAATGTAGTTAATATGAATATTGTTATAAGATGTGCCGACTTTTGATGAATAATGAACTTAAAACAATCACAATAATTGGATTGTCACAGGTCGATGTTTCTAAAAAAAAAAATGAAAACCAATGCTTGTCAGTAACTGTCGACCAGTGTGTTTATGTGTCTATACGAACCGGTGTCGTTGTACGATCTATGGGCACTGCACAAATACCGATACCAGTTATAAATATATGTGTGTTTATGTGACACTGTGTACCGAGGCGTTTATGTATCTATAAGCACCAGTGCATTTTTACGATCAATGGGCACCACACGAATACCGATACCAATTATAAATCAGGGTGCCTTTCTATGATACGGCGCATCGATGCATCATAAAGGTATACGCACTGGTGCGTTGATACAACCCATGGGCACCGCACAAATCCCAAGACCAATTAGAACAGCCTCGTGCGTTGTATGACCAACACTATGCCCAGTGCGGTTTTACACCAAAACATTCTGGTGCGTTCGTTCGACTGAGACAACCTCGGGGCACCGTTTTCATGTATGCACCGGTGGGTTAAATCCAGAGTAGCGCAACGATGAAAAAACATCCGTAATAACCTCTGGCTGCCCATTTTTTTTTAGTTGTGTTGAATTTCCGTTAAAAGCTCCACCAAAACCTTCGTAACCATAAACGGATGTTGTAGAAAATGTTTTTTGACAGTTTTGGCCAATTTTATAACACTAAAAACCTCCTTTATAACCTCCGCTAGAGGGTATTTTCCTTGTAGTGACCACTCCATATGAGCTAAGGAGCAATTCATTTTCATTTCTGCATGTTCTATTTTTTTTCTTTTCTTAGAAAAAAATCCATTTCTTCGTTGTTGGTCCTTGTATAACATTAAACATATCTTAATTAATAGATTGTTTGAAACATGTTATCTAATATTTTAAGTATATTATTAATGAAAATTCAAAAAATAAACTCATATTAGACGATATTATTATTTCATTCACCTTGTGTTAGTGTGTCTGGCGCACGCATGTACAAAATCACACCAACTTAAGGGGTGTGGTTTACCCACTTAAGTTATTGGTCACAGGTAGAAAAAGAAGTGGAGTCAAGAAAGTTAATGGAAAAGGCTAGAATCATAAACATACTAGATAGGGAAATAGCATGCATATATAAATAAAACTAAACTAAAACTAAAACAAATAAAAAAAAGATCTGAATAGAGTCAAACAACTGCAATAATCCAAATGGTGGCTCTTCGGCCCCTATTATTGAGTGATGGTAGGAAATGAGGATGAAACTTTAAACCTCTTGCCAAAGGGCCCCTAGAACATGGGTTCTAAGTCCTGATGCAAGGATTTTTTTACTTCCAAGCTTGCCTTGGTGCAAAGTCTCCCTCTCTCTACTGTGCTGGATTGAACTTGTTGGATGGCCAACAATTGAGTCCCCTCTATCTTCAGCTCTGGATCACACACTGCTGGTATTTCTTGGGAAAATTTGGCCAGCATAAAAATGTGTTCTCAAATTCTTCATCTCATGGTAGCCTTATATAGGAGAATTAAAATCCTCCTTCCCACTCTTGGTACATTGTGGATGGTGACCCAAGAGAGGGGGATGATTCCTTTGTGTGCCACAAATATTCCATTGTGTGCTCCCTTGATGTCTAAGAAGGCTTTGGTGGTTGTCCTTAGACAACTTCAAGTGAGGAATCAGTGTCCTAGAGTGTGATTTTTGTGGTCCCAGAAAGTGACTTTCGCCACTCCCAAGATTGCGCACATTTCTAGCCAAAAGGCACTCAAAGGCACTCCTCACGAAGGATTATGCACGCGAAAGAATTTATGACTTTCTCAAATTTTATTTTTCCTCAGACCTTATAGATTTTTAAATACTTTCCAGATTCTCTAATGTCTTTCAGCCCTGTAAATACTTCTGCCTGACATTAATTAATGTTGTCTTATGCTTGTACGATTTTCCAATGTTAACATGCTTGATTCATCCTTCTGTAATTTTTACATCAAAATTTTACGCTCTACTAGTCTTAGATCATAAAGAATATTATCGAGCTTCGTCATTTTGTGGCTCTGCATAATACACACTTAACAATAAATATTAGTTAAACTTACATATAATTCAAAAATTATAATTTTTGTAAATAATTTACAAAGATATTGCCTTTTTTTCTTTTCTGGATTTTCTATCAATATTTTTGTTACTTAAACTCTTGTAAGTGATTTCTTTATCAATATAAAACCTGCACAATTCATTAATATATTTTATAAATAAATCACATAATTTTCAGGTAAAAAAAAATTCAAAAAAATGGTGTGTCTATCTAAATTAAATGCCCGGTGTGACATCTGATTCTTATAAACGCACCGCCACTACAGTAGAAACATTGTACAGTGCTCTTTGTTAATAGGAGACCTAGTGCATTATATTAATACCGAAGCACCAATTAACATAAACATAAATTAATAAAAACTTTTTTTATCAAACAGTGTTTTTTGTCAATACGTTCTCAGTGCATTATACTAAAATCGTGCACTAGTGCACTATTTTAAACAATGCGCAAAGATTAACAAAAGTTGTTTTTAAAAAAATCGTGCAAGGGCCGACAGGGATTAGGATCTGACTCTGCAAGTGGTCTCACAGATTAGATAACATATGCCTATGTATATAGTAATACAAACCCTATAAATCTAAAATGAAAAGCCCTAATTGTGAATTTTTAGAGTCACATAAACAAGAAGAAGCAAGGGTTTAACGTAAGAATATATTTTTTTGTTTTTTCCTGAATTTTAATTAAATGTAAATAGGAATAGAGATTGTAAATGATTTTATTATTAAAATTCCCAATAAAATTTAAAATTTTACTATGCATATATTAAATCTAACAAAAACTAAAAAAAAAAAATTATTGTAGTAAAATTTAACATTTTTACTATACTACAGGGTTTTTGTGTGAATCACCAGATGTTTCAAATTTTGATTCTCTAAATAGTGTTGTTATTCAAAATTATTTTGCTACTCCACAGTGCTCTCTTACTCCAGGTATGTCTCTCGTGCAAATATCTCCCTGAAATGTTTTGCAGAAATAATGAAATAATGAATAGCTTTTACTATTTAAATAAATTTTTATGAAATTAGATTTCCAAAAATCATTTGCTGTTCATTTTTTAGTTTACTGCTTTTTTTTCACTTCAAAAAATAAAGTTGCACATTTTCTTTTTCCTGATATTCAGTGCGTTTATTAACTAACAACACCGGTGCGCTCGGTAATAAAACCGAACCGGTGCAGTTAATAATACATTAGCACCGATAACAATAACTCCTTTTTTAAGGCACCGAAATTACTTTTAGGTATGTACACCAAAATTTATTGTTTATTTTGCTCAAATGCAGAGAGAAAATATCATAATTATATCAAATGGACAATTATTCAAAATCCAGCTCGTTCCATAATATTTCTCAAAGTCCATCGAAGAGTTCCCTATCCATCTCCAAACATAATTACTTCAAATTTTATTTATATTTTCATTATCTAATTGAATTTATTTATTTTATCCATGTCAATCAGTTGAATAAAATTAATGTATACAAATTTGCAGGTTCATGCAGATTCATAATCGATTTTAGATGCATAATATATTCAAACAACTCCAAAAAGTTGGAAGCTTATATCAGGAGCAGCATACCGCAAGGCGCGGTTGGTAGATGAAAATGGACAGTTGCTTCACCCTGCCAATTGTAACATTTCATCTTCTAGCCACAATCCTAGGATAATGATGGTAATAATTGTTTGGTATAATGTAAGTATTTCAACGTCGAACCAATTAATCATGCATTGATGTGCTTACTAATTGATATGATTGATTTTGTACTAATCATGCTCAAATATTTTTTTTGAAATTATTAGGATTCTAGTGATGATGAGCGACCTACCTACCATCTTCCGTTGCACCCCACGACAATGTCAAATTGAGAGAAGGTTGAATTAAGAGAAAAAATTGGAGAGGAACGATACCAAGAATGGTTGAATCAACCACCTATTCAATTCCCACTATGTCCAGATTCACCAATTAGGAAAGACTACAACAATAGTAGTTCTTCACAAGCTGGCAATGGAGGCAATCAAATAGAGGTTTGTATGGATGATTACTTAAGGGATACGATTTCCATAGAGACAATGTTGTTAAATTAATTCCAGAACGATGATCAACTAGGGGATGATGCTCATATCATTGATACCTTTTTTGAAAGCCTTAAATTTGCTTCCACCACCCCTCTGTTTGGACCTGGAGATCAGTCAAAGTCTACCCAGTTGGGGACAATGATGTTACTATACAACGTGAAAGAAAATTTTGGCTTGTCGAATGCATATTTCTCGAAAATTTTGAGGTGATTGACCATCAAGGACACATGACACAAGATTGTGGAGTGGAAGTCAAGTTCGATCAATCTAGTCAAGCTAACCACTGTGATCAAAACCTAGTACGAGGGACGTTAGGTTACGTCAGAAATATATAAGAGATCATTGAAGTGGACTTCTCTTCTTTCCAATGTGTTATTTTTAGGTGCAAGTGGTGGAACAACTTTGATCGGAAAAATGTAAAGGAAGATCGCGATAGTATGTTGATATGTATCAACTCTAGAAATATGTGGCATGAAGCTAAGGAGCCTTATGTTTTCCCCAAACACTACAACCAGGTGTTTTTTTACCCAGATGTCTTGGATAGGGATTGGTGGTTCGTATTGAGACACTAGAAAATTTGGTGGAATTTCCGACGGCCAATTCGTCGCTATTCCGACACATAGTCATTGCAAGAGCGAGAGTTCGAGGGCGGGAAAAATGTGGTTTGACATACCGTCGCAGTTCTGACGCACTTAAAAAGTGTCGCACTATCGACAGTTTTTCCGTCACTTCCAAACAAGCATCACTCTTCCGACGTTTCCCAAACCATCGTGCTTCCGACGTTTGTAAACTGTCGCACTTCCGACGAAATGTGGTCTGACGTTTTGAACATCGCTCTTCCGACGTTTGTAAATTGTCACAATTATGACGAAATGTGGTCCGATGTTTTGAACATCGCTCTTCCGACGTTTGTAAACTGTCGCAATTCCACTGTAATGTGGTCCGACGTTTTGAACGTCGCTATTCCGACGTTTATAAGTTGTCGCAATTCCGACGAAATGTGGTCCGACGTTTTGAACGTCGCTCTTCCTACATTTGTAAACTGTCGCAATTCCGACGAAATGTGGTCTGACGTTTTGAACGTCGCTCATCCGACGTTTTTATACTGTCTCTCTTCCGACATTTTTAAGCTGTTGCAATTCCGATGCTTACAAGGCGTCGGTATAGCGACGGCGAGTTCAATTTAAAAAAAAAAAAATGAAACTTTAAAAGAGGAAAAACGTTGTTTTGAATATATTATATGAAGTAAAACAGTCCATGAAGTCATTACATTTTCACATCTGAAGATTGGAACCCAAATATCCATCCAGAAAAGTGGAAGTCCCACCCCAGACAATGATAGAAAAATACCCTATGTCACATACAGGGACATGATATAAAACCCAGTAACGGTCCACATGGAGATTATCGACAATCTGAGAAAGCATCCAAATATGCCCGAGGCATCTATAAGAAAGTAAAATAGCAGTATGTAGAATAGTAAAGCAACAGATAGAGTACCGACGTCCATTGTTCCAAATACAAATTAAAGTACCCAAAATCCTTTAACAGAGAAAAACGCTAATCATGTGAGGAGTGTGATATGTCCAAAATATAAAAAGACCATCAGACCATATCAATAAACCAGCAACATAGACCATCATCGCTAGTTTTGAAGGCAGAGTGATAAACATTAATCATTCTTTTTTCACAAGAGAAAAAATGATGTTTTGAATATATTATATGAAGTAAAACAGTCCATGAAGTCATTACATTTTCACACCTGAAGATTGGAACCCAAATATCCATCCAGAAAAGTGGAGGTCCCACCCCAGACAATGATAGAAAAATACCCCATGTCACATACAGGGACTTGATATAAAACCTAGTAACGGTCCACATGGAGATTATCAACAAATCTGAGAAAGCATCCAAATATGCCCGAGGCATCTATAAGAAAGTGAAATAGCAGTATGTAGAATAGTAAAACAACAGATAGAGTACCTACGTCCATTGTTCCAAATACAAATTAAAGTACCCAAAATCCTTGAACAGAGAAAAACGCTAATCATGTGAGGAGTGTGATATGTCCAAAATATAAAAAGACCATCAGACCATATCAATAAACCAGCAACATAGACCAGCATCGCTAGTTTTGAAGGTAGAGTGATAAACATTAATCATTTTTTTTTCACAAGAGAAAAATGTTGTTTTGAATATATTATATGAAGTAAAACAATCCATGAAGTTATTACATTTTCACATCTGAAGATTGGAACCCAAATATCCATCCAGAAAAGTGGAAGTCCCACCCCAGACAGTGATAGAAAAATACCCCATGTCACATACAGGGACTTGATATAAAACCCAGTAACGGTCCACATGGAGATTATCGACAATCCGAGAAAGCATCCAAATATGCCCGAGGCATCTATAAGAAAGTGAAATAGCAGTATGTAGAATAGTAAAGCAACAGATAGAGTACCGACGTCCATTGTTCCAAATACAAATTAAAGTACCCAAAATCCTTGAACAGAGAAAAAAGCTAATCATGTGAGGAGTGTGATATGTCCAAAATATAAAAAGACCATCCGACCATATCAATAAACCAGCAACATAGACCAACATCACTAGTTTTGAAGGCAGAGTGATAAACATTAATCATTTTTTTTCACAAGAGAAAAAACGTTGTTTTGAATATATTATATGAAGTAAAACAGTCCATGAAGTCATTACATTTTCACATCTGAAGATTGGAACCCAAATATCCATCCAGAAAAGTGGAAGTCCCGCCCCCGACAATGATAGAAAAATACCCCATGTCACATACAGGGACATGATATAAAACCCAGTAACGGTCCACATGGAGATTATCGACAAATATGAGAAAGCATCGAAATATGCCCGAGGCATCTATAAGAAAGTGAAATAGTAGTATGTAGAATAGTAAAGCAACAGATAGAGTACCGACATCCATTGTTCCAAATACAAATTAAAGTACCCAAAATCCTTGAACAGAGAAAAACGCTAATCATGTGAGGAGTGTGATATGTACAAAATATAAAAAGACCATCAGACCATATCAATAAACCAGCATCGCTATTTTTGAAGGTAGAGTGATAACCTGTCAACACATAAAATAGTATCATAAAGCGGATACAGGAAATGTGCAGAGACATGTACTGTTGATATACACCTCACACAAAAAGCATCCATGATAGAGAAAAAATATGTATAAACCCAGGGTTGATTGTATGTTCTGGCTCGCTTGTTCCTGGAAATAAAAACCGTCTGCAGAAACCCAGGCTCACTTGTTTCCATTAGTAGCCCGCTACAGCATCCACCCTGTTCATAGCAAAAAGGTTCCTGTAGATATACAGAGAAAGAGTATAATACGTAGACCATATAAACATGGCTTTGTATTTCAAAAAATAGGTTTAAAATAGAAATAGGGCAACATTTTTTTTTCCAAGTAAATTTAATCTATTAACAGTGGGAATAAAATTACACCGAAGTCAAAATCATTGCCGAGACTCATGGAAAATTTGTCCTCAAAAAATCAAAAAATTAAGAAGACTGCCCTCATACGGGGAAACCATTCTTGAACGTTTAATTTACAGAATTCAAAAATATTACAAAGGTCCAGCACAGTAAAATAATCTAAAAGCAGCCCAATTAATTGGGCCGCGAAGCAAGAAAAACAAATTAACCAAACTAATCCTCCGGCTCCTCGATGATTCGGCACCATCCTTCCGAAGGTCCAAGATCGCTAGGTGCTACCTCCACATTCATGCCACGGCTCCCCTCCTGAAGGTCCGAATGCTGGCCGGCTTTTTCCGAGCTCAAACCCGCCAGACGGGTGCATTCTTCCTCCGTTTGGGCCTCCTCGCGGAAAACCACAGTGACTGAAGCTATTATTCGTGGGCGGTTGAGAGATCAATTAAAGGAAAATTGCGCAGTGCGCGTCGTGGGAGAAGGTGAATTAGCAATGGGGAAATGAGGAGCAGGGGAATCCTTACGGTGGCCAGATCCTACAACCCGACCCCGCCCACTCCTATTATTTGGATAGCGACCTGCGTAATAATCACTGGACTGGCCGGAAGTTGACTCGGTTGAGGGGCTGGAGGGAGTGCGCAGGGATTGACCTCTAGTGCTCCCCCTGCGGCAACGCATCCTTTGACGCAAGTGAGGCATGGGTGCAGTCTCACTAGCAGTGGGCACAAGAGGAGACGGAGAAGCAGAATTCCAAGAAACAGAGGAAGACAGACAAGGACCAGACCGAGAGAAATGCAGATATGCAGCAAGGTCTATGCAGCAGTTCAGCTGGCCACTTCTCCTTCTCGTCACAGTGAGCAGGCAGTGTAACCCAGCAACTGGCTCGTCTGAAAAACCATAGCGAAATGCCATTTTATCGACCCGACTGCAATGCAATCGAAGTACGCCCGTCATAATTAATCTCTAATTATTAGTGAGCGCCGAAGGCCGGATCATATTGGAGCATGCGGAATTGCTAACAGGAGTGGAGGTCCGATCTTGAACAGTGTTAAAACTTAATGCGATTAGATGTGAAAACCTTGGAACTTAATTGAACAGCGTTAAAACTTAATGCGATTGATATGAAATCGCCACATCCATGTCCCATCGCCTTAAACGCCATCGAATGCACCCGCAGCCGGGAGCAGGGCAAGTTTTGATTGAGGACACATGGCAGAAATTGATTGGAGTAGATCTTTGTTTGGGCCGCTCGCGTAGTGGAAATTCGGACCCGAAAAATATTAGGGCGAATTTGATAAGAAATTCGCGTCACAACTCTCCCTCCGTATGCCAGCCCAACTTCGGACCTGAAAAATATTAGAGCGGAATTCATTTGGTTTTCGCGTCACAAAATTGGTCGACATCAGCAGGCTATTTTGGAACGCGAATTTGGTTTGAATTATGGTTTATCGCCGTTTGAAGTCCGGCGGGCTTGACTTAAGAAAAAATTTGTTTGATCCCATCTTATTAAATTTGTGGAGTGTGAGGCACTAGGACAATGAATTTACGTAACATTAACACAATAAGGGATATCATTGGCTTTTAAAAGCAAGGAATTCAAAGAAAATATTTGGTGAAATATACGTATGAAAAATAAATGGAAGCAATATTACATGCAATAAAAAATGGGGATAGTATATCACTGGGAGGTACTTTAAAGTCGAGATATACCATGATAGCATAAATTATTTTTTGAAGCTATGGATTTCATTGGAAGATTAACAAAATGAGGAGAAAAAATGCAAAGTTTTAATTTTGAGATAATCTGCAAAAAGGGTAAGGAAAATTTAGTACATGATGCTCTTTCTAAAATAGAAGAGGCCTCAAATTTATATCCAATTACATTTTATATTCCTAGGTGGCTAGAAGAATCTTGCCATAATGGAAAAATGACAATAGTACTAAACAAAAACTCAAATTTATAAAGGATGGGATGAACTCTATGGAGCATTGGGAGTGAAAGAGAGATATACTTTGGTGCAAATGTAGAATATTTTTATGCACTTAAGCATATTTGAATAAAAAAATATTAAGGGAGTCCCATGTCTCTCTGATGGTAGGACGCAGGGTTCCTTAAAACATCTCAAAGGATCAAAAAATATATTTTTGGAAGGAATGAAGAAAGATATTCAAAAATTTGTAAGAGAAGGTCATGTTTGCATAATAAATAAAAGAGAGATAGTAAAATATCTAGGGTTACTTCAACCATTCCACATACATATTCAAAGACTAGAAGATATATCAATAGACTTTATTACGGGGTTACTGAAATATAAAGGTAAGTATTACATTTTTGTGGTCATTTATATAGACAAATTTTGTAGATTTTTTTTGTAGAGCTCAAAGTACATAAACAACAAGCCAAGTGGCAGAAGTGTCCGTGAAAGAAATTCATAGTCTTCATGGTTTTCCTAAAGTAATAGTAACAAGAAACTTTTAAAAATAATTATTTAATATGAGTGGAGAAACACTAGCTGCCATGAGTTCTACATATCAAACACAATCAAGTGGTCAAACAAAAATAGTTAACAAATGTTTTTAAGGTTATCTACAATGTTACTCTTTATAAAAGCAATCTTAATGGATGAAGTGGGTTCGTCAAGGAAGAATGGTAATATGATACTACCTATCACACATCTACTAAAATTTCCCCATTTAAGGCTTTTTATGGATATCCAACTCCTAGTATCTCATACTTTTTGCAAGATAAGTCCAAAGTATAGGAAATAGAGTCACATATGGAAAATACTAAAGAAACTTTGAAAATTATTATGGAAAACCTTCAAATGACATGAAACATGATAAAACAGCAAGGGGAACAACATTGAAGTGAAAGATAATTTGAGGAGGGTAATTGGGTATTTTTTAGATTATAGCATTATAAGCAATCTTCATTCAAGAAAAAGAAGAATAAAGAATTAGCTCAAAAATTTTATGGCCCTAAATAATTATTCATAGGATTGCACAAGTGGTATAGAAGTTATATTTTCTTTATTCTTGCATTCATAAGGTTTTTCATGTATCTTGCCTAAAAAAGGTTTTGGGAAAAAATATGCCAATGTAAATAGAACTTCCAAAATTAGATGAAGAATGAAAGTTGATTCTTGAACCACAAAAAGTTATAGATAAACATTTTGTTCTCTTTGACATATAACCATTATGAAGTACCTAATCAAGTGGAAGAATATTCCTCTAGAAGAAGGTACATGGTAAAATGATCAATTCGTGATGAAATACCCACGGCTAAAGGGTTCGTTTGAAGTTTTGACAAAGGTTTTGTTATATGTTTTATATAATGCGCGGCGGAATATTTTTATTGTTTGTTAAGGTCCCACACAGTGATCAAATTTGAAGGGCAAGTCCGAATTTCAATTAGAAGGGCATATATCTATGTTGCCCTTCCATAATGAAAAGCTTTAAAAAAAAAACTTTTCAATTGACCACAATAAATTATTTTTACATTTCATTTTCAGAAAGACAAAACCATCAATCTTTATAAAAATAAAAGACTGTTACATATACAACAATGAAGAAGGCTCCATATTTCATTGCTTAAATATCTCATTGGCAATGTCAACATAAGTCTTGAAGACACTATTATAAGAATTTGGATACATACCACTGGGATATAGGAGATTCTTATGTGTCAGATTGTGTAATGCAAATTTGACTTTGTCTCACAAGGAGCAGCAGCATGGAGGTCTGGATTTTTCTTATAGAAATTTTTTATTATTATTTGAAACGTTGTTTATAGATATGAAGACAACAATGAAATTATGAGCCTGGTGGACAATTATTCAAGCTCATGATGCCAAACCATGATGATGTAAGTTTGGAATTTAACATTTTTACATGTTAAAGACAAATAGTCAAAATCACTGACAACTTAGTATGCCATAATTAATAATCATTCCCTGTTCACTTTTGTTAATAAGTTTATGTCACACGATGATCTCTCTTCTCTGGCATTTACTTGTATTGAAGATCACTATTCTAGGAATAAGGAGTTATTTTCTCCAAAAATAACCCTAGCCAAACATTGACAATGCATCCAGGATATCTTTCTATGCTTCATAAGTACATATGTTCTACTTCTAAATCATGTCTTGGAAGTGGTTGTTTTGCTGGAAATTATTCACCAGTTGGTTTCATACCAAAGTATTTTTCTCATTTTTAGCATCCAATACATGAAAAAGATAATGGTTTAAAACAACATAAATATTTGAAATTTTGCAAGAATTGTCTAGCACACTTTGAATATTAATTTTGAATTCAAGTGCATGATGCTGTATAGGATCAAGTGTCATTTTGAATACCAAATGTTTCACAAGAAACTTCTCAACATGCTACCCTGCAGTAAGGATTAAATGACAATATTGCATCAACTATTTCCATAATAAAAGTGCAGCTCGGTCATAAGACTAAACAAATACAAATGTTGTAGATCTAACACGACCACACAATCAAATGTATTCCACAAGGCCAATACTGTATGAAAAATGAAAAGGAGTTTGCAACCAAAAATACCTTAGGCAACTAATTCAATTAGATACACTAAACCATCAGCAAAAAGGAAAACCAGCCTACTCAAAAGGCAAGCGTTTACCTCCTTTGACAAAATTTTGAGTTCCGAAACAAGGGCCTTATTGTCTTGTCAATGCCCCTAGTAATTTGAATGTGGTTTGCACCTACTACAACAACCTAAACAAAAAGGTTTCATTTCAAATTATTTTCCACAAATTTAAGATACAACCATTGTCAGTTTTGTATTTCTAACAAGCTCATAAATTTTGACAAAAGAACCAAAATTTTTTAATACCTGATAGCAATTTTTTCACTCAAAAACTATCTTAGACTCAATAAGCCCAACCCAAAACTAAAAAACCAAACACCAGAAGACCCTAAAAAAAAGAATAGATGATCTTAATCTAGTACTATCGACAAAAATTTACCTTTACACCCTCACTTATTAAACCCTGTGCTGTTGAATTTTAACTTCAACTGTTGCAGCAGAAGGACGGATGCAGCAGCAACATTTTTTTTTGGAGGTTGCTTGCACGCCATCCAGAAATTTAATTCATCATTTAAAATTCCTGCAAGTTTTTTTTGTAGATGGCCACAGCCATATTTCTGTACAGGATTGTATTTAAACACAACAACCAGCATTAACGCAATTCACCAACCAGAAATTAAACAAACAGAAATTTACCCCCCAGTTTTGTAAATTCAAAAGGAAGACACGTGGAGCATTAATATTGGATCGCATGAAATTGAAGGGAATCTGAAAACCTGAAAACCGGACCCGAATTTTTTATAAGGCACATTGGATTGAGAATTCGCGTTATAAATTAGGCAGACGTCAGCATCCCATTTTGGAACGCGAATTTGGTTTGAAATTCAATCTATTCGGACTTTTGAAGTCCGACGGAAAGGGTTCTTTAATGTTTTGATAATTTAATTTTATGTATGCTTTAATATATACATATGTTTTAAACATATGTTATATATATATCATATGCGAAATGAAAGGTGGGCCATAGAATTTAGTTTTAATTTTATTTTTTTAAAGAGGGTTTATTATAATATGTTTTTTTTTTTTTTTTTGGAAAGAAAAAAATGATGTTTTTATTAACAGTGCATATAACAAAACATTACATTCCCATCATGAGATGATAAGAAAACCCGATCCGAAACAATTTCCATCATGACAACTTCTAAGGAAGAAGGAGTCAAAAATGAAAAAAATATGTGGGGATCATACAAATATGGGGGCATAACACCCCAACTAGATTACGAGTCCAGATAAAGAAAAAACCAACAGAGAAGCCCTTAAAAAGGGGAAATGTTGTCATCTGTTACTGAACTCATCAGGATTAAAGAAAAAAGCATAATGATCATAAGCAAAAACTGGCTCGCTTGATGTGTCATATGTTGGCCCTGTAGAAAGCTAAAAACCATTGCATCTTATGTGAATAAAACCTATGTTGTTATGAAGAAACAGCTTGAAATCAGTATAATGGAAACCAACTCTCCTGTTGCATAATTATATGTTACGGCATATAAAAATAAAAAGGACAAAAAAGCTTGGTAGTTTTTTTTATAGACAGTACGTAAATTTTTTATTACACAACAGTGTGTAAAAAGTGAAAGACTTAGTGTAACTTTTTAAGTGTGTATGCACAGTAGTGCGAAAGTGAAAAACACAGCAGAGTGTTTTAGAGACAGAGTATGTTTGTTTTGAACAAACAGTGAGTTGGTTTTATGCACTGCGTTTTGTAGCGGTCATAATTTTGTAATCCCTCTCAATGAGGAAGAAGTGTAATAGTTTTTTTTGAGTTATTGAAGGGAATAGAATTTTGTTTTCAAAGTATTGAAACTCTGTCTCCTGTCAAAGAAATTTTTATTTTCTCTGTGTTAGAGGAAGGGAGATTTATTCTCCATTCATTGTTCTGGAATTTTTCAATATTCCAACATGTGCAAGAACAACAGATGTTGTGGTTCCATCCCCAACTAAATCATTTGTCTTTGCCGCAGCTTGCCTTACCAACTTGGCCCCAGTATTTTCAACTGGGTCCTCTAATTCAACCAATAAAAAGGCCAAAACCATAGCATTGAGATACATTTCATTACACTGTCAATAACAATAAAATTTGACTCAGCCATAACCCATTCCTTTTATTTTTGTGAAAAGCTTTATGCATTACTCTAATGTGGCTAGTCCATAGGCCAAGTAGACCACTGGGTAACAAATATGTTTCCTTTCACCTTTGAGTTTTCAAATTATGCCTACCAAATCTAAGACATTTAAGAGGGGGAACTAATAGAACGTTAAAAAGAAAACTAGAGCACACATATATAAATTACCTCCTTAGCTACTGTCACACCATCATTAACTATTTTTGAAGAACCATGCTTGCTCTCCAAGACAACATTTTTCCCCTCGCCCCAAGGGTGACTCCAACAAGATCAGCAAGTTTGTTCACACTGCCTGCAAGACAAATTGAAAATGCTTTCAGTAAGTGTGCAATTGAATGCCATACCATATGCCAAAACAACCCTCCATGAAAAATTAAAATAGCACATTAAAATCGAATATAAGTGTACAAGGAAAGATCCACTGCAGTGAAGTTTCACGTGCAGGTGACCTTCCTTTAAACATAATTTTTTCTCTGACCTGCAATTTTTTTGTCACTGAGCCATCCTTGTTGAAGTACAACTCCTTTTCCATAGCTCTTGTATTAACTACCTTATCTCTGTCGCGTAATCTCATATTCCCTCTTCTGCTTGAGCAATTAAAGGAAATGGGTGAAAAAACTGAAAGAGAAGACAATTGTCTGCCATAATTATCAAACGTTGCACCCAACTTCTTCCCCTTTCCATTGTTACCCAATGAGGTAGATGTGGCAATTGTTGTCATAATGCCCAAATCAGAGGCCATCTTCTCTTATCCTGAATATAGAATTACAAGATCTTCATATTAGTATGAACCTTAAAAAACATGACTCCCATTGCTAAAAACAACTATTAAGTTGTAACAGGCAAACTAAACAACTATCACAACTTTTGGCAACTTCTGGAGCATTAAGAGAGAAATGACCAAAGATAAATACAACCACAATCCTCATTTTAATGAGACCGGACTATATATTTGCATTAAGATAATAGAAATAAATCACGACTATATTAAGGCCAGCACAAAGCAATATCTAACCAGTGTCTCTCGTGGGCTTCAGGTTGCCATGCTAGAGGTTGCATATTTTTAATTTAAATTTTTGACCTCTCATGCCCATCTATGAATGCATCTAATGGGATATCTACATCAAATGCTCCTTTATATCCCCAAAAAAAAATTCCCTACTACAAGAGTACCAGTATTGATGGATCACCCCACACCATCCCACCCACTAGAAACGGTGAAAAAGGAAACCCAAGAAAACTTCTGAAATATCTCAAGATGACTATATGGGTGGTTCTTATGAATCAACCAACCATTCAGAATATTCTCATCAATCCAAACCATGAGTATTATGTGACGATATTCAAGCAGGCACTGAATCGGATTTCTGAAGCTATGTTAGAGAAACCCTAAACTCTCATTGAAAATAGGTGAAATGTGGCACCACTCAGAGATTGACATGTGCCAATTGGTACAAGTGGTAGACAATTGGCATGCTCAAACAACGAGGTGATGCAGGAATGACATGAGGGAGAAAATATCGGAAAAGCCCCAAATCTGGAGAACTAAAGCTCATCACCAACCTGAGATTGACAACTTTACATGATGTAACCTATGAAATCGTAAATGGAGAAATAATAGTAACAATAAAGTAACCTATGTAACAATAAAGTCGGATTCATCCTGGGAGTGGTAATGGGAGAAATCATAGTGAACAACAGGAAACATGCAGAGTTTCTTACAATCGAATAGATGAAAAAACACATACAAAAAACCTAGATAATAATCATGAACAAGCTTAATATTGAATTATGAACTATAAAGGAACTTACAAAATGTGACATTACGAACCTGGTCAAGCACACAAGCAAAAATATCCTGGACATGACCCTGGTTGAAAAGTTGTATTGCTCATGATGCAAGAGGATTTGTACCTGCACTGCCAAGTCAATCAAAATCCATCATTATCTATACAATAAATACAAGTAATTGATGTAGTATTTTTTACTCTAAGATGCATTCTTATGACAATGTTAGAACATATGTTGAAAATGTCAAAACATACCTGAATAAGCTCCTCTTCGTTTCAAGAACAATTTATTGGAGTCGCATGAACTTGGAACAAGCCTCCCACGATCTGGAAGAGTAGCAACTAAGTCAACAGTGACTTTTTTGTTGCTACGCTGGATCAAGGGAGGTTTGCTCCAAGATTAAATCGCTCCAATAAATTATTCTCTACTAAACAGGGCCAACCACGTGAAGGTGGAAGCTCTTATGGCCCCTCCCCCCCCCCTCACATCACTCTCAATTCCCCAATATCCAATCTATATTTCATTTTTTACTTTCATGAGCATAAAAAAAAATATTCAATAACTAATAAAAAAACAATTCAACAAAAAGTACGCAAGGAAACATTGCAATTAATGCTTGACATAAAAATAGTATGATAAATTAGTTTTTTATATAACGCAAAAAATGTTCCAAGTATGGTAAAGTTTGTCTTATAATAATACAATATTTTACATTATCAAATTTTCTTTTTCTTCTTCCTATTTCTAAAGCTCCTAATTACATCATCAATATCATCGTGCTCTGCTCCTATTTTGTGCCTTTCGACCCGCACTGCTGACCTAGTTGCGTAGTCACGATGTCTGGTCTCATCTAGTGATGGGGCATCGCCTACAAAAATAGATAATATTAAATTTTAATTGTCAGTTTTTAAATATCATTGAACTAGTTCGGTAATATTAATAAAAAAAATTGCAATGAGATTATTTACCTGGTGCACCAGTTGTCGCCGCTGACCTAGTTGCGTGGTCACGATGTCTGGTCTCATCCAGTGACGGGGCATCGCCTACAAAAACATATAATATTAAATTTTAATTGTCAGTTTTTAAATATCATTGAACTAGTTCGTTAATATTAATAAAAAAAATTGCAATGAGATTATTTACCTGGTGCACCAGTTGTCGCCGCTGACCTAGTTGCGTAGTCACGATGTCTGGTCTCATCCAGTGATGGGGCATCGCCTACAAAAAGAGATAATATTAAATTTTAATTGTCAGTTTTTAAATATCATTGAACTAGTTCGGTAATATTAATAAAAAAAATTGCAATGAGATTATTTACCTGGTGCACCAGTTGTCGCCGCTGACCTAGTTGTGTAGTCACGATGTCTGGTCTCATCCAGTGGCGGGGCATCGCCTACAAAAATAGATAATATTAAATTTTAATTGTCAGTTTTTAAATATCATTGAACTAGTTCGGTAATATTAATAAAAAAAATTGCAATGAGATTATTTACCTGGTGCACCAGTTGTCGTCGTTGACCTAGTTGCGTAGTCACGATGTCTGGTCTCATCCAGTGACGGGGCATCGCCTACAAAAACAGATAATATTAAATTTTAATTGTCAGTTTTAAATATCATTGAACTAGTTCGGTAATATTAATAAAAAAAATTGCAATGAGATTATTTACCTGGTGCACCAGTTGTCGTCGTTGGGACTGTTGCCCTGTCTTCCTCTCTGGTGGTAAGATCCTCAAGGGAAACATTCTCTGTCATTTAAACAAAAAATTTTATAAGGACAACCATCAAGGTATAATTAGAAAAAATTATAAGTGGAAATTAATTATCGTCACGGCCCTCACTGATAGTAGCATTGTCAGCCTGGTCCCCACTACAATGATCAGGTTGCACGTGAGGATCATCTACATCTGGCTCTAAAACTGGGTTATTTGCCTCGTCGGTAGTGTTGCTCCCATGATTTAAACAAAGTTGTTATACATTAAATTTATGGACGAAAACAAACATATTGAAAGGTTAATGTTTTACCTTATCAAGCATTCTGGATCTTAGGACTTGCCCCAAGCTTCTGCGACGTTCAACTACGACTTGATAGCCGAAATGGAAAGCGATATTTTTATCTTCCTCTGTAGTTTCTGTTCTGAAGTCATCACCCTACATTACATATGATTGTGTATTTTTAATCATATTTTATAGGATTACAAAAACGTTGGAAGGCGATACAATTAATTATAAGATGTTTAGCTACTTAATTACAATTCTTGCATCTAATTTCAAGTAGTCGCCCTGGCCTAGCTTGTGATGGCCCTTTTTTTCAATCCTAGCTTTGGTTTCCTTTGAGGTGTCAGGCAACCTAGCATCAAAATATTGAAGTCAGATATGACGTAGCACACTTTTATTTTAGACATAGAGAAAATTAAAGCTATTGAATTAAAGTTGCAATTTACCTTGCGGGTCCAGTTGGCATTTTTCCTTCTTTCTTTTCCCTTTTCTCTTTTCCGTCATGGATGAGTGCTCTCCACTCACTCTCTGAAACTGCGAGAGGACGCTCATATCTAGGGTTAAATTGAAATTGCGTCCTATAGGTGTCCCTGGTATATTTCAAATATTTGCCAACTACCCAAGCCACCGCTGTTCTGTCAAATGTGCCGACCCCAAAAAGGGCTTCTAGATAATCTAGAAGTTCTTTTTTCAGGTTGGAATTCTGGGAATTCCACCCTGTGCGTATGGTTGGGCCAAAAATTACCAACGCATGGCTCTCCAGAAACATGTAGAACTCATTGTTTCCTACATAGAAAAAAAATAAAATATTATCATTAATTTAAAAATAAAAATCATGATAAATATGTTTTAGATAAAGTACATGAAATAGTTAAAATATTAAAATTTACCTGGGAATTGTACATGCTTTATAGGGACACCTTCATCATTCACCAACAACGTGCCATTAATGGTCCCTGTGGAGCTGACACGTGTAGCTCCAGGAAACGCAATAATGTAGTTGGCCATATTAGCCTCATCATTGCCAACACGTTCAGCAGTTGGCTGGGTGTCAGCTTGGGCAGGGTGTGTTTCTTGGCTAGCACCTAAAGGAGTAGAAGGTGTACGAGAGGGTTGTTGGGCAATCTCTTGCCCTTGTGTCCCACTACCACCAACACCGGGTTCAGCAAATGCCAGAAAACTCTACATACAAAAGAACTTTTTGTTAGTTTAGTCAATGTAAAAATTAAAAATCAAACTATCACAATTCATCTCATGCAGAACAAAAAAAATATCCTTTTGACTTTTTATTATTACCTGATATCTATCTAGCTGGCTCATAAGATGTTTTATCCTCTCTTCTGTTTCAGGTGTTTGAGGCGCGTCTATCAAAGTATTAAATTCTAACCTTGCATCTCGTGCCTTTTTTTGCAACAAGAACACTGGAGATAGGGATGAAGAAAGCTCTTCCTCAAAGAGGGAATCATCAGGCGTACCATGGCTAGGTGTTTGCATATTTGAACAAAATTAATATTATTTCAATTATGTAAATAACTAAAATACCTAAAGATAGAGCAATGCTGGCACTTTACATGTTCTTCCGCTGGCCTCTTTCCGCGATCATCCTGTCTCAGGGTTGTCCCTGCACTGCTCTGATCAGTCTGCCACATTGCAATAAAATTATAAATGTAAAAACTTGAAAACAATATCTAACTTGAAACACAAAATGAAAACTGAAATAATTTCTAATAAGACACCGGAAGACAGAGTTAGAGTTTCAAATATGCCTTGCATTGAATTCAGTCCCGGAAACATGTCATTGCACATTAAGGCACCCAAACAAGAGACGAGTTGACAATGAAGACCTTATTGAATATATTGTTGGAGCAACTTCTAGTAAACTTGTTGTGAAGACCTTGAGGACATTTTTTGAGCAACATTGTTGAAGCTGATGGTATAGCATTGTTGGAGACGATCTTGAAGGGCCTTGAAGTGAAGCTTTTGGAGCAACTATTGAAAAATCCTTAGAGCATTTAAGTAAGGCACTTTCTATCTTCCATCACCTTTTTTCTTTCAATATCCTTTAAACGATTTTGTTGATATTTAATGTTTGAAATCACGTTATAATTCCTTGATTATATGTGTTTGGGGACTTTCCCTTTGAAATTACCCAAAAATACCCTTGCAATTTTATCTTCAGGATGCATGTCTGACCCTATTGTTCAATATTTTGATTGATAGTAGTAAACATAGAGAGTTAGGGGGCTCTTGACTTGGTTTGGTTGGGCCATTAGATCCCTAACATCTACTAGGGAGAACCCCCCTTGAGTTGGAGGAGAGCTAGCCCGAAGTGAAAAGAGGCTGGTGAGGTGACAATGGGGCTATTGAATTACACATGGTATCACACTTTAGCTTTAGGAATTTATCTTGAGAAGTGCGAGATTTTGCTATATCAATTCTCAAATTGTTTACAACACTATTGTTAAGAACTAATAAGAAGTGATGTTGAGGGGGTTTTGGGTATAAGAAACAATACCATTTAAAAACTAGGGTTCTCAGTCCTTGGAATTCCTTCACCTGGGCCTAGGGGCCCACTAGAATAATTTCACACTAAACCATGCAAACTTAAAAGTAACTTAACAGATCCATAAAGTAATAATAATCATAATTCCTAATTTCCTATTGTACGATATGATGCAATTATTCAAACATGAAGCAATGAAGACATGCAATGTCTGAATTTCAAGATTGATGAACCAATACAAGAAGTTAGAAACTACAACTTTGATTCAATACTATGTGTCCTAACTCTAGGAAGGAATCTAGTTTGTAGTACAGAACATGCATCGTGTATTATCAATTCTTAATTGACAACAACTAAAGGTCATTGACCTCATCAATTCCTTCCCATTTTGTGTTTTTATGTTATATTCCTTATAAAAGTGTCAAATTTCTCTCAAAGTAAGAAACCACTGAATAAAATAAAAAATATTTGAGATATGATTGAGAAATGGTCATTTATTTCTTGAAAGGATCTTCACAATTTCTTTGGTTGTTTTTCATCTCAAGAAACAAGAAATGACCTAAGAAACTATCATGATGTAATATAAGAAACAACACGGTGCAATGGCCATTTTCAAAGCCAAATGATGTCCATTGAGGACATGGCCTTTATTTGGTTCCTTTTTCATAGGAGTTTTGGGTAGAAATGGAACTTTGTTGTACCATTTCTAGTAGTAAAAATGGAAAACCTTCTTTTTCCATGGGAAATAATTTACCTTTCCTTTTTCAAGATAATCTAAATCACAAAAAATATGAACTATACCGCACACATTCTTGGATAATGTGAAAGTGGAAAAGGAATACCCTACACAAGTGATGCACACATGTACACTTGAACACTAATATATTTTTGTAGTTGAAATGCAATGCTTGTTTTCATTTAAATGTAGGGTTTTTAAAGCAAGGAGAAATAATGGCTGCCAAATTAATAAGCATTTCTTTGGGAAAAATTTAAATCTTGTATTGGGTGATGAAGATAATAAAGGGTATTGAATCTTGATTCTTGACATCTAGAGAGAACCCTACAGCCTAACACAATCCAATGGAATTGACCAAAAAAACCCAAATAGAGTCAACCCTACTATAGGAGGAAGGGCCTGCAGTAAGAACTTACCATTTTGCAAGAGCTGAGGGCGAATGTTGTTCTACAAGAGCTGAGGGCGAATGTTGTTCTGCAAGATATGAGGGTGAATGCAGGGCGAATTCTATTCTGCAAGAGCTAAGGGCGAATGCAAGGCGAATTTTGTTCTGCACGAGCTCAGGGTGAATGCTGAGGGCGAATTCTGTTCTGCAAGAGCTCAGGACGAATGCTGAGGGCGAATGATGTTCTGCAAGAGCTGAGGGCGAATGCTAAGGGTGAATGTTGTTCTGTAAGAGCGGAGGGTGAATGCGCGCATGATATCAGATGTTAATGTAGCACACATGCACATTTGAACACTAATATATTTTTGTAGTTGAAATGCAATGCTTGTTTTCATTTAAATGTAGGGTTTTTAAAGCAGGGAGAAATAATGGCTGCCAAATTAATAAGCGTTTCTTTGGGAAAAATTTAAATCTTGTATTGGGTGAAGAAGATAATAGAGGGTATTGAATCTTGATTCTTGACATATAGAGAGAACCCTACAGCCTAACACAATCCAATGGAATTGACCAAAAAAACCCAAATAGAGTCAACCCTACTATAGGAGGAAAGGCCTGCAGTAAGAACTTACCATTTTGCAAGAGTTGAGGGCGAATGATATTCTGCAAGAGCTGAGGGCGAACGCTGAGGGCGAATGCTGAGGGAAAATTCTATTCTGTAAGAGCTAAGGGAAAATGTTGTTCTGCAAGAGCTGAGGGCGAATGCTGAGGGCGAATGTTGTTCTGCAAGAGCGGAGGGCGAATGCACGTGTGATATCAGACTTTAATGTAGCTATTGCGATGGATACGAAACAATAAAATCATTTTTATGTAGCATGCATATAAGTTTCGTATTTTTATGTAGCGCGCATATAAGTGTCGTTATACTGACGGTGGACAAAGCGTCGCTATTTCGACGGGTGCCTCCAAACGTCGTAATTACGACACTTAGACATTGTGCCGCACTTGCGACGTTTGGAGGCAATCGTCGCAATAGCAACGCTTTAGGCCATAGTGTCGCAATTGCGACGTCTTCCTCCAAACGTCGCAATTGCGACACTTTGTCTAAGTGTCCATATTGCGACACTTTTCTATAAATGTCGGTATAGCGATGGTTTCGGGCTGGATGGAAAAAATTTGGGGAAATTTCTGACATTTGGTCAAAAGCGTCGGAACCAAGTGTCGGAATTTCCGCCAAATGTAGTAGTGAGACATGACCCTAGATCAAAACAATTTTTTGAGAAAAATAGTGTTATCATGTCAAGCGAGCTGGAAGATAATGTGGGTGATGAGAACATAGAGTGATATGGTACATGTGTTATTTCAACATTTATACTATTTAAGATGAGTTTTTAAAAAGAAGAGGACTTAACCTTATAACTAAGACTATTTTTTTCCAAACATTATAATATGTATTTTGAGTTAATTGGTTTGCATTGTGTTAATGTTAAAATCATTTCACTTGATAATTTGCAATTATGTTGATCTCGAAAGAAATGCACTGTATCAAGTTCTATTTTTTATGTCAATTCCAAAAATAATACAACTACTTGATTGCTTTAAATGGTTTTTCACTATATCAGTACTTAAATAAATGCACCCTATTATATATCTATATATATAATAGGGTGTACTTATTTATGTCTAGGATTATTTAATGATAATTCTAAACATGAATCTATTTTCTAAATTTTCTAAATTTTACTATGTTACAAAAATTCATATTATTATAGATTTATTATTTTACAATTATTTATAATCTTACAAATTTACAAATTTACAATTTTACAATTATGGTAATTTAACAATATGTACGGTATACATTTTACAAATTTACGATAGTTATGTTTCAAATTTGACACTTAATTTACAAATTTACAAATTTACAAATTTTACAATTTTAATAAAATTGAATTAGACAATACATGCAATTACAATTACAATTTCACAATACAATTACAATTTTACAATTTTACTACATACTGTAGTTGTGGTTCAAATTTGACAATTAATTTATAATTTTACAAATTTACAAATTTTACAATTTTAATAAAATTGAATCATGACAATACATACAATTACAATTACAATTTTACACTTTCACAATACAATTACAATAATTATTTAAATTTTACATACAATTTCAATTAAAATTACAATTACAATTTTACAATTTCACTGCACACAATTACAATTAAAATTAAAATTACAATTACAATTACAATTTTACAATTTTTACAATTTCAATAAAATTGAATCATGACAATACATACAATTACAATTACAATTTTAATAAATATCATGATTTAATATTAAAAATAAACATCACGATCATGATAACCATCGTACAAACATCATATTCTAAAATACACATTCAAATTCGCTAACATCATCTAATCATCGTGATCGTGATCATGATCATCTAACAAAACACAAACATTGTATAACATCATCACAACACAAACATTAAATATACATCTCATGTCAAATAACTGCTATAACATACACATATATCTGCAAGCACATTAAATGAACATATCTAACATGACCTAACAATATACACATCACAATGAACACCAACATGTAAATTAAGTACATCAACATGAACATAAAATACATGCACCACACACACACACATATATATAATGTCAAAAATATACAACTATAATAGAAATGCATATAAATGTCAAATATCCGGTGTTACATCTATTACACCAATTTTTGGTCATCTAACCTGTTACTATTAGATGGACTAAAGTACACCATGTAAGACCAATTTTACCATAGTAAAATTACTTTCACTATGAAAAATAATTTAATAACCCATAGTTTATTAAGTTGTTTCTGGTCTAAACAGGAAACCCCATGAGGAATAATTAAATAAATCCTTATTTGTTTTATTTTCCTCTAGGGATAATTAATTAAACCGTTGTTTAATTCATATTCCTGGTCATATTTAACCCAAAACAGGAAAATTAATTAGATAAATAATTATTTATCTTATTATTTTCGAGAAATAATTATTTAAACCATTATTTAATAATATTCCTTGTTAAATTTGACTAAATCATTTATAAATAATTGAATAAATCATTATTTATTTAATTATTACTTAACCACATTCTTAAAATAATAAATAAATCATTTATTTATTTATTATTTATAAATAAAGGGATTTGACCAAATTCAAATTCATTTTCCCTCCAACAAAAATAATAAAATATTCCATAAAAGTTGGATCTAGATTTGGTTAATAATATTTTAATTATGCACCAATATCTAAACTAACTCAATATTTTTCTATAAATATAAGGTTTTTCCATTCATTCACTACCTTTTGTTGCCTTAAAATCACCCTTTGATCTATACTTTTGGTCTGACTTTGATCCTCCATCATTGTCATATTTTTCTACTTTTTACTTGTGAGCTCCCTTTGAGTTCCATTTTTGTTTGGGTTTTCTGCACCATCAAGAGAGTGAGATCTTAGATCTGAAGCGGTGAGGACATACAAGAACCCATCCCATAGAGGGAGACTAGTAACATCTTTCTATGTTCCCTTCCTAGGTGTCATAATATAAAAAAATCTTTAAAACTTCTTGTATTGTCCATTGGATGCATGAAGAAACTCTTGCTTATTTTTGTTGTTTAATCTATTTAACTGCATAGATCTGGATTTCTGTAGCATTTATTCTGATCACTAACTGCAGATCTAAGGAAATTGATGGTCATATTCAATGTTAGGGTTTTTTTTTATGCACGAATAAAGCTTTCGATTATAATTTACACTAACTAGCGACTCTACAAGGGTTTATAATTAAGACCGTTGTCATTTTTCAAATCCCTGCATGACCAGTTGCTTCAACCCCTAGGGTTTTTCTTTAGCTTCTTATTTTTCATTTCTTGATGTTGTTTTTAACCTTTTTAACCCTAAAATATTAAAAAATTTAACTTTTGTGTGTTTCTGGGCCCTTTGCATAGGTAAAAGGTATCAGTCGCAGCGAAGACGACACTTTTTTTTGAAACTTGCTCCTGAGACAGCTAGAGGCAGGTCACACTTTTTGGCCCAAAACCTGTAACCTTAGCTCTTAGGTAGCAGATAACTGCCCAAAAACTGCGACCTCAGCAGAAAACAGGTCAGAACCTGCGACCTGTACTTTTTGCGAGATTTTTTCTATGATTTTTCTGGGTTTTCTGGGGCACAATTAAGGGTTGTTTGACCTCCATATTCCCCCATATTTAACCTGTACTTGCTTAGTTTTACTCATCAAAGTAGGAACCAAACCCCTTAGGGCTTCAGTATGCTTCCACCATTTTAGGAGGAGTTTAGCTGAAGCAAGTCTTCTGAGATTTCAGTGTTTTTCAACAATTTTTCAGATCTGAACCTACATTTTCAGATCCATTTCAGATCAGCTATTCAATCCATCAAAAACACCTCTTTTCAGTTTTTTTGGTCCTCCGTTAAGGTCCCCTCCGTTTCCCTTCAGGTTGTAGCCTTTCGCCACCTATTTTGCAGCATTTTTCCCTCTAGTTTTTTGTTGTTTTATGCACCTCTTTCCAACAGATCTGACCTTTAGATCCATGTCCATCTTGACCTTAGATCCATTGGCCATTTTGTGTGTTTTCAATAGATTTCACCCACCCATAGACTAGTTGTTTGGAAGCCCTCCTCCTTGGGTTTAAATTTATGCATCTTTAGCTATTTATTTTACTGTCGCTTTTAGTTTCCTTTACTGTCACTTTCAGTTTTTGTTACACAGAAATTTGTCACTGTCCCTGCAATTCCCCATCCCGCACATTGGAGGGCTCATTCCGTGACCTGTGAGCAGTGACATGACTTGAAAACACTTTCATGGCATTCCCCTGAACATGTACTTTCATTGCCCTGAAGACAACTCCTTGTGAAAAACCCTAAAAATATCCTTTTCATCCTTGGCGCGACTAGCCTGTGTTATACCCGTGCCAATGGGGGAAATTCTTCAAAGAGGGCGTGCCAATTGGTGCTCTGTCTCAGAGCCGCACCCGCGCCGGGCTTAATAAAGGGTGTTTTTTAAAAAATAAATGGCGGAAGATTGACCCCAACCAATTCCTAAACTAGTCTCTAATTTGAGTTGGGAGGTTGGCTTCGAATTTCCATGTGGAGGAAGTAGTTTTCCAACTCTCATGGAAGCTTCCTTGAGGATAGGGACAATCCCATGATTGTAGGGATCCCAACTCCCCTTCCACCATCTATATAAGCTTGCCATTTACCTTTGCAAGCTAGTCTCCAAGAATCTCCAAGAGCCTTCATAGCCTAAAGAATGCTGCAAGAACTTTGATAGTCCTCATAGTGCCAAATCCATAGCAAGGAGATTGACAATTGAAGAGAGAGGCTTTTCCCTATTCCTGGAAAGCTTTACCGAGACGTATTCCGCTGACGACCCGTCGAAGGAGGATTTCAGCGTCAGAGCCAGGTTGTATCATCCTTTGTTTCATTAATATAAGCGACTATTGGTTATAGTTCCACTCGTATTTTTCATGTTTTTTTATGAGTTGTGTCCTCTTTGACTGACACATAATTGCAATTATATGGTTTTACGCTCATGTGTTCATCATGTTTCTTGTACGTGCAGGTGTTCAATCGCGTCAAGTGGTGGAATTGTGACCTGTCGGAGCAAGGGATCAAGAGCACTATCCTCTCCGCAAACACAACAGCGTTGGACCTGAGGTAGGCCTTCTATCGTGGTTTGATTTTTGCAATTAGGAGCTTGCGTTGTAGCGTGTTTGATTGTTGCTAGACCTGGTCTGGGATAGTAGGGATCGCCTCTTTCCATAGAGGGGATTTACCTCCACAACAAATTGGTGACTCCGCTGGGGAGTTAGCTCGTTGTTTGCTTTATAAACTACATACGGAGCCTGAAGTTAGCCAAATAGCCTTCGAAATGCTCTTGCTCTGCATTAGCAAAGTAGATCAATGTTGCTTCAGTCAATCTCTACTCTAGTTTATGAACTGAACACTTGGAGTATTGTCTTGTCTTTCGATCGACTCTTGACTTTGTTTGCTTGATCAGCTCTTTTGGCTGGCTCTTTTCGTGAGTTTGGATTTTGGTTTGAGATTCAACATCACTCGTCTGTTCCTTGGATTGCTCTTTTTTGTTTTTCCATAGTAAACTTGACTGGCGCACTTATTAGCCTGACAGTCGCGCCAATTGGCGCTAGTTTCCAGTTTACTACCCGCGCCAATCCTGTTATGGCACTAGTTTCCGCCTGACAGTCGTGCCAATCCTGAAGGTGCTAGGGTTTGCTCTGTTCTGAGCTTTCTGAGCTTGATCTGTGATTTTGGTTTCATTTCTTACAACTGCTTGAGTGTTCTGGAGCCTTGTTTGACTGACTGTGACCTTCGTCCTTTAGTCGTTTGCCCTCTTCTATCGATTTTGCATTCTAGCCCTAGGGCATCTAGGTGTTATTGTGCGTCAAGCCTCCCTTGGGAGTTTGTGGTTTCTATCTATTCAGTCAACTTTTTGATTGCTTCTATGCATTTGTTTGGTGGTTGTCTATCATTTTATTGCGTTATTTGAGTGATTGGCTTCTTCTTCATTCAAATTCCTCTTTGTCTCGCTTTGAGCCTAGATTACATGGTTCATTTGAGTCTTGGAGATTCTACTTAAAGTGGTGAGTCTGGTCTTGGTTGGGAGAAATCCTTTGTTTTTTCATTTTCAGGCGTTGGTGCTTGTTGTCAGTTAGCAACCCGTGCCAATTGGGCATTGGCGCTAGTTGTCAGTGAGCAAGTCGCGCCAGTTGTTGTCAATGATAAAGTCGTGCCAATTTCAGGGTGTGTGAAAATTGAGATTTTTTCCCTAAATCCTTCACCAGTGTGTCTTTCCCTTCCGGTCTTTTCATTGTATGAGCATAGATTACATTGATCATTGTTTGAAATGTCTTATTTCCATGATTGTTTGATGTAAAAGGGAATGAATGCTTTGTTTTGATCTCTTGCTTTGGAAGTCCTCTTTGTGTTTGACCTCATATGTCTTGTCACCTTTTGAGGGATTTCGTGACAAAGTGTTTGAAACAACGATTGCATTCTTAGTGTTTGTTTACATCTCTTCTGCATTCATCCTTCATTAAGGAGATTTGCGTTCTTTTAGTTTTCGTCTCATTGTTTGCTTTTCATTAAAATGCATTAGATCACATTGCATTGAAAATTATTTTTTGAGATCCATCATTGAACTTAGATTACATTGTTTAATGATCGAAAACTAGAAATCACTTTGATTGCATTCTCTTTTATTAAAAGCATGCATTAATTAAATTCTCATTTCATCGAAAAATGCATTGAGTGCATTCTTATAATTTGAAAAGGAAAATGAAATTGTGCATAGATTACAGTTGCATAGTTTTCGAAAAAGAGGATTTTGCATAGCTTACATTGCATTATTCGCATCGTTGAATGTTTGGAATTACTTTTGGATAGTGAAAGTCATCTAGTTTGGAAAAAATTTTGTTTTCAGTATTGTTGTTTGTTGCATCATTGTTTGAAGCTCTTCCCTTAACTAGATAGCATTCATCGAATTAAAAGTTTTCTTTTCTCATATAGCTACATATAGGATATTGTCAGATGACATTCAGTAGGGCCTGAAAACTGAAACATAATTGAAGATTAACATTAAAATTTATTCAATTTACACTAAGGCAGCATTGAAACATTAACGAAATATTTAGAGGTCTAGGCTAGAGACGTGTTCTGGCATCTTTAAACCTAGTAGTTTTCGTTCGCCTCTTGGCTTTAGACAGCACTAGTACGAACTTGTGCTCCCCGTACCGTCGCGTATATAAAGGGAGACCCCACCAGGTTTCTATCCTTTATCCATAGGAAGTCGAGTCTGCCGCCCTATACCCGTGATACACCGGACACAACATTCAGGGAGATTGCCTGCACATACGTTAAGTCCTTGGTTGATTTCTCCTTCATTTTGAAGCCAAGGTGTATATTGCAGTTCACGGTTATTTGGTACACCCTTTGCCTAGCTTTCCTGAGCAGTCATTTTGATCTTATCTGAATCCTTAAATTTGAAAAGATCACCAAGCGCTTGTCCTTTCACGCTTGCTTCAAAACTGAAAGAGATGGAGTCATCTTTCATCCGTTTCTAGACTCTTAAAACATGAAACGATGAAGTTTCTAAGTTTCAATGTCATCAAATAAATCACCTGTGATCACACGCCCTGTTATAATTTGCTTGTTGGCCGTTTGATTGTGTGCCTTGGTTTTTAGCCCGTGTGTGGTTTTGAGTAGTTTATGGCAACTTTTCCAGAGTTCACCAACCAAGGAATCCCCTCTGATGGGAATCCTGGTCATTTTCCTCCTTTTCGGAATGTTATTGCTCCTTATATGGCAACGTTGTCCCTTCCTAGGTTAACTGTTGGGTTTCCTGTTTGGTTATTCTCAACCTCTGTGGTTCCGAATGTCTCAGCTATTGTTCAATCAGTTCCTCCACCTGAACAACATTATGTTGATTCCAAGGTGGACCTCTCCCCTTCTTAGCCTGTTTCTGTGTCCTCCCCTTCTACTTCGCCTGGTGAAAGTCTGGATTCGAGTAACCAGGTGACTAAGAAGAAGAAGAAGAATTTCGATAAGGGAGAGGCTAAAGCTACTACTTTTAAAGCACCCCCTCTTGATAAACCTTCCAACCCTCTGCAGAAAGTCAAATTTCCTTGCATGTTGTGCACAGGGAACCATCTTCTTTGAGACTGCCCTAGCATTCCCAAGGTGCTCGAAGTATGGTCCAACGGTCGTCCGCCATTGCCTTTGGCTTCTGAGAGTCAGGTTGGGGGCACGTCTTCAACTAGTGCTGGTAAAACTCTTAAGAAGCAAGGTAAGCTCACCAATCCATGTAAGTTGTGTGAAGGACACCATGCCATTCACCTTTGTCCGTATATGGATGAAGCCAAAAGAGTCTTGGACAATGCAACCGTTTCTACACCATGCCTCCCGGCTGGTTATAAACAGCTTTCTTTGAGTCCTCCACCAGTTGATTTAACGATTGGTCAAGAGTCATCTTTGGTCGATCCCACTCCCTCGGAAATTCAAATTCAGGAATCCGTTCCCGACCAACCATTGGTCGTAGGATCGGTTGAATTGGCCCTGTCTACGATGCACCAGGTATTTTCCGTTGAGAGTGGACCTCACACCCCCCATTTCCTTCTTGTTTCTGCAGATTCCTCGGACTTGGAGAAAGATTCTCCTGTCCCTATACCTCAAGAAGCTACTCCTCTGCCTCCTGGGATGGAGGTCCCGGAGGATATTCTTCCTGACTCCGTGATGGAAGTCATGGAGGATGCTCCTTCTTCTTCCGTAACACTAGGGGAAGACCATCTCGATTCGATGGTAGCCCCTCCGAGTAGTTTGGTCGCTTCCTTTGATTGGAATCAATTTCTAGGATACCGCCTTCCGTCTTATGTGCCTTTCGAGATTACAGTATAGGCTTTTGGTCTGGTCATACCCATCTCCATTATAGACGAAGGCGCGTCTGTTAGTATTCTGTCTTCAAATATTTGGCAAGCTTTTGGCTCGCCTCCGCTTGCGCCTGTTACGTAGAATCTGTTGGCATTTAACAAAAGAACGAGTCAACCATTAGGGATGCTTCCAAGGTTACCTGTTACTTTGGGAGGTAAAACCGTCCATATGGACGTGATGGTTGTTCCAAGCCCCTTGGATTTCAATATGTTTTTGGGGCGCGATTACACCTATGCCATGGGAGCGCTTGTCTCCTCGCTTTTTCGTGTGGTATTTTTTCCGCATGAAGGATGGATCGTGACCATTGATCAGCTTTCATTCTTTGGTCCTGATATGGCAGCTGGCATGCCATCATCCCTTCCTAGTTTTTATCCACCCGTTGTATCTGCCCCACCGCAAGTCAACTATGTGGCTACCTACCCCATGCATGTACCTAGTGATGGTGCCATTGTGCATCAGGTGCTGGGGGCATTGGGTCCTGACTTCCAGGATGTTTTCCTTCCATCGAGAGTGGAACTCTTGGAAGCGATGACTTCTTGTTTATTATGATGAGGTCGGTTAGAGCACATTTCATTTTCTTATGTCAAGCTCCTTAAAAAATGAAATAAGCTGGTCGGAGCAGAGTTCCTTGTCTTGTGTCAAGCTCCCTAAAAAATGAAACAAGGTTGTCGGAGCAGATTTCCTTGTCTTGTGTCAAGCTCCCTAAAAAATGAAACAAGGTTGTCGGAGCAGAGTTCCTTATCTTGTGTCAAGCTCCCTAAAAAATAAAACAAGGTTCTCAGAGCAGAGTTCCTTGTCTTGTGTCAAGCTCCCTAAAAAATGAAACAAGGTTGTCGGAGCAGAGTTCCTTGTCTTGTGCCAAGCTCCTTAAACCATCAAACAAGGTCATTCGAGGATAGTTCTTTTAATGTGTCAACCTTGTTAAAACAATGAAACACGTTCCTGTTCAATTTGAGTATTTGATAAGATCTCGTAAAATCCCAGTCGAGTCTTTCTCTTGATCTCGTAACTTGAACCTTCACTCCATCTTCCTTTCATATGGATTGAAGCTTGGGGGGCATGTACCTCGAATTGAGTCACCATGCTGGGGGCATGCTTAATTTTTCAAGCATAGTTTGTTTCCGTTTCAAGCTTGTGCAAAAATGAAACCAGTTTCAAGCATAGTTTATCTTTGTTTCAAGCTTGTGTAAAAATGAAACCAACTTCAAGCAAAGTTTCTTGATTTCAAGCTTGTGTAAAAATGAAACCATTCCCATTTTACCTCTTGTGATTTTCATCTTATCAGCCTGTCTTTGCCAGATGAGCCTTGTTTTTCTCACTCCATCATCACTATCTGCTTGGCCGATCATATGCCTTCACTTGGTTGTTTTACCCATTCCTGAGGAACCGCTGCGATGAGTGGTCTTATTAGCCAGCCTCTCAACCTTTATTTGTTTAGAGCAGTTCCATCATTACCGGAACCAGTTGCTACCTGTTATACCGCTCGTTCCTCCAGGAAGAGTCATCTTTCTGCTCTTTTATGACTCTCTAAACATGAAAATATTGTCGATTCCCTTGTCGCTTTGATCTTGTTGAAGTGGCTGCGAAACGACATCTACCCAGTATACGTTTACCCCATTTTCAGGCTGGGACAGATTATTTACGAAAAAGGAATACCCTAGCCTATCGCGACTAGGAGGCTTTCTCAGATATAGTTTTCTACCTTTTCGGGTCTGAGGAACTATTTACGAAAAGGGACTATTGGAGTTTACTTTTCCACTGTCTTTTCAAACTCTCTAAACATGAAAAGACGTCGAGTTCTTCCTTTGTCAAACTCGTTAAACCCTGATGTCATTGGATTCAGTCATAATGACGATATTCGAGTTTCTCCTTCCTAGGGCTCGTTAAATGTACTAGGATGGATTCGTCCGAAGGACGAATTTATATGTCAAGCATATGGTATCCTCTTCAAGCTTGTGTAAAAATAAAGAGGTACTCGCCAGAAATGGTGGGGAAAAATGGAACCAGCATAATTGTTGTGTCGACAGTATGTCGCTCTTGAACATGGCACTTGTTTGCATTCATGTCGGGTTGGGGACATCTCATCTCATTTTCCACTTGCCTCCGTGGGTTTGGGTGATCCCTTTTGACCTCTCATCTGCTCTTTGCCTTGTCATCATGACCTCTAATCTTTTGATGTCAAATACTGCCAAATCCACTGTCGTGCCGCCAATATGTTCAAGAGAATTTGACCTCTGCAAGTTTCAACCTTCATCTAATTCTCATATGATCTTGATTCACAAAGACATTATGTTCCTCTGTCTCATGTCGATGATGTGGGAAACACTATGGCCCACCTTCGATCAAGGTCACTTCCTGTCGACTTTAGCTCATTATCCAGGAAGCTGATCTAGAGACTCCCTTCTAGTACCTTGGAGCCTGCATGCATCAATGGCAAGTTCTTCGCGTTCAACTTGAGGTTTTCATCACTGGCCTCTGATCGAGTGATTCTACGGGTGTTCGATGCCAGCTCACTGATTCACATGCCGTAGATTGTACCTATAGTACCTTGAGGGCCATTGTCATTATTGGTGGTACCTTTCACATCTGTTAATAGTTTTCATCATTGGCTGGTAATCAGGCGACGTTCTTGCATGTTCGACTTCAGCTCACATATTCACATGCTTGAACTTGTACTTTTTTCGGGTCGAGATGGAGCGCAAGACCCTGGATTTTGTCTGTTAGAATCCAGGATACGATTTTGTGGATTATTGTGATTGGTTACATGACTCACTGATTGGATGGCTGCGACCATACCTGAGTCCCTTTATCGATCCTTACTGGATGGCTGCATCCATGCCTTGGATCCGGATTATTGTATACTCTGTTATGGATGGCTGCGCCCATACCACATACACATCATGTATCTGAGATATCATTTGTACTTCTCTACGCAGGTTTTCCGACGGCGGTGTTTTCAGTTGGACACATTCTCATAAATAATTTCACCCCTCTCTCTCTTTCAGGCCTCATGCTTTAGGGGGCATTTGTTACACAGTAATTTGTCACCGTCCCTGCAATTGCCCATCCCGCACATTGGAGGGCTCATTCCGTGACCTGTGAGCAGTGACATGACTTGAAAACACTTTCATGGCATTCCCCTGAACATGTACTTTCATTGCCCTGAAGACAACTCCTTGTGAAAAACCCTAAAAATAGCCTTTTCATCCTTGGCGCGACTAGACTGTGTTATACTCGTGCCAATGGGGGAAATTCTTCAAAGAGGGCGCGCCAATTGGCACTCTGTCTCAGAGCCGCACCTGCGCCAAGCTTAATAAAGGGTGTTTTTTAAAAAATAAATGGCGGAATATTGACCCCAACCAATTCCTAAACTAGTCTCTAATTTGAGTTGGGAGGTTGGCTTCGAATTTCCATGTAGAGGAAGTAATTTTCCACCTCTCATGGAAGCTTCCTTGAGGATAGGGCCAATCCGATGATTGTAGGGATCCCAACTCCCCTTCCACCATCTATATAAGCTTGCCATTTCCCTTTGCAAGCTAGTCTCCAAGAATCTCCAAGAGCCTTCATAGCCTAAAGAATGCTGCAAGAGCTTTGATAGTCCTCATAGTGCCAAATCCATAGCAAGGAGATTGACGATTGAAGAGAGAGGCTTGTCCCTATTCCCGGCAAGCTTTACCAAGACGTATTCCGCTGACGACCCGCCGAAGGAGGATTTCAGCGTCAGAGCCAGGTTGTATCATCCTTTGTTTCATTAATATAAGCGACTATTGGTTATAGTTCCACTCGTATTGTTCATGTTTGTTTATGAGTTGTGTCCTCTCTGACTGACACATAATTGCAATTATATGGTTTTACGCTCGTGTGTTTGTCGTGTTTCTTGTACGTGCAGGTGTTCAATCGCGTCAAGTGGTGGAATTGTGACCTGTCGGAGCAAGGGATTGAGAACACTATCCTCTCCGCAACGACAACAGCGTTGGACCTGAGGTAGGCCTTCTATCGCGCTTTGATTTTTGCAATTAGGAGCTTGCGTTGTAGCGTGTTTGATTGTTTCTAGACTCGGTGTAGGCTAGTAGGGATCGCCTCTGTTCGCATAGGGGATTTACCTCCACAAATTTTTTATTTACAGTTATACAACATCTTTTTTCTTTTTTTATCTACACACGTCTGGGCTTAATTAAAATTAACACACTTATCACATATAGCACACCTAAATTGAAGAGTGCTTGGTTTACACTGTCAGGGAAAAATTAAACATTGTAATCAATTGATCTACACCTCCATGCCCTTGTTTATCTCTCTTCCTTATTTGGTTCTGTGTCTCTTTCCTATCATTACGCCCCCAAGGCATTTCTCCCGAAGACTCCAAGGCCTTCATCCTCAGTTTCCTTTAGGAAAACTTACTCCACCGTATAGGGTTCGAGTTCGTCCTCCACCGAGTCCCCATTCCCACTCTGATTTTGGTTCATCAGGTTCCCCTTCAGTTTCTATCCCCGGCTCTCCTCCACCTTTCACCTTCATCATGTCTAGTTCAAGACCTAATGCTGGTGGTTTCCCCAGCCCTAATGCTGGAAACACCACTAATGGTGCTGCAACAGGAACTATTATGATTTCTCCCTTACTTCCTTATATGGCAGGCCTAAGCCTTCCCGATTTCGGCCAGTTGATTAATGACCCCATACACCATGATCCAAGTTCGTCTTCTATGCCAACCAAGCTTCATTCAGACATCCCCAAGTTTGAATGAAATGTTAAAGAGGATCCTACCAACCATGTTCGTTCTTTCCACATGTGGTGTTCATCTAACTCTATCACCGATTACTCTGCCCATCTTCGGTTATTCCAGCGTACACTTACTGGAGAAGCTTCCAAGTGGTATGTCAACTAGGCCTTCTCCTCTCATGCTACTTTTGTGACCCTTTCCAAGGCTTTTCTGTCTTACTTCTAGCTTCCCCTTCATTATGATACTGGTACTGAACTCTTGACCTATTTTTGTGATCAGGAGTTCATAAATTTTGCTCAAAATTCAAAGTTACAGGATTGGGTTGAAACTAGAATGGTTGTGTAGATCTCGTCTTCTTGATTCCGATGCCGTGAACGATTCCAAAAACCGATGTCGTATGAGGGATATATCGTGTTCTGATTGAAATACCAAATAAATAAAATTGCGACAGGTTTGACTGGGGTGCACAATCAGCAGGGTGGAGGTACAGTCAGCAAAAGGGGAATATTCTGAGGAAGATTCCTTTCCTTAGAACCAATTGGGGTTTGACAAGTGTCACTTCTTTATTGGTGGAATGAGTTGTATGTTTTGTTTAAAGAGTCAATCATGGGGTGACACGTGGCCAGCCCTTATGCTGCCACGTGTCCCTGAAATGGCATATCAAAATTATTGAGGGTCCGTAGGAATCGAACCCTGGACCATCGGCAGGGCATGCACAGGTCTCCACCACCTAAGCTACATGTAGTTCTTAACATTCAATGGTCACAAGTTTTATTTATTTTTTATTGCAAAATGCATTGGGGGTTGGGGACTACCGGCGGTCCCAACCTGCCAGCGGTTCCTGCGTTGTGTGTTCAAACGGCGGCATTAACATCAACCATAACATTAAAAACCTCCAACCATTTTTTCTATCAACAGTTCTACAACAGCTATAACATGGCATAACATTTAACGTTATCGTCACGTGGTCTACAGAAAACCCACCAACCCCAACCACGATTCAATTTTCAAACTGGAGTTTAACCCTGGAGCTCCACCGACGGTTAGAAGACCACGGTTTGGGGTGCATGTGCCCAACCACCCAAAACCATAACAATTATTGCAAACAATTAATTTCGGTGGGTTATTTGGCCAACACGCCCAAAAAGGCGGAATTCACTAATTTAACTCCAGATAAGTGGATTTCTCCACTTTTAGTGGAGTTTTTCTAGGCGTAACTGGGCAAAAGAGTAGGAGACTCAATTTTCTCCCATTCTTAGTGAATGAAGAGTTATTTTTGACTAATTGGAGCATTCTAGAGCCATTGGCATTGAGAAAACAGCCATTAGAGCACTGTAAATACATGTATTTGCAAAATTTTGAGCATAATGAAAGATTGGCATGCCATTGGGAGCTGGACTAGCAGATGTAGCCCAGGGGGGTGAACTGCTTCATCATGCATGTTGTGTAAATTATATGTGGTGACTTATTTCTCTGTTTTACACTGCTGCTTAGTGTTATTTAATCTTGGTTTATGCTTCTAATTCACCTAAAATCATCTAAAATTCATGGTTAAAATCCTCAATACTTAAGCGAACTAATGAGACAAGTATGCACATGTTTATGAACTGAAAAGACACTTAGCATAGCAAAAATAATACAATCATTTCATATTAGATTGGTATCAGAGCTAGAGTTTATTCTCTGGTTTTTTTTAGTGCAAAGAATTGTTTAACTTTTTGCAAGTCTGTAGATGCTTACTAGGCTCAAGCTGAAAAGAGAAGGGAAATTGGTGGGAGTAGAAAGGTCTCAAGAAGATCCAAATAAAAGGAGAGAAAGATTGCCACAATATCCACCACCTATTTCACCTCCTAAGGAAGCAGAAGCTACATTAAGCATGCCTCAAGAGGAAGGAGAAATCCATGAAGAAGATTATCTCATGGAGGAAAAAAGAGTGTTCAGGAAAGCATTTCTTGACATGACTAAGATGGTTAGAATCCTTTATCAAGAAAGGAATGAGAGACTGGAAGGAGAAGGATCCAAACTTCACAGGGAAGGACAGGGGTCTTCAAGAGGTCACAATGACGAAGATAAGTCAAATAAGGGAAATGGAGGAAATGGAGGCAATGGAGAGCCATCATCCACACCCTCATCATCATCATCCTCTACTTCTACTTCAGTACATCAGCCACACAAGTCAAAGAACACTGGTAAAAGTCCTTTTTTAAAACTTGATGTTAAGTTTGAATTGCCAATGTTTAATGGTAAAGTCAATGCAGAAAATCTTGATAATTGGATTAGGAAATTGGAGGTCTATTTGAGAATTCAGAACCTTCAAGATGATGATACCAAAATCTAATTAGCTTCATTGAGAATGGAAGGTGCGACACTTGTCTGGTGGGAAGCCAAGACACAGGAGGAGATCAAAAAACATGGTAATATTATTCTATCATGGTCAGATTTCACTACTGCTATAAAACAATAGTTTTATCCATTAGCTCATATGCAAAAAGCCATATTGAACTAGAAAAACTTTAGGAAATTGAAGGGAAAAAATGTGCAAGAATACACCCAAGAATTTAGGAGAAGAGCTCTCTTATTAGGGGTAGATTTGTAGAGCTAAGATACTTTGACCAATTACATAGGAAGCTTACATAGCTTCCTAAAACATACTATTCTCATGTTTAACCCCACCTGTCTAGATGAAGTATGTGTTCAGGCCACACATCTAAAAGCTAGAGGGAAGAACATTTCTGAAGAGGGTAGAAAGAAACCTTTTAAGGGTAAAGCCAAAGAGAAGATATCAAAAGGTAAAAACAAAAATAATGCATATGTTAAGAAAGAGGGAGAAAAAGTGGTTTGTAAACATTGTTCAAAAGAAGGCCATCATGAAACTCCGTTAGGGGAATTTTGAGGTCTAAATGGACCTCATAACGAAAATGTACAATCAAAATTCACTTTATGAGAACCAATCACATTTTATGGGATGAAATTGTCCCTAATGGTTGAGGTGACATTGCTTGAGTTAAAGGTATTTACTTGTCACATTCTCAATGGTGGATAAAAACTCATGGTTAACAATGGTAGTGCTCTAAGTACTTTTAAAGTCACAAAGTAAAGTACTTGTAATAAATATCATTTCACATTTTTTCAATAAAATAATATTATTGTCATTTCATATTTCTTGAAAGAAACAATGCATATCCCTATACATTTATTATATTATATTATATTATATTATTTTTATATAGTATATTAATTACATGTTATTATCCAATTTAAATAATATAAATTTTAATTAATAAATTATAAATATAATTAAGAATTTATAAATTTATATTTATATTTTATCTTAAATTATTTAAGTACAAAGGACAAATGCATTAGTTGTTCAATGATAATGATTTTTTCTTGAAAAGATCATTCTTATTTATAGTCACATCAATACAATTTTTTTATTAATTTTATTTTGGTACAACTTTTGGATTAAATTTAACTATGGTTACATGGATTGTGGTGCAAAAAGTGAATTGCAAATTCATAAATATTATTTTATTGGTTTAGCTATTATTTTATTATTTCCATAGGAGGCCAATTTTAGACCTCAAAATTCCCCTAATGATTGTTGGAAATTACATCTTGAAATAAGGCCAAAGAAACCCAATAACAAAGGGAAACAGAAAATTGTTGCTACAACTCAATATGATTTAGGAGATGATTCAGGTGATGAATCTAAGATTACAACCATGGGATTGAAGAACATGAAGAGAAAATAAATTGAAACTAAACCCAGTACTAGTACATCAAACTGTCACATACATGCTCCATATGAAGAAGAACGAATAAAACTGTTTCATGTGAGGGTCATATCCAAACATACCAAGATTGACACATTGTTTGATAGTGGGTCACAAGCAAATTTAATCTCTGAAGAATTGGTAAAAAAACTTAACCTTGAGACCATACCATATCCAAAACAATATCCATTAGGCTGGATTTGTAAGGATGCAAATTTACAGGTTTCAAAGAAATGTATATTTTGGTTTTTAAGCACTGCAAACTTTGTTGACACAGTTGAATTGGATGTGGTTTCGCTTGACATAACAGGTATTGTGAAAGGGAGTCCTTACTTGTATGACATGAAAGTGATCTTCCATCGCCATGAGAACAAATATCATTTATTCAAAGATGGCAAGGACTTCATTGTTATAGCACATCACAAGAAGACAAACATTGCTATGGTAAATGTTGGACAGGTAAAAAGGCTGGTTAATTCAAGTAAGAATTTCATTCTTCTTATGATTAAGCCTAAATCTGGTGTTAATCATGAATCATTTGAGGGATGTGATCCTAAGTTGAAATCAAACCTATATGATGCAGTTAATGCACATCATGAGATGTTTTGGCGAGAAATATTCAATAGAAGGTATTTGAACATCACTTCCTTGATCATCGATCAAACGTGGCTCAAGGAAGATACAATTCTTGACATGAGGGCAAGAGCATCCAAGAGGGGAAGTGTTGACTACCTTCATGTTGGGATCAAAGGCACTAAACCAAGCAAGGCAAAGTGGATGGAGGTTGGAAAGGTGAGGGAGTTGTTACCTCATCTACTAAACAGGTAATCAAGTATTTTGGGGTCTAAAACCTTCCCAATGGGGAGGAATGATCAGGAGTTCATAAATTTTGCTCAAAATTAAAATTTAAATTATTGGGTTGAAACTAGGATGGTTGCGTATATCTCGTCTTCCAGATTCCAGCGCTGTAAACGGCTCGAAAAATCGATGTCATATGATGGAGATATCGCATTCTGATCGAAATGCCAAACAGGTAAAATTGTGACAAGTTTGACTGGGATGCATAGTCAGCAAGGTGGAGGTACAGTCAGCAAAAGGAGAATATTCTGAGGAATATTCCTTTCCTCATAACCAATTGTGGTTTGACAAGTTTCTCTTCTTTATTGTTCGAATGAGTTGTATGTTTTGTTTGAAGAGCTAATTATGGGGTGACACATGGCCAGCTCTAAGGCTGCCACGTGTCCCTGAAATGGCATATCAAAATTATTGACGGTCTACAGGAATCGAATCCTGGACCACCATCAGGGCACACACAGTTCTCCACCCCTCGAGCTACATGTAGTTTTTAACATTCAATGGCCGCAAGTTGTATTTATGTTTGATTGCAAAATTCTTTGGGGGTTGGGGACAGTCGGCGGTCCCAACCCACCAGCGATCCCTGCATGGTGTGTTCACAAGGCGGCATTAACATCAACCATAACATTACAAACCTCCAACCATTCTATCCGCTGGCAGTTCTGCAATATTTATCACATAACATAACATTTAACGTTATCGCCACGCGGTCTACTAAAAACCCACCAACCTCAACCACGATTCAAGTTTCAAACTGGATTTTAAGCTTGGAGTTCCACCGAAGGTTAGAAGACCACGGTTTGGGGTGCATGCGCCCAACTGCCCAAAACCGTAACAATTATTACAAACTGTTAATTTCAGCGGGTTATTTGGCCATTGCGCCCAAAAAGCCGAAATTCACTAATTTAAATCCATATAAGTGGAGTTCTCCACTTTTAGTGGAGTTTTTCTAGGTGTAATTGGGAAAAAGAGTAGGAGACTCAATTTTTGCCCATTCTGAGTGAATGAAGAGTCATTTTTTACTAACTGGAGAATTATGGAGCCATTGGTGCAGAGAAAACAACCATTAGAGAACTTTAACTACATGTATTTGTAAAATTTTGAGCATAATGAAAGATGGACATGCCATTGGGAGCTGGACCAGCAGATGTAGCCCAGGAGGGGTGAACTGCTTCATCATGCCACAGACACGGCATGCCTCATGCTTTTTCCAGACCTGTTTACCCCAATTTTTCCCAACCTCCTTATTATTTGTAACCGCAACTTGGTGCTCGAGATCCTCCAGCACAAGCACCTCAACCTCCCTTGCCTTCTCAAACTCCGCAACAGCATCCACCCCTCCCAGGGTTAGGTGTATGCTCAACAGAGTGCGACTAATCCTCCCACTTCCAAAAAGAAGAGGAAAGGCAACCAGAACCAACCCGGTCCTGGTAATCCAGGAAACAATCCCCAAGGGAATACATCTAACACTGCAACCCAGCAACAGGGCGCTCAGCCCAAGCAGGACAAGCCTATTCACACGAGTAAACCTTGTTCTTGTTGTGATGTTTATAGTCACTATACCCATGATTTTCCCCTTTTACCTTAGATGCGTCAAATGTGGGAAGCTCAAGCAGCGTCTCGAGGATAGCAAGCCTCTTCTTCAGTTCCTCCTAATGTTGCACCCATCCAACTGACTGTGTTTACCAATCCTCTCCCCTAGCAGGGATATGTGGCTGCCCAACCCCTTGAAATTCAGGCAGCCACTCAACCTCCCCCATCTGGTACCTCTTATTACCAGATCCTCATGATGAACATTAACCAGACCAATACCACTGACCTCAACCTTCAGACTTGGTCTCACCAATACACTAAGCCTCCTGCTACGTTTGCAACAGAGCCCCCGTCTTCAAGTCCCACAGAGCCAATTTCGACACCCAATGGTCCTTTAGATATCACTTAGCCGAAGTCAGAGGTACATACCAAGATCCCCAAAGGATCGTTATGTTGAAATGTTGCTTCCGGTAAAGCCGCCCACACCTACAATATAGTAGATGACTTGGTGCAATCTCTTGCTGTCATGTCAACGCTGGAAGTCCTTCAGTCATTCCCTTCACAACGAAAAGCTCTACTAACTGAAATGGGCGTTTTGGATCCTTCAGATGATCGTTTGATTATATTCGATGTTGAAAAGTTAGAGCACCCACCCCTTCCTGCATCTGTCACCTTCCAAATACCTGTCAAGATACAGAATGCCAATGTCTCCCGTTGTATCATTGACAAGGGGGCATCCACCTGTGTGATGTCCGCTTCTATTTGGAAGCAGCTCGGATCACCTGAGTTACCCTCCGTGCATGGGATGGCCACTCTTCCCAGCCCCTTGGCATGTTCCACAATTGTCCTATTACTCTTGCGGGAAAGACTATTTGTGTTGATGGTGAAGTCATTGATGCCCCCTTAGACTACAACATTCTATTAGGTCATAGCTACACTTATGCTATGTCTATTGTCCCATTTGTGGTTCACTGTAATATGTGATTTCCTCATAATGGAAATATCGTCACCATCGATCAGCTGACATATTACGAACCAAAGTCTCAGACCTCTCTAGAGTCCATTATTTCTTTGGTGGCCAATAAAAAAACAATTGAACATCCAACCAGTGTCTCACCTAGAGTCTATAAAGATTCTTCTTTTCTTGGTTCATTCCCTAGTCTCCCCCCTCCTATCTCTGACCCTATCTCATCAAATGTTTGCATGATGCAACCGTCTCGGTCTGACCTCAAACGGTCCAGTTCGACCAGTCAGCAGATTCGCCCTTTGCAACCTGATCCTAGTACTTTGACTCAGCCTTCAGGACTTTCTCCTCAAGGCCCTCCATCTGCAGCTAGTGTCCCTAATCCTATTTATCCTCCTGGAATGATTCCCCCTAGCCTTAACCATCTGGGAGTTGTCCGCCTAGCCATTTCCCCTCCGGTCAGATACCGTTCTTGCTCCCCCTACTGGAGTATTTTCAATACCTGTTATGGCTACCTTGACCCTTCCCAACATGACCCTGGGGATCCCAGACTGGTACATTGATACCCTAGCCAATAACCCACCTGGTCAGCTCAAACCTTACACTGCTTTGACCCCGGTCCAATGGGTCGCTATGACTCCTCCCTTTGCTTCTGTGCCTCAGCCACCTCATCAGGAACCTACTCCTATTGCGAAGGCCTCAGGTGAGGGGGGGAAATTCCGTAAAAAGGAACTTAAGGAAAAGGCTTCCCAAACAACACCTGCTCCTCCTAAGCCTCCAAAGCATACACCTTTGTGTGATTTTTGTGATGTTGACGGTCATGCCACTCATCATTTTTTTGAATTCCCTCGTATCAAACCCATGGTCAATGTCACATTTCCCAAGTCTGATGTCCCAGAAGTCCATGTTAATTTATCGACTTCAGCCAAGAAAATCAAGGTTGTGCACACATATAACCCATGTGCCTTGTGTGATCTCCATGGCTGCTCATATCATTGCCATCCGCCCTCGGGCACCGCACCTCCTTGTGCGGTTCGCCACGAGGTCGACAATGAGTCCGCTCTCACTGTGTTATGCTTCAGCACAACTAGAGGACCCATCCCCTCCCATTGACATTCCCCCTCCCAATGTCGAGATGACGGATCCTTCGACCACTATCCTCTACCTTTCATCATCTATGAGATCCATGGTGGAAGACCCCTCTGGGGCTTCCCCTTCTGTTTCGCCTGACCTCCCTTCAGCGATCACCTTTGGCTCAACATTGGTGGATCATTCATATACTCGTTCTTCTGTCACCCCCTGTGACGATGCACATGTGAACCTCCTTTCTCATGATGATGAGTCGGGTAGCTGCACCGCATCATGTGGTCATCCTTCCACTAGTCACCCCTTATTCTACTGTGATTATGAAATCATGGAAGCATTTACCACCCCTGACTTTATCTATCCAGCCCATAAGAAAAATTGCAACATCTGTCTCTATGGTGACTTTCACAACCTGAGCACAAGCTGTCCCCAATACAGTTCCCCCACACCATCCACTATTCAGTGTGCGGGATGTAGAAATTCTACCCATCGCATTTCCTCTAGCGTTTCTTGTTTTATTTATGCATTGCGTTCAGGTTGCCAGCATTATTCATCATCCTCTCATATGTTCTCTTACGGCACCTTTCAGATGGATCCCTTATCCACACCATATATTGGCTATGCCAATGGTGCAAGTCACTACTCCTGGAATCTAGCCTTGGCAACTTGGGCCATTTTCACCCCCTTTCATTCGCTTGTCCTCTCTAACGGCGTATGCATTGGTGCTGCCACCAATAACCAGGCCGAATATGATGTAGTGATAGGTTTCTTAGTCGATGCCCTTGACCGTCGCATCCTTCACCTTCATGTTCATTTAGATTCTTTGTTTCTTGTCATACAATTGAATGATATCTATCGTGTGCATAATCCTCTCCTTTTTAGAATATATTTATGAGTGAAGATCTTAATGCGTGAATTTTAAATCATTACATTCAATCATGTACCTAGATCCTAGAATCACTATGTAGATAGCATTGCAAAAAATATTCTAGATTGGAATTTATCACACGCATTTAAAACAAGATAATAACCATAAACCATAAAAAGATGCATATCCATAATATATGTCATTCTAAATATACAATGTTTTGGAGTCCATTAACTCTGATACATATGACATGCCTATATCATGTTACAAAAAACCAAAATTGGAGGCACCTCATGCCCCTTCATCTAATCACTATCTGGAGGATCCCAGGCCAATGGCTCGACTCTTGCAGCCCATAGATCGTGCATCCCCTGTCTGGCCATCGCCATGCACCGCATGACTCCTCGCCACTCTAAGGGTAGACCAATACATGGCTCTATGTTCTGGTCATCAAGGTCCTAGCAGTTGTTGGAATCATGATTTTCGTTAGACCAAAACCTGCAGGCATTATTCTCCGCTACAATCGCCAGAGTTAGGATCCACGAGAGGCAGTTAGTCCATGTCACGAAACACACGGGGAGTGTTGAACCCAATTTCCAACAATCTCCCCCCCAATGTGAGCCAAGTGAGTTTCGAACTCGAGACCTTTCACTCTGATACCACTTTTTGGAATCATGATTTCCATTAGACCAAAACCCGCAAGCATTAGTCTCTGCTAAAATCACTAGAGTTAGGATCCACGAGAGGTGATTAGTCCATGTCACGAAACACACGGGGAGCGTTGAACCTAATATCCAACACTAGTTGTGCTCAGAAACTTTGGTCAACAACCTCTCACATCTATGGCATATATCCTCCAGGAGGGCCATAACATCCTCATTCTATGTTCCGCTCGAACCACTAGGTCCTGCAACTCCTGACACTGCAGGTCGTCCCATGTACCCGTTCGGTTTCACTAGTGCTATATTTGCATACCAAAAGTAAATGAATCAGTACCATATACAATATTTTGAATCTTTAAAATGCACCATAAAAGATAATCCACTTTTCACTTACCGTCTGGCCCCCATGCTTGACCTGGAAGAAGTGGCAAGTTCAGGTCCCCATGATAGTTCATCCCACTAAAGGGATAGTCATCTATGTATAGTGGCATCTGATCTGAATGTGAAAAAAACTTAGGTGGGTACACCTGTTCAACTACCCCACCTCCTCCTCTACACAGAAGCTGACCCCAACGGCATATCCTGGGCTCTCACAGGCCCCCATCCTGGGTCTGTATATTAGGCCGAAGTGTCAGGATCTTCTCAAAGAAGAGCGATCAAAGCATTGTGCCATATGCATAGTCATGGTTCACCTGTCGCTTTCACAACGAAAAATATCATTTCAAAGATGACAGCATCATCTAGGCCCACCCATAGTAGGTCCCACTCAATACACTCTCAACCAGCATCATCTTCCCTTCGGTGATGTGGTGGAGCGCCTGGTTTCCCAGGATCCTTAGCACTGCTGCGGCCACAACACGAGTCTCTAGTCTCTCTAGATATTCGATCAGTATCCGTGTGCCTTTCACATGGACACCCAGTCAACAGTGGTGCTCTACAAACTCCATGATGTTCTGCCATCATGGTAACACTGGCTATGTGTTTCCCACCATCCCCAGTAGTGGGATACCAGTCAGGAAATATATATCCTTGATTGTCAGCTCGATCTGGTTCCCTGCAATATAAATATCTCATGATCCGGGTCCCAATAGCTGACTATTCGGGCCAATAAGTGATATCATTCCCTCATCAATGGGTTCTCCACAAACTTAAGGACCCCAAATCTGGCCAATGCAGCATGGACTACAAGATCCCCTCGGATCTCTGAACATAATGTGTCTAGGTCTCTTTCTCTCTACATGATCCTCAACTCTGCCATACCTACACAAAACCATCATGTCTGTCAACATACAGAGAGGAAAGACTGTATCATAACCATAAATCCCAGCTCTCAGCCAAAAAATAACACTAAAATCCCTCTCTTTTTAGGCCATTCCTAGGACAGGTCGCATTTTTCTGCCCAATACCTGCTACCCCAAGTCATAGAAAAGGCCCCAAAAAGTGTGACCCAATCGTGAAGAGGAGCAGGGGTCTATTCCTAAGCTCTAGGTGCCTAAACTTAAACTTTAATCCACTCAATTGAAAGAGTATGGTTAGGCCTCTTACCTGCAACTGACGGATATCGATTCCAACGGTTGGTTTGTCCGCTACGGTCACCGCAAGATTTAGGGCCTTTTCTCCTCTCTACATTCACCATAGCTACACTTGCAAATTAATCAAATTGGAGAGAAAATGAGGCTTATTAAAAGAGAAACCCTAGATTTTTCTTTCTCCAATTGTGACCAAACCATAGCTCAGTATGATAAACTGTCTACACTGTTGGAAAGCTCTCACTAAGCACTCAAATGGGTATCCTTTCGTTTATGGTGATTTGATACTTCACTCGAACACATTTTTTCCAAGAAGGGTCACTTCGTCGCTTCTCAAAATCAAATTTCTTCACTTGCGACACTTTTACTTGGGGCACCACTTTTCCTTCATACTTGTTGATGCTCGTGTTGATTTTCGTTGTGAGTAACCATCTTGTACTCATGTTTTTATGGTCCCAACCAGGCCCGTTCTGTGTGGCAGCATTATCGAGTCGCCCTTGTTTAGAGCATCCAAGTTGAGTCATCATCTCATCCATGGAGTATGTCCAGAGTCCCTTTTGTCTCCCGCCACAGTCTTCCATCCTTCATTTCTTTGTACCTCTCTCATGTCGCACAATTTGGTCCCCAGTAATACTATCCCCTATCACCTCCAAAGTCAAAGTAGTAGCTACTAGGTCATCCATGCCCTTTATGCTCTAACAAGGGAAGTCGTCAACCTGCTACTCAGTACCCCCCATTCCACCATCATCTCTGGTGTCAATCTATCAGTCGCTTTACTATTATCCCTCGTGCCTTAGTTGATGATTCTTTATTGCCTCACCTATGGTGGACCTTCTTATGTCGACATCAGCTTATTCATTCCAGAATACAAGTCTAGAGGACGGTGTACCTTGGTTCCAGCTTCCACTCTTGTTCGGTGCCTTGGATCAAGCAAAGGGACCCTTTATTTCCCTTTGACTTGATTGTTTCTCAGTTCCAGCTCCTTATGACATGATCGAGATCCATATACTCTATGGTTCAGTGATGCAACAGATTGTACTAGTGATTCCTGGGTGTGTGTGAGATGTTTCAGACCTCATGAGGGGGTGGCCCTCTAGGTAGCCCCCCACATGCTTGGATGACCTATCTACTACAGCCTTGGATGCAGCTCCATATATTTGATGGTTTTGGCCTCAACCACTTGCAGCGCCTTTTTAGTTTTCATATATCATTCAGGTTTTTAGAGCCCTCTCATGTTTTACAGGGCCTCTTTAGTTGCACTCATATCTCATGTACTCAAATATTATTGTATAAGTATTAGTTTTTGTCCCAGGAATAGTATGTATGTGGGATCCATTATCGTGTTTTTTATCAGGCCCATGTTTATGCTAGCATGTACTATATAGTTTAGTCCCATGTTTGCTGGATGCACCATTATTATTTTTACTTTGTTATCTCGGAGGGCATAGGTATGCCTCCCGCGCCTCATGTAGAATAGGTACTCACTCATAAAAGAGACTTGTCACGCCTGTAAGTATCACCTCCTCATGGTCTTTTCCTCTTTCACTTCAGTCCACCTTACATTTCTATCTCTCTCACTCCCCTTCGGTGTCTAGTGATTGTGTTCTTACAACATACTTCGGTCATACGATTAGCTCCTAACGCTCGCACGTTGAGGGGAAATCTATTACACAAATTTTTGGTCATCTAACCTGTTACTATTAGATGGACTAAAGTACACCATGTAAGACCAATTTTACCATAGTAAAATTGCTTTCATTATGAAAAATAATTTAATAAAATTTTATTAAGTTGTTTCTAGTCTAAATAGGAAACCCCATATGGAATAATTAAATAAATCCTTATTTGTTTGATTTTCCTCTAGGGATAATTAATTAAACCATTGTTTAATTAATATTCCTAGTCATATTTAACCCAAAACAAGAAAACTAATTAGATGAATCATTATTTATCTTATTATTTTCTAGGAATAATTATTTAAATCATTGTTTAATAATATTCCTTGTTAAATTTGACTAAATCATTTATAAATAATTGAATAAATCATTATTTATTTAATTATTACTTAAACACATTCTTAAGATAATAAATAAATCATTTATTTATTTATTATTTCTAAATAAAGAGATTTGGCCAAATTAAAATTCATCTTCCCTCCAACAAAAATAATAAAATATTCCATAAAAGTTGGATCTAGATTTGGTTAATAATATTTTAATTATGCACCAATATCTAGACTAACTCAATATTTTGTTATAAATAGAAGGGTTTTCCATTCATTCACTACCTTTTGTTGCCTTAAGATCACCCTTTGATCTATACTTTTGGTCTGACTTTGATTCTTCATCATTGTCATATTTTTCTACTTTTTACTTGGGAGCTCCCTTTCAGTTCCATTTTTGTCTGGGTTTTTTACACCATCGAGGGAGAGAGATCTTAGATATGAAGCACTGAGGACATGAAATAACCCATCCCATTTAGGGGGACTGGTAACATCTTTCTATGTTCCCTTCCCAGGTGTCATAATACAAACAATTATTTAAAAATTCTTGTCTTGTCCATTGGATGCATGGAGCAACTCTTGCTTATTTTTGTTGTTTAATGTCTTTAACTACATAGATCTGGAATTTTTTATCATTTATTATGATCACTAACTATAGATCTAAGGAAATTGACGGCCATATTCGATGATAGGGTTGTTTGTTATGCACAGCTAAAGTGAGATTTTTCCGTACGCTTGAGATCAGAATTCACACTAACAACATCAATATTATAACTAGTGGAGGCATGCTCAATCGATGGTGCAGTCTGATCAGATGTACATGCCTAATCAGATGATCTCTCCTCGAGAATTGCATGCTAAGATGGTGCATTCTCAGTGGATGGTGCTTACTCAGATGGACTTACTTTCTCAGGAGGTGCCCGCTCAGATGGTGTCTGCTCAGGCGGTGCTTGCTGAGATGGTGCTTGCTTAGAAGATTTCTGCTCATGACTAGATGTCGTTTGCTCATATTTGGTACGAGGTGAAGGAAGAGGCGGTGGTGGAGTACTAGAATGATCACTCCCCTGGTGATCATGATCATCCTATGAGTTGTTGTGTCGCGCATCTCCTTGGTGCTTGTTATGCAAAATTATGAATTACGGATAAAATACATTCCCTAAATGTGGTGTTATTCGTTTAGAAAAATAGACCAAAGACTTTGCAAACACTTTATCTAAGAGTAAATAGACATGCAAAAATATAGAGAGACTTAATTGTGATCCAAGCGCTTCATATTCTCCTTTTGTCGCTCTTGTTGTAGCTTCCAATCCAACTTAGATCACCAGACTAGTTCCTGCAAGTATAAACACTAAATAGAAAAGATATTGCAATATACAGATGCATATTTATCTTAATAAGTTAAATTGATTGAACATGAAACATATATATCAGTTAAGAATCCATCATATGAAAAGTAGAAACATAAACAGATACATATATGGGAAAATGAACAGCAGTCTTTATTAATGAGTAAAAGGGGGAGGTTACAACCAATGATCAATTTGATGTCACCAGCTCCAGATTCATCCCAGCCTCATCACAATCAACATCTCACCAGCATCATATCACTCCTATCACTCTCTCAATTGAGAATCCAACATCAGTGCTTTACCAAATTTCTTCCCTCCCTAGCACTAGGAATTGTGCTCAATTTATAGGGCAACTGAAGGTAGTTTCTCAATAAATGACTTTCTAATAATAGGAAAGACATGTTCCCAAGCTCAGAGGGTAGATGGACACATGAATTTGAATTTTGAAACATATGGACTCTTCTAGAAGTATTGGCTATGTGAATATTCTAGAACAATGAGAATTTCACTCTCATTTGACCAACGCACTCTTGAATGTCAAGAAGTGCTTTAAAAAGCACCCTTGAATGGAGGTAACTACATATGCAAAGCAATTAGTCCCTTGAGAGGCTACATTGGTGAGCTCATAAGTGATATAACATGTCCTTCAAATCTTGGAAACCTTGCAATGGAATTCATGGATGATTTGTTATTGTTCTTGTCTTACTGCATGTAGCAACTGAAATTATAGGGGATGATAGACCCTATTTCATTGGTCCTGAGATGATGTCCAGTTTGACCAGGTCATTGGGAATGATGCGCAAATTGACCTATAATAGTTGCCCCCTAAAGCATGAAGTCAGAATTATAACAATATTTTTTGAATGAGATGCTTTACGATGTGATGGGATGGTAGTGAATTGGAGTCGTGACCTACATCAATCTTACATTACATTATATCATGATATATCATCTTGATCATGAATTTTTGAGGGAAGGCATTCCCATGCTCAGCATATAAACTATCTAATAACATGTACATAATGCATAAATTCATCTACATTGGAATGTTTCCCAATACAGACATGCCTACAGATATAGGCCCATGTTTGGATGACGATCTGTATGTAAGGCCACCATACAGATGATGTGTACAAAAGTCCTGAAATCGCAGCCCGGATGGCTAAAACTAGATCCGGGGTCTTCTTATCTCGTTTAATCGATCATTCGGGTACAAGTCTAGCCATGTGAATATATGATTTGTAGTCGAGCAAGGTAAGTCATCGTTTGATTACCAGCCAATGATGTGAGCTATTAACAAACACGAGAGAACCACGATTGATGTTAATGGATATCAAAGTATTGCAGTACATTTTGTAGGGCATGAATAGATGATTTGATGTCGAACGCCAAACAAGATATTTCAGTCAAAAGTCAGGAAGCGAGGATCTTTTCGATGCTGTAATAAGCCTCATGGTAATGGAAGATGATGTTTCTAAGTAAACTTCATGGATTATGATTTGACATCAACATGAAGTCACTTTATTGCGAAACGAGAGTTACTGATTTTGGAGACAAAATGTGACTTGATATAGAAATGTTCAGGGATGACTGTCATGAGAATGAAGGTTTATGAGTATTGCAGGAGGATGAGTATTCACTGGATGACTTCCCTTGAACATATCGGCGACATTGAGATGAGTTGGAAGCATTGATTGAAAACCGAAGTGAAGATATGATGAACCATAGGTATGAATGAACCATCAAGATTATTACCCAACCCAAACTATCACAATGATGGAGTGAAGTTTCATGTTCAAGAGCGACCTGCTACCGTAAAAGTTATGTTCACTTTCCCAAATTTTCCCTGGTCATTTGTCAACCAGTACCTCTTTTTTTTTAACCAGCTTGAGGAGGATAAGATATGCTTGATCTATAATTCAACCCTTCGGGCGAATAATGTATCGCTATTTAATAATTTAACGAGTCTAGTGATGAATGAAACTCAATTCTTTCCATGATTGACAATATCGTCACTATTTTATGTTTTAACGAGCCTAACAACAGTGACAGCCTGGTCCTTTTTCATATTTAAAGATTTTGAAAAAGAGGATGAAAGAAAACTCCATAGGTGCTTTTTCGTAAACTTTTCGCTCAGATCTGAAAAAGTGTAAATAATATCTGAGAGAACCTCCTATCCATGTTCGACTAAGGCATTTCTTTTTCGTAAATAATCTATCTCAATCCGGAAAAGGGTTAAAATTATACTGAGTAGATATCAATTCATTTACTTTTACGAGCTCGAAAGTACAAGTGCTCGAAAATATTTTCACACTATCAGAGTCTGAAAAGAGTTAAAATAAGAATCGAGGGGTTCCTTTTTCGTTGTTATCGAAGCTTGAAAAAGAGATAAAAGTGCGCTTCAAGTCCTTTTTCATTTTTATCAAAGCTCGAAAAATAAGGATAAAAGTATGCTTTGTGGTCAAATCATTCTTGAAATAAATATGCACGACTAATTTGCTCAACAGTTGCAAACATGTTCAAAACAACATCAAATGGACTAAAAATACATGTTTCATGATAAAAATAGAATAATACCATAGTCATAGTAATAAATATGATTTTCAAATAATTAAATGACAAATTAAAAGAGTTTTACTATTCAATTTTACCATTTGAAAGTTACCATTTGCATTTTGGAGCTCTGAACCTGGTTTTGCCCATGAACTTTAGTTGTTGATTACGATCGATTCTTTGGATAGTTTTCATCGTCGTTTGATCCAGGTTGGTGCCATAAACCCTCTCTTTCTTTCAGTAGTCATTTCATTGCAAATTTTTAGGGATTTGGGCCCCTTAGGTAAATTATTTTTCCAAAGAGCGAAATTCACCCTTGTGCATCGAAAACTGCATTATAAAGCACTCAAAATGAAGCCTAGGTGCATATGCAATGCACTTTCTATTGACCAAGACTGCGTTGGGTGCAATTCACATTCTTGATTCTTGAATTGTACCCAAATTTTGCCAAAATATTTGCATGAAAAAGAGTCTAATGAGTCTTATGGTTATGTTTCAGGGATTCATCGGACTAGAATGATGACTACTTGGAGAGAAAGAGAGCATGAAGAACAAAATATGTTTTCCCTTAATGATCCGGGTACTATAAGAGCCCTAAGAGATTGTGGGTTAAAGTACTTCCGCTTATCAGGTATGAGGCAACAAATAGAATTTTGGAGTTCCTTGTTCGTGCATGCGATCCGGTAATTGAGGAATTTCACATTAGGAACAAAGTGGTTCCTATTACAGTGGAGGATATATATTTTTTGACAAGCTTGTTGAGGAGAGGCTTACCCATTTCTCTCTTAGGGTCTTCTCTCAGAGGAGAGACGGTGAGGGACTATATTTTGCAGTATTTCTATCCAGGGGCAGATCCAAGCAAGGATGGGAAAATAAACACCCGTGACGTTCATGATTTTACATTGAGAACCATTCTATTCATGATGGCAAAGCTTTCTGGTACCGTTACACTTCATGTAGCAAATAGATCTTATATGCAGTATGCGCTAGAGTGCATGGAGCCAATAGTTTTCAACTCGTATGAAGTTGTACTTTCTCAAATAAAAGAACAACTGAGCAAGGCAAAGGGAGGAAGGAAGAAAAAATTTAGTTATGGTTCGATCCTCATTTCTTTTTCCTTAGAGTGGATTCCACTAATGCAGCCTCAGCTTGTGACGTTGGGTGTGTCTAACCCTAGAGATATGAGGATGCAGATATGGGTAGAACTGATGGCTAGACATGCAAGCCAATCATCCATCGTGTTCTTGACTACATTCTTTTCCTGGTTTAGGTGACAGGTTATCGCCATCGATGAGTATACATATGCAAACATCAATTTCTGAGGAGATCCAGAATTAGCTTTACCAGATGGCGCTAAGTGGGGTGCAATCGGTAAGAATGTTTTGACCATGTTTTTTATTTTCCTAAGGTTTATAAATGTTTGTATTTTTATGTTTTCCCAAGACTAAACTAAAGTTTTAATGTAATGCAAATGTGGGTCAAGTTCAACTAGTGCAGGAACAAGAGCATGGAGCGGATGAGCTAGCAGAGAGGGTTGTCGGGAGAGAAGTCCTTCAGGATTTAGACATGGCTGAGACTCTTACTGAGCTTTGGCAACACATAGAGGGGTTGACCTTCGGGATTCCAGATTTCTAGATCGAAGAGTTACCCATGCGACTACAACACCATACTATTGGCGTTCCTAACCACTGGATGCAGTTACTGCGTAGGATAGCTAGATCGATAGCATGTTACCATGAGCATCACTAGTTTACTTTTGACATGTTGCATACATTTTGAGGTCATATGACCAATATGTCTTGGGCACAAATTTTGTAAAAACCTATAACTATATATCTATTTGATTTCAGTGTTTTCCTATGTTTATTGTGCAATCCTATCCAATTATTTTAATGTATATTTACATGTGTTGCAAATGTTTATTTATAACATAATTTGATAAAGAATCGGTCGATGTGTTCAAGTTTCTGGAAATGTGTTGATATTGAATAAAATCAAAGAGTCTTTCCAAAATTAAAACTCTTAGGAACATACGATGCAGTGTTGCATTTCTAACAGTATAAACACTAGTAAGTTGTAATACCACAAGTTGTGAGTCTAACCTTATGATGATGCAGTTAATACGAAATGAAATGGAATCAGAGAGAATTTCGATCAACACATTATACTCAGCGATATTGTTTGTCAATCTTCCAACACAAATCCCTTGAAAACTCACTAACTCGTCGTTTGAAGCGAAAATGTCCCATGCTACAGAGGATAGATCCTGCGTACTACGACTAGCACCATTAGCATATCCAACAAATGGTTCCAAAGATTCAGGCATCTGTGATGAAATGTAAATCGGATTACTAACATTAAGAAAAATATAAAAAACAAACTAAGACAGTGAATGAAAATCAACAACATATATATACAATATAATACAAAAAATTACTATGCTCATGATTAAGCATAGTAACGTTTCAAATAAAACCCATTTCGGGGCTGCGCCAACGGAATTCCATCGTAATCCACAAACTCGTAGGCACCCTTAGCAAGAACTTTTTTGACAATATAGGGGACATGCCATAATGGCTCAAATTTCCCTATACCTATTACATCAGCTTCCTAATCATAAAGAAGGACCAATTCGCCCTCTGAGAAAATGTGAGGTTGGACATGCTTATCATATTGCGCCTTTATACGTCTCTTATGCGCTTCGTTGGCCAATTGGGCTTCACGATGCGTTTCATCAAGATGGATGAGGTTAAAAATACGCACTACTTCATTTCAGGTGTCAGGTAACAAATCAATTGTGAGTTTTAATGACGTTATTTCACATTGGACTGGAAAGATAGCTTCCATACCATACACCAATTGAAAGGGGGTAAATCTGGTTGCGTTTCTCACTGAGGTTTGGTACGTCCACAAGGCCAAGTACAGGATCAAATTCCAGTTTCATTTATGAACTCCTATCATTCATTGAAGCATTCATTTAAGAATTTTGTTAATAGCCTCAACTTGTCCATTTGATTGTGGATAATAAGGAGTAGAACTATCATGTGACAGTCCTTACTTAGCAGTCAATTTAGTCATCATATGATTATGAAAATGCTTACCATGATCTGCGACTATAGCCTATGGGACCCCAAACCGTGCAATGACACAATTAAAGAAAAACAATGCAGTTGTTTGTCCTATGTTGCTGAATGTAGGCATCGCTTTGGCCCACTTGGTAAATTAGTCTACTGTGAAAATAATATAACCATGCCCCCAGGACGAACGAGGGTTACAGGTCATGAAGTTAATGCCCCATTTTTAAAATGGTCCCACAGAGACAACAGGATGCATTAGCGCTGGAAGTTTGCAGATTTTATGATCAAATATATGGCACGCATGACAACTTCTAACCGCGAGGATGCAGTCGTGAAATATGGTAGGCCAAAAGTAACTGCCATGGAGTATCTTTTTCGTGGTAGCGTATCCAGACAAGTGTCCACCACAAGCCCCAACATGACAATCATTTAAAACCTTTTTCGGCCTCCTCATGAGTGAGGCACCTTCGTAAAATTATATCGACACCACGACGATAAAGTGTATCTTCGACGATCAGATAATCTTTGGTTTGGTATCAAATACGTCACTGGTCAGAGCGAGAGGTATCAGGCCGAAAAGTCTTGGATTGGAGATAAATGATAAAATCCCCATACCAAGGATCAGATGATCCGATCAAAAATAGAGACTCATCAGGAATAAATGGTTCTGACGTAGTAGCAGTACTATCAGAGGGAAGGTCACAGAGAAGCTCAGCCAAAACTAAAGACTTCTTTGACTTGGATTTGATGAATTACAAATCAAATTCCTGCAAAATGACATTTTATTTTGAATACTTGCCCCCCAGAAATTAACGTGATAAGATGTAAGTCATGGGGTTGCAATCTGAAATGACAATGGTCTTCCGGAACAGGATATAGTGGTGAAATATTTGGACAGCTTGAACAGCCGCCAAGGCAAGCTTTTCTATGTACAAATACTTTACTTTTGTTTCATTGAGATTATGGCTCAAATAATAGATCGGATATTCTATCCCATTTTCTACTTGGACCAATACCATAGAAATGGTCGTATCAGCCGTGGTGATATATAAGAAATAATCACTCTGATAATTGGGGGGATACATTAATGATGCTCGGATAAGAGTATCCTTGACAGCATCAAAAGAAGCTTGCGCAAATTGGTCCCAATGGAAGGGAATCCCCTTTTTTAAGAGCCAAGTAAATCCTTTAGCCATTTCGGCGTAGTTGGGTATGAACCTCCTTAGTAAGTTAGCCTTTCCCTGAAGTTTTTGTAACTAAAGAAAATTTGATGGTGCAAGAAAATCAAGAATGGCATGGACCTTTAATGGGTCTATTTGAATTCCTTCTTTTGAGACGACAAATCCTAGAAAACGACCAGAACCAACACAAAATGCACATTTATGTGGATTGAGGTGTATTTTGTAGTGTCGTCAGCGTAAAAAGATAGCTCTCAAATGCATCGGGTGATCAGTCCGACTTCGTGAATGCAGGGTAAATCGTCTAGATAGGGTTGAACAATGTGCTTGATGTCATTGAAGGCATAATCCATTGCTCTCTGAAAAGTTTCCCTAGCATTCTTTAAACCAAATGGGAGTTTCCGATAAGCGAATGTGCCCCAGGGACAGATGAATGTTGTCTTATATTGGTCCTCTGGGCAGATATTGATTTGATTGTAGCCATAAAATCCATCCATGAAGGAAAAGATTTCACATCTAGCACAATCTTCAATAATCTAGTCGATAAAGGGAGTAGGATAGTTTTCTTTTGGACAAGAAAGATTGACATCTCGATAATTGACGCACACTCTGATGGTTCCTTGTTTTTTCATAACAGGAATGATGTTGGAAACCCACTCAGTTAGAGAAACAGGGTAAATGAAACTAGCACGCAAAAATTTTTCAACTTTTGCTTTAATGGCAGCGGCCTTTTTCGGATGAACAGGATGAAGGCATTAACATACCGGATTGACATCAGGGTACATTTTAATAGTGTGTTCAATGATACTAGTATCCATGCCTGGCATTTCCTCGTAAGACCAAGAAAATACATCAAGGAATTCATGAAAGATAGAGTGATATGTTTCGAGTTCTGATGGAGAACAAGACACGTCGACATGAATGTTTTCTACAATGTCGAGTTTGGTCGAAATATCGATAGAAATGGTTTCTTCAATATTTGACAAATTTCGCTCAGAATCTATTGTATTAATAGGAATAGAATTCGAAAATAAATTTTTGATCGATGGGTGATATATTTCATTAAGATTATTTTCTTCATAATTAGGAAGATGGGATGATGATGATAATCTTCCCATGGTTCTCCTTTTGAAATCATGGTTTCCAGAATATTCTCATCTATTAAGAAATTTGAGGAAAAAGGATTAGATGGAATACCAAAATATAATGAACGATCAACCCAAATGACCGGCGACGATGATTTCGGATTTGTCGCCCAAGCCAGAAAAATTGATTGATATGCCAGCTCAATAGGACTGGGCAGCAGAAAATCATCCAACATAACAATTTCAGAATCACCCATACTCTTCCTTAAGCCAGATGGAGTGGAAGAGATCATGTAGCAGGTCTCTATACTTGCAATTTCTTCCGACGTCGCAGGCGGTGGTAATGCAAAGGTTCCCATGAGAGTCGAAACCTTTAAGAGTCCTACACTAGTGTTTTGAAGTGTGAGTTTGGGTGTGTGAACTAACATAATACTTCTAGTTACCTGGGAACTGGAGGAAAAAAAGGATAGTTTATTGATGACTTTGATAGCACCTTGATGTGGAAAGGCGATCATTCTAAAATATGTAGACACAATTGCAGTCACAGCATATACCCATGGGCTTCCAAGTAGAATATTGTAGTTGAGGGGTTCATCAATGACCTCAACTTCAACATTCATTGTTTTCCCCCCTATTTCAACATGCAGGTTATTGATAATACGGCAAGGCTTATATGTTCGTCCGTCAAAATATTTCAACGTTGTTGGCGATTGAGATAGGCGCGGCGAGCCAAGTGACTTCCAACACTTAAGAGACATAATGCACGTAGATTATCCCTCATCAATAATAGTGAGATGAACAAGGTGATTGAGAACATTTACTTGGATGGAGAATGGAAATTTTGCTGGTAATTGTGGCACATAGCCCTGTATAATTAAAGACTACAAGATTAGAATCAGTTGGATCAATTACACCAATTGCCTACAATAAAGCATGTTTCTGGGAGGGACAATTTTTTAGCACCTCAAGCACTGACATAGATGAAGGGGATTGAGCCAAATATTCAAATATATTATAATTTTGAGCAACTCTCGCTCAAGGATTAAATGTTGATTTATGAACGACTCCCTTTAGTGGCTTGATTGTCAATTGAGGAATAGCAGGTGGCGATATTGATTCCGTAGATAGATTCATGGTCGAGGTATTAGGTTGATCAATGGTCTGATTACCGTAATCTTTGTTACGTGTTGACACCAAAACATCTATCTATGGCTTCATGACAGATAGCATAAGCACTTGGGCTTAGAAGTTGGATCCGTAGTAACCAAATTTGTGTCCGGATTCGGAAACGGATTTGTCAACACAGCTGACGCATGTGAGGTCTTAACCATTTTTTAAACTTCAACGCGGTGAGGACAATCCCGAACAAAGTGTTCCTAATTATAGATTATGCATGGATAACAAGGTTTCCAATTTCCAAATGATTGATCAGATGATCTTTCCTGTGGGGTAGAAGTTTTTTTTTTCTTTGATTTCCCTTTTTCTTACTTCTAGGTTTCTTATCACTTTTTCCCTAATTGTCAGATGACATGGCATGGATTTTGGAAGAAGGCGCAGTATCAGTTGCAATAGTGTGATGTGTTCTTGTAGCATCGATCATACTGTCTCTGGCATGAGAGTCCTTTGATGAAGGAGGAACAGTAAAATTCGATCGTGGCACATTGGGAATTTTCTCATAGAGCGTGTCAGACTGAGTATAAATCAAGTCTAAATATTGGGCATGAGAAATGACTTTCTCTTCAGTGGTGACGCCACCCTTAGCCACATCCTCAGTTATAGATGGTAATAGGGACTTAATGAACCACTTAACAAGGAGTTGATCAGGAACAAATGTCTTAACCATTCTACAATGACGACGCCACTCATGAATATGATCAGAAATGTGAGTAGCATTATTCTGCTTAAAATTAGTCAAGAGTTTTGTTCCAGTGTCATATCATATGGGTAACTAGAATTGGGTCAAAAATACAGTAGATAGGGCAGTGAAATTATCAAAAGAAGCTCTAGATAACTCAATGTACCATTTTTCAGTCGGACCAGTGATTGTACGCTGGAAAAGACGTAGTCAAATAGAGTCATCATTCAGGGAGTTAGATGAAAACCACAAATGATAAGTCATAACATGAGTCAATGGGTCTTCCCCAGGGTTTCCATTTAACTTAGGACTATCTGAGGGTAATTTATGAGGTATCACCGCCCACCAAGGAGCATAATCGATTGGGTCATTGGTGAGTCGGTTTAAATCTGGTAACTCTAAAGTTGCAACAAAGGGCAACTGTCGATTGAGGTCGGGTTGAGCATAGCCAGGGTATGATGGAATTGCTTGGGAAACATGCCTTTGAGCACCAGCATAAGGAATATGTTGTTGGTAACCCAGATAGGGGTTGTTTTGATAAGAAAATGCTTGAGGATTCTGTTGACCAAAACCTGGGTACGATACTTGTTGAAATGAAGGTTGTGGAATTTGCGCCTATGGATGCCAAAGGGTCTTTCCACCAATGTTATAACCCAAATTAGTATAACTTGGATTCGGTTGAGGATAGGTATAACTTGGTTGTGGCTACGACATCCCATAATATGGTAATCCATCTTGCTAATAAATGATTCCAAATACATGTGGTTGTTGTAAACCAGCCGAAGGAGTTGGAGTCTGAGGGCCCAATACTTGAGGGTATTGAGTTGAAGGACCTACCTAAAACGGTTGAGGTACAATAGTTTGAGTCTGTAACAGGGGTAAATATGTATTAAAAAGTGGAATTGATGTGGGTGCAACAGGTTGAACCGGTTGATACAAGTGTACAACCGTTTTTGGTTGGATAGGAAGAGTGGGTTGCCATTGAAAAAGATTCATTTCAACATTAGGTTGACCAAAAAACGATGGAGTACTGTCAAAGTGGGTGACCATAGGTTTCCCCCCAGCATGAGGAGTATAATAAGACGGAAAATATTTCTCTCCAAATGTAGGGAGTCTAGTTGAGATAGTACTGGATGGAATATACCTAGATGGACCAGCTTGATATTTCCCTGATGATGGATATAAAGGATCAAGTTGTTCAGTACTCACTATAGGTTTACTAGTTAGAATACCAGACGATGACATTGGTGAAGTCCATGGATTTGAAGATGCACTAGAGAAAATTCCAGATAAAGATTTATATCCTAATTGGACCATAGGGCCACCATGTAAATATGACTCTGGTGAAGTTGTGAACATCAACGGGGTAGCGAGAGCAGGTGCTAACATAATTGGAACATATGGTCCAGCCAAAGATGTTGGTTCAGGCATGGTTACTTCACCAAATGTATACCCTATTGGATCGACGCGAATTTGAATAGGCACAGGATCAACAAAGTCAAAGGGAGGTGATTGAGGAAAAGACTCGTACGAGTAAAGCCCCGCCCCAAAATGAGTTGGAGTTAAAGGTGTTTTGTCTTGTGGTATTTCTTCAATCTAAATTAAACCAAGTGGAAGGATTTCACCATCAGGACCAAAGTATATTTCAGGAGGTTGACTACGAGATATCGGAGACTCAATGGCTACAATAGATTGTGGGGCGACCGATACAGAAACAACTTCTGCTCATTTGACTTCGGGATGCAGATGTTCTGGAAAAAAAGAGACAGGATCTGGATCAACTTCCAGTTGAACAACGTCGGGTTCGGGAGGTATGGTCTCACTGATTGGATGGATCGTGACCACGGGTAGTTGTGAGGACTCTGTCTCGACAACAGCAGATGAACCGGGATTTGTAGAAAGAACTTGTGCCACCTATGGTATATGTGAATATGATGCTTCACCAGAGGTACTAATGGTACTAGTTTTGGTAGAGCGATGTTAGCTTCGCCAACCAAAAGTGACTTCCGGTGGTAAAGGTAGTTTCAATGCAATTCTACGCGAATGACGGGGAAAGGGATTTTCTTCTTCCATGATGACTGATTTATTTTATGACCAAAAACAAATAAAAAAAATAAAAGGGTAATGTTAGGCAAAAGGTTTACCAAGAAATTGTGAACTACATAATACCTCCTAGCGAACCAAGAAGTACGGGCAGGAAATCTCCCCGAATGTTGTTTTCGGTGTATCACAATTTACAAGGCGGTTGACTCGGTTCACTATGGATGGATAGAAACCTAAATTTTTCCTCCAAAATATACCCGAAGGTATGTGGAGGCCCAAGTCTGTATTAGCATTGTCTAATGTGAAACCGCAAAGTGAGAGCACCCCTTTATACTTTTCGTACTATAACACCACCCGATATACCTGAAGGTACGTGGACGAGATACGATATACTTATGTATGTGGAGTGAGGTATCACACTCGGAATGTATCGTAGACAATTAATGACAGCTGCTATGTTTTAAAACGTCAAAACATGTCTCTAGCCTAGACCTTCTAAATTTTATCGTTATGGTTCCAATGCTTTTTTAAGTAAATTGATGTAAATTTTAAGTTGATCTTGTTTATAAATTTTCCTTTCAAGGCTCACTGCGATGATGTGATGGAAATTCCTAAAATGAAAACTAAAATGATATGCAAACTTTTCAATTTTAGATTTTTCAATGAAAATCCTAGCTACTAAAGAGGAAAGAGCAATCAATTTTGAGAGCAAAAAACAAAGAGCACAAACTAATATGCAGCTTTCCTAACTTGTTCCTATGCAAAACATACAATTCACTACATGAAAATGCAAGTTTTTATTTTCAGTCCCCTTAATTTGAATGCAAAAAGGAAACTATATGCATCAAATCAACAAAAACAAATGCTTTCTTCTTTGAGAAATGATGAATTTAACAACAATTTCTCTTTTAGGAAAAATGAAGAATGGAACTACAACTTTTCCTATAGGAAACGAAGAATTTAACGACAAATTACTTTACAAAAACAAATGGATATAATGCAGAAATAAAATACTTTGAATTTGATTTGTCAATTATAAAGAAAAACACTTAAAGAGACATTGAACAAACTTACTTTTCAAAGGAGGAAGAATCAGAAAAATTCATTGGTCTCTATGAGGTATCAAAAAATTGAAAACACAGCAAAAAAAAGGTTGAGTATGATGGCAATGAAAAATTCAAAGGGAATTTGGTTGGCTAAGGGGGCAATGCAGTCTCTAAGGGGAGACAGTGTGTTGCAAAGCACCCCTGAGTGGGAGATAGTGCTATGAAAAGAATTGTGTCTTGACCAACAGTGCGTTGGGTGCAGCAGAGATTCAAAATTCAATCTACTGAACACAATTCTAATGCAATTATTTGATACAAAATTTTAATAATTGATAGTAGATGCTACTGGGTGGATAAGCTGTAATGTTCCAAATTAAGGAATAGCTACAGATTGGGAATAATATGAGTTATGACCAATGTGGAGCTACATCCACGTACCTCATATAGGTGTAAAAACACTTAGACTTCAGTAAAATATACAGCAGAAAATTTATACAGCGTTTTACAAGGCAAAAGGTGGGGAAAAGTGAGGATTTAGGCCCTAAAACGTGTGTATTCAGAGATATGCGTGAAAATAAGATGGGAAAGTGGTTGGATATGATATCTAGGGTTATTAGGGACTCCCATGTTGTATTTTAGAAAAAACACATAAGTTTTACTAAGTTAAACAGTTCCTCCTTTCCTAACTAGGCTAGAAAACCCTGATTTCCCAAGACTAGAATTATGCAGAAATTTATTGAAGCATGTGAGCGTGATTTTCTGAAGGGTATGACTGAAATAAGGTCTGAATATTGAAAAATAATATTAGGGGCATAACTCATACACTTTACAGAAGAATAATGAAAGAATACAGAAGAAATCCTCAAGAAAGAGGTGCTACAACCATGTAAAAAGAATGTGTAACAATGACAGCGTGATTTCTAGGGCTGAAGCAGAAATTTATTAATTCTTAAGATCTAGACCATATATTTACATAAAAATATAGATCCAATACAGATCCATGTACAATAAAAGCTGATCTATACATTCCCCTTGGGGTTTTGCTCAAAACATGAAGCATCGGAAGTAGATCTGAGATCTAAGAATGCAGATCTGCAGGATGATTCAGAAAATCATTAAATATTAGACATGTATAATATCATATCTGAAATAGAACATAGATTGGCTGGCCAATCTATGGATCACCACAGTGAAGGATGAATCCGATCACCGGAGATCTCTCCTCCAAAATGCAAGCAGAACACCCTGCAGCAGTAGATCAGCAAATAACGTTGTCTTAGGGACAGAAACAACGTTGTATCTTCTGAAGATGATATGGCCTGATGCCAGGATGTAGATCTGAAGTATACTCAGCAAATTAACTCTTCCAGGAGGTTAAATGACACACTCACTGAGAAGAGCCACTGCTATCATCTAGATCTGAGGAGATCTAGATCTCCACTTGCTGCAACTCATAAGACAGCTCAACCCAAAACATGAGCAGCAATGTAATGTAAGGTGAAACTTGGCCCAAGCCTGATAGTGGAGAAGTTTAGCACAATTCTCCTCCAAGAGCTACTCAAGGAAGGAGGTGGGATTCCTGAACAGGAATTCCCAACAAGGGACGTCTAAGCAGACAGACCTTCAGAAATAATGTCTTCAACAACAACCTTTCCTTGCTACCCTCCTCTTCCTTTTATAAGATAGGAGTCTTTCCAAACCCTAAACCACCTTAAATCACTTAACCCTTTTCACATTACAACCTCCTTCTAGAACTGCGTTGTCCCTCAAAGAGGTTCAATGCATCTAGACTGCGTTGTTTGACTTGGTCAAATAGGATCCCCTCTTGTGATTTACCCCCTTTCACACCTGCAGATATAATTTACATAGCCCATAAATGTCTTTGTTCACATAGGCATTGATTTATTCTTGGTTTTCAGGAGTTTTACATGTCCTCCTTCACAATTTATTCATTAATCATGAAATACAAAATAAATAAGGTAAAATTAATGTTCCAATTAGCTGAAGCTAATTTAGGAACATTACAGTCTCCCCCTCCCAAATGTTGCTTGTCCTCAAGCAACTGCAAGGGTGCTGCAAAAATTCCCCTTCTTCTCTTGTGGCCTCCTCATCAAATAGTCTCCTCCATTGTTCTGAATTTTCTGCAATACCTTTGTCTCCCAATGGTCCTTCCTCAATGTGAAAGTTTTCCTTTGATGAATAAACCCAAAGGCTCTCATGATGAAGAAATGGAAGGTTGTTGTGGAAACCTTCTTGCTGATCCATGGCCTCCTCAAGATAGAAGTGATGACAATCATGGGGATTTTCATGATCCATGAAAGACTCCCATCTCCATGTTATCATCAAAATGAAGTGGATCACCTCCCAGCTTGGCAATCCATAGAAGAACTACTCCCCAATACATATGAGAGGCATGTTACCAACAAACATATGGCTCAATTTACAAAGAGACAAGTGATCTATCATAGTGGCCATACAAAATCACATGCTCCCATGGAAGCAGGCAATGCAAAAATAATGGGGAACTCCTTCCCCCAAGGGCACATTCAACAAGTGTGCCTTTCCTCCAACTATGCCCCCAACAAAGATAAGGACATCTTCAACTTGTGGGATCATGATTAGAATCATGCTAGCTGCCATGTGTGATAAATGAGTAGGAAGATGTTCACTCATGTGAAACCAGCGCAGTTTTATCCTTAACTGCCATAGAATAAGATATGACAAGTGCCTTTCCCAACACTTGTTTGCTGCCTCATGCCTTGGGAATGCTTGGAGAATGTACATCATGGTTGGTGTAAAAGAATCACACCATGAGGAATATATTAGCTTTCCAAGGTCCTCCAAGGAATGTCCTGCATCCTCATAGTTCATGGCCTTGAGTGGCCCATGAAACTCCTCATACTTAGTGCCCCATCTTGGCACCATATCCTGCAAATGAGTGTTAGAAAAATATAAGCATATAGGAGATACATGATAATGCTCAGAAGTACAAGCCTCTCTATATACTTGTTTTACATTAGTGGGGTAACTCATGGATGAGTTCCCTCTCACACTCAAAGAATAAGGAGGTGTGAATGGTGGCTCTTCCCAAGAGCTATATTCCTCCTCCTCTACCAAGTATTCCATGCACATCTTCATATGAGAGTACACATCTTCCTTGAAACCTTCCCATATGAAACCACCCAAGAGAGTATGATATGCTTTGACAAAACCAGTGGGTTTGGAAAGTAGGATTTCATAGATGGCATCAAATAGTCCCTCCTTGAGTTTGGAGTCACTAACCAAAAGAATAATATTATGGAAATAGATAACTCCATCCACCACCTTGAACCTCTCATCCTTTACTTCCCCTTCAAGAACCCCCCATGTGAAAAGGTCCTTGGAGTATTCCATCATGAGTTGGGATTCCCAACAAGGATCCAAGCTCTCCAAGAATGACAGCGCTGTAGACGTTTGAATGCTGCCCCTGTCATATAATGGCTCCCTTATTTGACATCCTTGATATCAAAGCCACATGCTGGAGCATAATCATCTTCCTTTTACTGCCCCACTTGCAGTTGTTCTTGCACAAGACAGGATTGGAGCATATGGAAATCAACTTCCCCTCGGAAAGTCCTTGTTTTCCAAAACTTCCTCCTTTTGGCCCATACATACAATAGGGTTAGGATCCCCTTGCTATCTTCAGAAATCTCCTTTTTGAATGAAGAGATCATGGGCTGCCCCAAAGATATGGAGTGGACATGTGTCCTCATGCTCACGCCATCATAGATCTCTGATTTCTCCTCTCTTAGCGCAGCTATCTGAGTGGGAGTTAGCAATGCCCCTTTCAAGAAATTGCTCATCTCTCTTCTAAATTCATGAGAGATTCTCTGTGATGTGCTAGCTTCTCCCAAGGCTCCCTCCTTAGACAAGTATGTATATGCTGCCCATAGTTGAGAGAACACTTTAGATTTCCTCCTATCAAGAGGTGCTCCTGGTAGAGTACCTCCTTGTAAAGAGGTGTCAAGGCATAGAGTAGAATGTGGATGTAGGTAGACATATTTGTCCCTACCTTTTATGCATAAGTCCTCTTGCCTTATTTGTGCTTCTAAGCTCTGAAGTAGAGAAGGGTTCATGTTCTCCATCTTGTGATGTCCTTCCTCCTCTTTCCTTCCTTCTATCTCCAAGATCTCATCATTTGACAACGATGGTACATGTTGCTCATGTGTTGTACCAAGAGCTCTATGTGTGAGATCTTGTGGAACTCCTTGCAAGAGTGCAAGAGTTTCTTCCCTTGGATCAAGTGCTCCAACTTCTTCTTCACGAGGTGCTTGAGGTGCCTTCGTTTTGACTGCACTATCATCTCCTTCCTTCTCCTCCTCTTCAATAACTAAAATTGTCCCATCATCAATGAGAGACATTAGATCTTGGTCAACTATTGAAAGAGAAACCTTCATGTTTTCCTCTTGAGAAGAGGACACTTCACTCAATGGAGATCTTTCCCTTGGCAAGGCATCAAAAAAACATACTCCTTCTCCCATAGTCTCCAGAAATGGAGTTGGATTCACAGACCCTTCCAACTCATGCAAAAGATTCATCTAATGTGGTTTGACAATATCAACAGAAGATGATACACATGGAGCTTCATCAAAACTTTCTATAAATCTTTCAATAAACCTTGCATAAGTAGGTGTATTGGCATTCTTCAAGGAAAAATACTCAAGCAACCACCAAGCATATGCTTTACCTTCAAAATGTAGCGTTGTTGCTTTGATGGCTTCAATATCTGAAACTTGATGTTGTTGCACAAAGTCATCTAGCTCCTTCACCCAAACCCTGACTGGACATTTAGGTGATCCATCAAGGATATATAGATAAAATCTACCCTTACCATGCTGCTCCTCCTTTGTGGCTTTTCCCTCCTTGATCTTGCAGAATCCTTGGAAGTTCAAGTTATCTTTGAACTCCTTGGACTGAGCTTCATACTCCTCCAAATACTCTCTAAGAGTCTCCTTCTTAGGCACACCTCATTTCTTCCTCTTCATGAAGAAATCACAGACATAACACTGAAGATTTGGTGATATGGCTGAGTGAAAATATCCATGAGATGAGGATTTAGAATATTCCTCATGTATAGATCTTGTAGATCTGATCAGAAGATCTTTCTTCTCTTGAAACTTTTTAGGAGTTTCACTGCTTCTTCTTTCTTCTTCTTGTTCAACCTCCTTGGAGAGGTTCTTCTTAGATATGAAATCTGATGAGAATAAACCCATATTCTTCATCATTTTTACCTTTCTCCTTTCTGGAATACCACTGAAAATTTCTCTTCTCAGGAATATCAAAATTCTATTTCAGAGATTGACTGCAGGGGCATTTACTGGATATGTCACCTTTGAAAAAAGGATGAGATCCAGAGGCTACCTGGCCATCTGCAGACTCTATCTATAGAGCTTTAAATATTCCTCCTTCATGGATTCAGCACTTTGTCTTGAAGCCACAGGCTGAGCCAAAGATCTTGCTCTGATACCACTGTAATGTTCCAAATTAAGGAATAGCTACAGATTGGGAATAATATAAGTCATTACCAATGTGGAGCTACAGCCATGTACCTCATACAGGTGTAAAAACACTTATACTTCAGTAAAATATACAGCAGAAAATTTATACAGTGTTTTACAAGGAAAAAGGTGGGGAAAAGTGAGGATTTAGGCCCTAAAACGTGTGTATTTAGATATATGCATGAACATAAGATGGGAAATCAGTTGGATATGATAGCTAGGGTTATGAGGGACTCCCATGTCTAATTTCAGCAAAAAAAAAATAAGTTTTTCTAAGTTAAACAGTTCCTCCTTTCCTGACTAGGCTAGAAAACCCTGATTTCCCAAGACTAGAATTATGCAGAAACTTACTAAAGCATGTGAGCATGATTTTCTGAATGATATGACTGAAATAAGGTCTGAATATTGACAAATAATATCAGGGGCATAACTCATACACTTTACAAAAGAAGAATGAAAGAATACAGAAGAAATCCTCAAGAAAGAGGTGCTACAACCATGTAAAAAGACTGTGTAACAGTGACAGCGTGATTTCTAGGGCTGAAGCAGCAGTTTATTAATTCTTCAGATCTATACATAAAAATATAGAACCAATATATATCCATGTACAAGAAAATCTGATCTATACATTCCCCTTGGGGTTTTGCTCAAAACATGAAGCACCAGAAGTAGATCTGAGATCTAAGAATGCAGATCTACAGGATGATTCAGAAAATCACTGAATCATGGACATGTAGAATATCAGATCTGAAATAGAACATATATTGGTTTTCCAATCTATGGATCACCACAGTGAAGGATGAATCCAATCACCGGAGATCTCTCCTCCAAAATGCAAGCAGAACACCCTGTAGCAGTAGATATGCAAATAATGTTGTCTTAGGGATAGAAACAGCACTGTAGCTTTTGAAGATGATATGGCCTGATGCCAGGATGTAGATTTGAAGTATACTCAGCAAATGAACTCTTCCAAGAGGTTAAATGACACACTCACTGAGAAGAGCCACTGCTATCATCTAGATCTGAGCAGATCTAGATCTCCACTTGCTGCAAATCACAAGACATCTTAACCCAAAACATGAGTAGCACTGTAATGTAAGGTGAAACTTGGCCCAAGCCTGATAGTGGAGAAGTTTAGCACAATTCTCCTCCAAGATCTGCTCAAGGAAGGAGGTGGGATTCCTGAACAGGAATGCCCAATAAGGGATTTATAAGCAGACAGGCCTTTAGAAATAATGTCTTCAACAAAAACCTTTCCTTGCCACCCTCCTCTTCCTTTTATAAGATAGGAGTCTTTCCAAACCCTAAACCACCTTGAATCACTTAACCCTTTTCACATTACAACCTCCTTCTAGAACTGTGTTGTCCCTCAAAGAGGTTCAATGCATCTAGACTGCACTGTTTGACTTGGTCAAATAGGATCCCCTCTTGTGATTTACCCCCTTTCACACCTACAGATATAATTTGCATAGCCCAGATATGTCTTTGTTCACATAGGCATTGATTTATTCTTGGTTTTCAGGAGTTTTACATGTCCTCCTTCACAATTTATTCATTAATCATGAAATACAAAATAAATAAGGCAAAATTAATGTTCCAATTAGCTGAAGCTAATTTAGGAACATTACATGAGCAGAGGCAAAAACACCATGAATGATAAGGAAAAATCCCCAGTGGAGTCGCCAATTTGTTATGTGGAATTATGAATTACGAATAAAACACATTCCCTAAATGTGGTGCTATGCATTTAGAACAACAGATCAAAGACTTTGTAGACACTTTCTCTAAGAGTAAATAGACACACAGAAAGATAGAGAGACTTACTTATGATCCAAGCACTTCATATTCTCCTTCTATCGCTCTTTTTGTAGCTTCCAATCCAACTTAGATCGCCATACTAGTTCCTGTAAGTATAAACACTAAACAGCAAAGAGATTGCAATATATAGATGCTTATTTATCTTAATCATTTAAATCGATTGAACATGAAACATATATATCAGTTAAGAATCCATCATATGAAAAGTAGAAACATAAATAGATACATATATGTGAAAATGAATAGCAATCTTTATTAATGAGTAGAAGGGGGAGGTTACAACCAATGATCGATTTGATGTCACCAGCTCCAGCTTCATCCCAGCCTCATCACAATCAACATCTCACCAGCAACATATCACTCCTATCACTCTCTCAATTGAGAATCCAACATCATTTCTTTACCAAATTTCTTCCCTCCCTAGCACTAGGATCTGTTCTTAATTTATAGGGAAACTGAAGGTAGTTTCTCAATCAATGACTTTCTAATAATAGTCAAGAAATGTTCCCAAGCTCGGAGGTGTTAGATGGACACATGGATTCGAAGTTTGACACATATGGACTCTTCTAGAAGGAACTGACCATGTGGAGATTCTGAAACAATGAGAATTTTTCTCTCATTTGACCAACGTACTCTTTAATGTCGGGAAGTGCTTTGCAAAGCACCCTTGAATGGAGGTAATTACATATGCAAAGCAGTTAGGCCCTCGAGAGGCTGCATTGGTGAGCTCATAAGTGATATAACGTGTACTTCAAATCTTGGAAACCTTGCAATGGAAGTCATGGATGATTTGTTCTTGTTATTGTCTTAGGGCATGTGGCAACTGAAATGATAGGAGATGATAGACCCTATTTCATTAGTCCTGGGGATGATGTCCAGTTTGACCAGCTCATTGGGAATGATGCCCAAATTGACCTATAACAGCGCCTATCCCTCCTAGCCGCCAATAGCCTAGAAGCTCTGACGATATGACGCATAAGGCTCATCATATCGCGGGGCATGTCCCTCCAGAACTCTGTGAGCATACGATCAACCTGGATCTCTTTGATCACCACAGGGCAGACTCCCTCATCAACCAGGAGTCTACATAGTCGGTCACCCAACTCCATCCTGAATCGAATGTCTACCCTACACCGCATGCCCGTAGGTATCTGCACCAAAGGACGTCTGTCACCCTGATTTGCGGCCTCCGCCATCTCATCATCTACAGGATCATCTGGTGGGGGTGGAATCATGTCCCCAACGAATGTGCCAATATATACAAAATATATAGTACACAACAATAATTAGACAATTTCATTAAACAATTTAATAAAACAAGTTAAATAATGCGTTAGAATAAATTTTATTCTAATTAATTAAGACATTTTGTGGCTCATCCTGTGTGAAGAGGATCTTGGTATACCCTCACCCATCCAAACCCACATAAGGACATGACACCATCACGAACATGTGATCATCAACGCTAGCTAGTAACTCCAGTGCATCACTAGAAATCCTTGTCGGATACTCGGACATGCCCCTCTTGGGCATCCTCTCACCCCACATGTGCATCTCTACCTGTATCATCGGCCTACGAGGTTGATGCACAAAAGTAGGCTTCTTCTTTGGAAACCTCTCGAAAAATAAACAAAACAACTCTGAAGCAAAAGGGAAGGTCAACCCCCCACGTGCATGAGAACAACATCTATCTAAGGCTATACAAAACTGCTGCAAAAAAATGGCAAACCATCTAACAAGTCATGGTGTCTGGAATAAAGAATCAACATAAAATAAAAGAGGGAAACTAATGTGTTTCCCATCACTGGTATAATGTGTAATGGTCGTCATTAATAGTGAGAGGCACCTCACCTCCTCTGGGCCAAAATAAGAATTGCGTAGTTGTCCACCAGACACCTGAAAATCTGTAGGAGAAAGTATATCATCCCTAATGTACCTCTAGGAGTACACCAGCTAACTCGTTGCCGCATAACCGACAGGGACATCAGGTAACTGGGGTAAATCCTGCCCTCTCCTAGATAGTCCAATAATAAAATAAATGTCCTCCTCAGTGGGTTGGTACCACTGGTCAGGACCAACACGGAATGCTTGTTGGTGGCAATCCCACCTGTAGATAAATTGTCTTAATAACCCACTGTGCCCCTTCAGGGATGTAGCCTCCTCATAGAACTTAAGGAGGCCTACCTCCCTTAAGAGCAACTAGGTGTTTGGCATAATAGGGCGAGGGTAGAAAAGTCTCTCCCTCTCCCTTGCCTCCCATTGTTGTATCACATTATAATTGTCATCCCTATGATCTTATTGTTGTCTTTCCTCTCTCCGTTGACGTCGCTGATGATTCACATATTAAATACATCAGCCTCCCTCATACATAAAACCTAATTTTTTTTATTAAATGATAAATTTGTTTACAAATATATAAATATAACTTTTATCACAAAAAAAAACATTCGATGCGCCACAAAAAATAGTCACGCACTGCCAATGGTGTGTACATTTATAACATGCACCATCCATGATGCACATTAGAAAACCTCATGCACCACTAAAACAAAAAAACTATTACTTAGCGGTGCGTTGACAAAACATATTTTCCCTGGGGTGTTGGTTATAGCGCAATGCACTGCTAGTTTGCAACATTTTACCACTGGCGACGTGGTATGTTTGACCGATGCACCACCATACATAAAGTATGACTTATGTATGGCAGTGCATCCCAGAATACTTAGACACTACCGTAAATAAATTGCTAATTAAAAAAAAAAAAAAAAAAAAATTGTCGGTGCGGTCGGAAACCGACACGCACCGCAATATTTTATTGTTATTCCGGTGCGCTTTGTCTCGATACCACATCGAGCTGTCACATTAACCACCCGGTGCGGTTTTTGTTAACCCCGTTCCTGGTGCAGCTTGTAAATTTACAGGGATTACTAGGAACAGTGTGAGCCGAACAGCTCGAATGCACCGCACAAGAATTTTTTTTGAAAAAAATGGTGAATTTTAGCTCAATTTTAAAAATTAATCTGCTAAAATCTTAAGTTGGTGAGAAACAAGTATATTACCTGAACATTTGTGCATCTATTAGGTCCCTATATTACTAGTGTACTCCCTTATTATGTTAGTGTAGCCCCCATTATTGTAATTTTTGCACCCCTGTAAACCCCATATTGTTATTATTGTGCCCTTACATTATTATTGTTAGGTTGGCTAGGATTATATTGTGGCCCCATGGACTTCTATATATAGAAAGGAGTTTTTTTCATTTGTATCATCTAATAATTGTTCATTTATGTAATGTATTGGAGGTTTCCCCCTCGAAGTGGCTATTTCTAAGGCGTTGATATCTCTTTTATTCTACTTTTGGAGCTGGTTTCATAACATTTGGTATCAAAGCTTTGGATTCTAGGGTTTCGCTGCTCCAAATAGGTCATTGTGGAATTTTCGCTATAACTTTTTTTGCAGGCTCCTGAATTTAACCTAAAAAGTTCATCGCGGAATTTTCGCTATAAATTTTTTTCTACGAGGGTTCAGAAGCTTAAATTTCCACAGAGCGAAGCTGGAAACCTGAGGAACCTCCTATAAAAATTTCAGATCATGGTTTGCAATATTTTGGAGATATGATCTGTGGAAGTTAGGATTGTTTCAGGCTCCCAAATTTCATCTCAAAGAGGTGACCGTGGGAAAAACATCATAACTCTCTCTCTGAGCATCAGATTGGGATTCTGTAAAAAGTGGCCACAAGTACACGGACTGTAATTTTTTTATATTAATTTCAGAGCCAAAGGAGGAAAGAGTGACATGTGGCAAGTCGTACAAGTTCGCTCTAGTGAACCAGTCCATAATTAGGACATCGTAGGAGATTGGGCATAACTTTGCCTTCAATAATCCAAATCGGGTCAAACCTGTGGAATTCGAAAGATGATTCAGAGGGCTACGTCAATTCTAAATTTCAGATATTGCAGATCCGAAATCACAGAGATAATTCGGTTTCAATATCAAGCTCCTCAAAATCAAGAAAAATGTGTGTATTTGTTTTTTAAAATTGCATAACGTTTGTTTGAAAAAACAGTTTGAAGTGATTCCAAGGGCATATTGAAGAATTTTTATCAGTATTGGGTTCTATAATTCCTCCAAAAAATAATTCCATACCCATTAAGCCCTCAGAAATCTATACTATGACGCATGAAGAGGAAGAATTGCAGTATGAGATATCAAAATTACGGTACCAAGTGCAACAAATTTCGATCTTACGAAGAGCAACCGAAGATGACATAGATGGTTTAAAAGCAGAAATAGAGGCTAATTTGGATGGTTTGAAGGATAAAATAAAATCTAATATGGATGAAAAAGTAGTGGAATATCACATCGACCATAAACAACAAGTTCTCCAACTCTCAAAGGATAACCTAACTTTGGTGTAGAAGGAAATGAATTAACAGGAAGATCAACATCACATCGAAAGAAGTTCTGAAGGAGTCACAGAAACAAGAACTCGACAAGTACAATCATTTTTAGAGCATCTCAACAAGTGGAAGAACTTTCCTGTAGAATATTCCACATGGGAGGATGAGAATTTTATACAGAAGCATCAAGAAATAATCAAGCGTTGAGGACAACACTTCTTTGAAGGAGAGGGGCATGTTAGGTCCCTATATTACTAGTGTAGTCCCTTATTATATTAGTGTAGCCCCCATTATTGTAATTTTTTTACCCCTGTAACCCCCATATTGTTATTATTGTGCCCTTACATTATTATTGTTAGGTTGGATAGGATTATATCGTGGCCCCATGGACTCCTATATATAGAAAGGAGTTTTTGTCATTTGTATCATCCAAAAATTGTTCATTTATGTAATGTATTGGAGGTTTCCCCCTCGAAGTGGCTATTTATAAGGTGTTGATCTCTCTTTTCTTCTATTTTTGGATTTGGTTTCATAAGAGCATCGAGGAGGCATCTTTGCAACGGAATCCTTAAAACCAAATTTGCCCATCATTTTGCAAAATTAGAACTCCACACAGTGAGAAATGGACAAAAGAAATGCGGGCAATGGGAGCATCGATGGCAAGGCACCTCACAGAAGCAAAATTCACATTGGTGCTTGATATCTCTACAACACTATAACAAGTAAAAATGAAATTTGTACGGTCGTTAATATTTTTTTTTTAAATTAACCCTTTTTCGGTGCACTCAATTATGAGACGCACCGGGCTGATTTGTACAGAGCGCACAATGCTTCCTTTGAATAAAAACCCTATGTCGGTGCGTCGTTGTACATAAAGAGCATCGGGTTGTCATCATTAGTAAATAACACTGAAATTTTGATTGTCTCGGTGTTCCATTTGATAGTACGCACTGGTGCGCTTTATATAAAACGCATCGGTGCATTGTCTATATGAAGTGCACCGTTGTTTTCGTAATTCTTAAAAATAACTCAGTAATACTTCTTTAGCCTCTACTATGCATCAGTGTGTCACATATATATCAAGCGCACTGGTGCGTGTTAGGATTATAAACGCATCGCAAAAAAAAACATATGCAAAAGCATCCACCCGCTAACCTCCTCGAGTGACCTACACTACAAACAGATATCTGGGCTATTGTTATAAAGGCTTCCTCAAAAACATTTGCTAGAGGGTCTTTTCCTTGTAGTGTTATTTTTATTTTCAAAATGAAAAACAATATTTTAATCTTTATACCACAAGCATCATATATTAATTGTGAAAGTATTTTTAAATGAAAAGAATATCAATAATTGATATAATAACATTGACACAACATAGATACTTATTGATGGTAGTCACATAAGTTTGGTATGACCATTACAAAATTTTGATCAATAATCGAAAGATGTAGATGGATTTAAAATTAGGAGAATATTTCATATAGTTTTAGTAACTATTGTCATTAAATATTGATCAATATTTCAAGCTACGGATGGATTTAAAACTTGGCAAAAACTTTGAGCAATTTGAATTATTTCAAATTAGGTAGAAAAAGGGGAAATTATAAATTTATATTATTAGATATTATAAACTTAGACGGGGAGTTCTTAAGCATGTATGATATTTATGATATTTTTGAAAAATTTTGTAAGAAAGAAAATCTTTAATTAGTTTCCTCCATTATGAAATTTTGGAGATTTATTAGCCAATAAACATTATTTAAACATGGAGTACTTCTCTATTTGTTGGGAATAATTTTCATGTTGGTAGCATAGAATATATGAGATAATCTTCATGAGAAATGTGCTAATGAAGCATACATCCTTTCAATAAAATTCATGACATGACATATTAAAACATGAATGTTGGCGACGGCTTTGATATATGCCCAAAGGTGGATCTAATTGACATCCAAAGCAACCTTTTTGTTGGGGTATGATAGGCACCATTATTCTCAATAGCTTTTTTTTGGATTCAATGACCATATGCGACAATAATTAATTTTTTTATAATTTTTTAGCAAACCTTTCACATGCCCTCTAACATGATAGAGAAGGAGCACGTGATTGAAAAGTGTAGAACCATGAATATTTGGCGAAGTGTGTAAGAGGAGGATAAAGCCCTAACTTGGAATCTACGAGTAGATGAGAGTTTATGAGATACATAAGAGGATTTTGTTCCATAAAACACCAATAACAAAAGCTTCTAGGAGTTTCTAAGACCGAGCTATTTGCATAAAGTTTGTAGATTTTACAAACATAGGTATTTTCTTTTGGTTACGAAATTTCTATATCATTTTCTAAAAATTTAAAGAGATGTATAGATTATTAGAATTATTCAGAATATTTTAGAACATGAGAGATATTCCTTTTCTCTCATGGAAAGACACGAGATATAGAGAAATTCAGTGGGATTCTTTTTACAGATGGAAAGACATGTAGTATTAGAAAAAATCCCTGGGTTTGTTTTTACACATGGAAAATGAAAATGCAATTGCATCAAATGAACATTAGTATATGGAACCTTTTTAGTGATAAATAAACAAAACCCACACCATGAAAACTTACACTTAGAAAACGCTAATTTTTATTTAACAATGCACTCAACTCTATTATTTAAATTTGACAAACGAGTAGATGGGATCAATGAATAAAACTATTATGGATAAACTCTCATGATGTAAATATATTTATTAAGGTAATAATTTCTTGTGTTAATAACATATACAAGCATAATCTATTTACAAACATACTAGCAATTTCCCTTAGGTGAAAAATACATTGAAGGAATAGAAGATTTAGGAAGATACATATAAAGTCTTAACATGCATGCATGTAGCCATTATATGCACATGTTGTGACCAGTGTCAAGTGTATCTATGCATCGATCACCACTCCATGCACATTTATCATGAGACTTGGAATTATCTGGGCATGAATGACCACTAAATCTTTGATCAGTATGTATGCACATATAACAAAATCATGAGAACACCGACCTCCTCTCCCCTGAGCATATTCCATACATTGCCTTTGTACAGTGAAAAATGCTCCACGAATATATTTAATGTATGATTGTGTTGCTCTTAATGCAACTGTGCATTCAAATGTATGATTACATGTATATGTGATGGTGCAACTTGGTGTAGCATGTATTGCATTGAGATAAAGTGGATTCATTGAATGGCAGATATCTTTAGCATATAGTGTTAACCTTATTCTAAAGTGGAAATTAGAGAATCAACCAAGTATCATAGATGTGTAATGACAACAAGTTTAGTGAGGATGGCGTATTTCAATTTTACCCATGCTAAGGATTTTCTTCAGACAGTGTATATTTAATAGTGGATCAACTTAATCCCGGATTTATTATGCTCCACACCCTTGCACCCCACTCGATTTTCAGACAACCAAACGCTACGTGCAATCATACATTTAATGCAATGTTGCATGAAGAGCTCAAAATCTATACGTTAAAGATATCCTTGGAGCATTTTGCAGTATATAAAGGAAAGGTAGTGAATATGCCCAGGGGAGAGGAGGCCCTTATCCTCATGATTTTTTTATATGTGCAAATATATTGATTGTAAATTTAGTGGTCATTTATGCCCAAATAATTCCAATGCTCATGATATATGTGCATGTAGTGGTGATCGATGCACAGATACATTTGACAATGGTCACGACATGTGCATATACAGGCTATACACAAGCCTATGAGGAACATATATATATATTCCCAAACTTTATATTCGTTTGGTGTATCTTTGCATCTTTAGGGGCAATGCTAGTTAATAACATTAATAAGTTTCTATAAAATTACTTTCATTTTTTATTAGTTTTTTTGGGAAATATATTGATTATTAAATGTATAATGAAAAATAATTATTTTATTACAAAATTTGATTTATTCCAATTTTAATAATATCTTAAATCTATATAATTGTTTAATTTCCAAATCAATTTATTAATGATTTAAATATTAATAAAAAAAATTACTTAATAAAAAAAATTAAAAGAAATTGTGAAACTTAGAATTCCTTTAATCTCCTCACATCTCCTTATAATCACTCCCTCCCAAGGTGTCACATAAAATTTTGGAAATTAAATTTACATTGATTAATTCATTGGATAAGCATTGTAACCGTTGGAAGAAATAAATTTCTTGCATCATCATAATTTGGGCTCGATCTGTGGCAACAACACCTCCTCCTCGTGTTGATAAGCAACTAACAATTAATCTCAACAACATCAATGTTAATGGTATGCATGGAAGCAAAGTGCCATGCTATTAGTTTGCATGCAAAGTAGGAAAACTGGGGTGGGATATTTGAGTTTAACCTCTTTCAAGGATCCCAAAACCATGATTCATTCCACATTTTGTATCAATGAAATTTTGAATTCTTTCAATACTGGTATCTACATATGCTCCGGGATGGTTCGAACCTAGGAAGATTGGACACCACATAAAATGCCTTCCACTTTTACTTGAACCATAAAACCACATTTCATTCCATTATTTGCATTAGTGAATATGTGAATGCTTTCAATGCTGGTATTTACCTCTCAATGCCATGGCTCCAGGCTGGTTTGAACTTAGGAGGATTGGACACACTTCCACTTTTATTTGAAGAATAAATTTCATGAGTCCCAAAACCATATTTCACTACACTTTCCATCAATGAATATTCTAACGCTTTTAATGCATGTATCTACTTCTTAACTCCATGGCTCCAGGATGGTTTGAACTTAGGAGAATATTTGAAGAATAAATTTCACGAATCCAAAAACCATATTTCATTCCATGCTTTGCATCAATGAATATATATAAATGTTTGCAATTCTTGTATCTACCCCTTAACTCCATGGCTCCAAGCTCGGCGTCAAGTTATTTGACATTGTGCTTAGAGTTCATTATAAGAGAGGGAAAGGAATGACCAAATTTAATATAAAATTTGAAAGAAAATAGCTTATTTGTTTTCTGAAATTGTTTCCATCATTTTTTTTACTTTTGCAAGCTAGGACATGCTTGTCAGAAAATTATGAAAAAATCTAGTTTGTTGTGCTTTAATCTAAGAAGATTCCTGGTAGTGTTGTAAATTTCTAGTCTTTGAACCAAAAATATTATTTTCAATACTATTTCACTTTCTTGTGTTGTAAAATAAGATATTGGACACATTTATGTAAATATAAGTTTTCATATCGGTTATGTCTTCTTGTGGTTTGTTACTGAAATCATACCCTCTGAACTGCATGCTAAAGTTTGATTTATCATACAAAAAAAGGCTTATAGACAACTATTTGAAATGCCCCCTCCATGTACATGAGTCCCATATAAACCTTTGGGAGATGATGCGCTTGAAAATATGTGGATAAACCATATGATTTGAATATCTCATCATATTGAATAGGCAAGAGGCGGGTGTGCACAAGCTCCTTTAGTGATTTCTCTATGTGGTTTCAGAAGTCGAGGGAGTGGAGCTCGGTGTTGGCGGTCTTCTCTATCATTCTAGAAACATCATCGATGTTGAATATTTCATTGCCACGTGGTATAAATTGATTTGTTAGAGGAGGAAAAAAATAGAGCGTTGAGATTGGCTCAGGTGAAGAGTGTTTACCCAACCAACTCCATAAGGTGAACATTTACCCAACCAACTCCATAAAGTAACACCTTTGGTGTAATTAATGCATTCCAAGTGTTGATACAACACAAATAAGGCAAGTTCCAAAGTAGTAGAAGTTGGTACCAAGCATTTATTATTATACATTTTATTTTCCAAATGCAGTAACATTTGTTTACATTCAAATATTCTATAACAATTTTTAGAGAGAATGATTTTAATCCTTATGGCTAAAGAAAAATATGAGTTTGATGACTGAAAAGATGAAGCCTAAGGGTCTTCTCTAAGAAAGGAAGATGCAAAACTAAAAATAGAGGTGATAACTATTAGACCTTTTTAAACCTTGGTAAGCAGACTTTACACTCACTCAACCTACTAGACAATTGAATCTTAAAATCCACTCAAAATTGTTATTCTAAAAGTGCTAAAATATCCCAACATGTACAGTTGAAAATATTTAGATAAAATTCACAAATCTTCCCTAAATCACATCACTTTTATTAAGCAATAAATATAATTACATCATACTTGTTAAATAATTGTTAAAAGTAAAACATAAACATAGTAGACGGATTCTCAAAACCTTTTATTTCTTTCTCATTAATTATGAACTGAACCCTTACTCCCACTTTATCCTTTATATACTAGGGATAATACTAGGTACAACTAATCTAGACACATGCACGATAATACCTCGAATGGATATGATCTAATGGATAGAAACACGCATCCTTCTAGAGATTTGCATTCGTATTTTAATGCACGTGCTTAACTAGACTTAGACTAAAATTACAATTAGAAAACTGCTAAATAAGTTAAAACTAACACATGCATCCTCTTTTACTCTAAAATGAAAATAATCTCCTACACCTGAAATTTCAGGATGATTTTCCCAAATCCATAGTTGGTGCACCAATGCACGTGCTTTCAATGATGGAATCCTAGATATAGTGATTCAAATTCTAGCTTTGTTTACTATTGTACCCGCGATTAGATAAGAAAAAGAGCATATCTTCCATCTTACACTACAAGGAAAAGACCCTCTAGCGGAGGCTATAAAGGAGGTTTTTAGTGTTATAAAATTAGCAAAAATTGTCAAAAAAGCATTTTCTACAACATATGTTTTCGTTAACGGAGGTTTTGGAGCTTCTAACGGAATTTCAACACAACTAAAAAAATATACGCAGCTGGAGGTTGTTACAGATGTTTTTCTCATCGGTGTGCACGTCAGGTGTAAACGCACCAATGCGTTGTACCATGAATGCACTGGTGTTGTAAACCTACCAAGCATTAGGATGGAAAACAAATTCCAGATTCCCTGGGGCATTTAGAAACGGCCCGGTGCATGTCAGCCAGCCAGTCACACCTGGCTGATGGAAGGTGCATGCACTGGGCCGTTAAGGTGTAAAACTGCACCAGGCCCTCTAGGTGATAAAAAAAATTGGGCCATTAAGTTATAAAAACACACTGGCACGTTAAAGGAAAACTGCATCGGTGCATGCAATGCTTATCAGGCCACTCGGGTGGTCGTCGTCGATAAAGTGCACTATGCGTTTTAATTGGTATTGGTATTTGTGCAGTGCCCATAGATCGTAGAAATGCACCAGTGCTCATAATCGTACAAACGCATCAGTTTGCAGTAACTAATATGCACTGGTGTTCATTTTGTATTTTTTAGAAACATTGACCTGTGACAGTGAAATTATTGTGATTTTTTTAAATTCATTATTCATCAAAAGTCGACACATATCTTATAACAGTATTCATATCAATTAAATTTTTATTAGTGCATTTGAATGTGATGTTTGGATTAATTTTTTATATCATATCAACATATTTCGCATCTCTTCATTATAATATTTAATCATCCATATATTTAATCAGTGGTGTCACATTTCACAGTGAAAATGGAGAACGAAATAGAATAAATTAAAACGTATTATATATATGTGTGTGTGTGTGTGTGTGTGTGTGTGTGTGAATAAGACACTCTTTGTCATACAAAATGGGACAGTTATTGGTATCCCTCTGTCTTTCAATTCGAACACTATTTCCATTACATTAAACAAAATGTCTAATTTCATGGACAAATATTTCAAAAAATACAACGCCTTTCTTTGATATCCAAACATATTGATCATCATTCTTCGTTGGAACTGTTGTCACTACTCGAGCTACTTCCATGACGGGTTATTTTGAGGAATGTTTTTTCATCGTGTTTATTGTTTTTTTCTTCTTCAAGTTCCATCTACAAGCATAAAAATAAACTCTAATGAGTGTATATACACTAGTGAGAATAATGAAAATTGCAATATTAAATAATATACATCAATGTAAATTGAAAATAAATGTACCATAGCAAGAATTGACTCATGAACTATACACATTTTTCAAAACCAAACTTCATGCCATCTTTCAACAATTCATTTGTTGGCGTGGTTCTATACTTTGTTTTCTGCAAGTTTTATACCCCATAACAAATCATATATTTAATATAGAGGATTTTTTTATTCTATTAATTATAGATGGAGCTAAGTAAAACAAGATAGATGCTTACAAATTCCACAATTAATTTCTGATATGCCAACATATACTGACAACCAATATTTCACCCAATTTCAATCAATTTGTCTCATGGTTCTTCTTTTTATGTTAGCACATGTTTGAATACATTCAATGATTATTATTGTAAAACAACTTAAAATATACAAAAATGAAATATAGTTAAGTTGTTATAAGGAAGTAACAATTACTCACAAACATAGATATCAACATTTTTCTTCCTTGTCGTCATGTTTTATGTGTTGAATGGGTTCCATTTTCTTTTCTTTTCTACCAAGAAATAATTGAAAATTAATATTTAATGCTAAATTGTTTATTTATTGTACCTAATCGAAAAATTCAATGATTACATATTACATTTGAAGCAAGTTGTTGTTGAGATGGCTCCTCGTGCGATGAAATTGTGTCCATTTCTTTGACCATCTCCTTGTACATAGTTTTGGACATTCTTAATGGCATATTTTTGTTATCAGCTCGTCCATCCTTTGAGATTTTCATAATCTTCCTGAAAATGTAACATGACAATAAACTATTTAATTTTTATATTGATATATGAAAAGTAAATATAACAAAAGTGATATTTATAAATGATTGCTTTCTAGTAATATATACATATAATTCTATAAAAGCATTTAAAGGAATATTACTTTTTCATTCCTTCTTTTTTGTTGTTGTACATTTTTCTATTAAAATTCTGACATGTCTCATTGACCAAACTCTGGAAACTCATCCTGTTGTTTAAATAAAATTTGGTTCTTGGAATCATTGGATTGATTTTTGTATTATAAGTGGAAAGAACGTCTATACATTCATTCCACTAGATCCCTCAAAGTTTTGTAAAATATTTTCCCTCTTTCGTTAACCTCCAGCACCACTCTAGATGAGCTAAGGAGAAATTCATTTTCATTTGCATGTTCTATTTTTTTATTTTCTTAGAACAACATTCCTTTTCTTCGATGTTGGTCCTTACAGAATATTAAACATATGTGAATTAATAGATTGTTTGAAACATGTTATCTAATATTTTTATTATTAATGAAAATTCAAAAAAGAAACTCATATTGGATCGATAGTATTTTTTCATTCACCTAATTCATCCTTCTGCAATTTTCCATCAAGCTTTGACACTCTTCTGGTCTTAGATCAGAAATAATCTTATTTAGCTTCGTCATTTTGTGGCTCTGAATGATACACAATAAACAATAAATATTAGTTAAACTTAGATATAGTTCAAAAATAATAGTTTTTGTAAAGAATTTACAAAGAACTTGCCTTTTTTGCTTTTCTCAATGTGCTATCAGTATTTTTATTACTTGATCTCTTGTCAGCCATTTCTTTATCAATATGAAACTTGTACCATATCATTCATTAATATATTTTATAAATAAATCACATACTTTTAAGGTAAAAAAATAATTAAAAAATCAAGAAAATGGTGCGCCTTTCAAACAATATGCATCAAAGGTGGTGCGGTATGTTCTTATGAACGCACTCCCAAAACAGTAGAAACATTGTACGATCTTCTCTGTCAGCAAGGAGACCTGGTGCATTATATGTTAACTGCTGCACCGATTAACACAGACATAAATTAATAAAAAAATGTTTTTATCAAACAGTACGTGCCTGGTGCTACTAAAATAGTGCATCGGTGCGCTATTTTAAACACAGCGCACTGATTAAAAAAAATCTATTTTTTTTTAAATCATGCAAGGGCCGATATGGATTGGGATTTGACTCTGCAAGTGGTCTCGCAGGTTAGATGTCATATGCCTATATATATAGCAATACAATCCCTATAAATCTAAAATGAAAAGCCCTAATTGTGAAGTTAGAGAAACAAGAAGAAGCAAGGGCAGAAACAAGAAGAAGAAAGGGTTTAACATAAATAAACTAAATATATATATATATATATATATATATATATAATTTTATTTTTTTTTCCTTTTTTTTGAAAATGCACAGTAAAATTTAAAATTTTTACTATGCATGTATTAAATACAACAGAAACTGTAAAAAAAATCAATTATTACAATAAAATTTAACAGTTTTACTATACTACAGGGTTTTTGTTTGAATCACCAGATGTTTCAAATTCTGATTCTCTGAATAGTGTTGTTGTTTGAAAGTATTTTACTACTCCATAGTGCTCTCATGCTCTCTTGCACCAGGTATGTCTCTCGTGCAAATCCCTCCCTGAAAATTTTTTCAAAAATAATGAAACAATGAATAGATTTTACTATTTAAAGAGTTTTTTTATGAAATTAGATTTCCGAAAATAATTTTTTGCCCATTTTTCAGTTTACTGCTTTTTTTTCACTTTAAAAAAATAAAGTTGCGCCTTTTTTTTATTTCTGGATATTCGGTGTGTTTTTTAACTAGTCGTGTCGTTGCGTCAGTTAATAACACCGCACTAGTGCACAGTTGTTAGTATGAATCTTAATTGCAAGTGTATGAAAAAGGCTCACTTTAGCCGTGCATAACAAATAGCCCTAACAACAAAGATGGTTGCCAATCTCTTTAGATTTGCAATTAGGTGACCAAGATAAATGCTGCAAAAATCTAGATCTATGCATTAAAAGACATTAAGCAATAAATAGAAACAAGAGTTGTTCCATGCATCCAATAGACAAGACAAGAATATGTTTAAATAATTTTGTATTAATGGCACCTGGGAGGAGAACATAGAAGGATATTACCTATTAACAATTCTCCTCATGGACATTCTGTAAGTCCTCGCACTTCGCATCTAAAATCCCTCTCTCTTGATGGTGAAAACCCGTACAAAATGGAACTAAAAGGGAGTTCACAAGCAAAAAGATAGAAAAATATGACAATGATGGTGGATCAAAGTCAGACCAAAAGTATAGATCCAGAGTGATCTTTAGGCAACAAAAGGTAGTGAGTGAATGGAAAAACCCTTCTATTTATAACAAAATATTGAGTTGGTCTAGATATTGGTGCATAATTAAAATATTATTAACCAAATCAAGATCCAACTTTTATGGAATATTTTATTATATTTTTTGGAGGGAAAAAGAATTTGACTTGGGTCAAATACCTTTATTTTTAAATAATAAATAAATAAATGATTTATTTATTATTTTAAGGATGTGGTTGAGTAATAATCAAATAAATAATTATTTATTTAATTATTTATAAATGATTTAGTCAAATTTAACAAGGAATATTATTTAAATAAGGTTTAAATAATTATTCCTAGAAAATAATAAGATAAATAGTGATTTATCTAATTAATTTCCCTAATTTGGGTTAAATATGACCAGGAATATTAATTAAACTATTGTTTAACTAATTATTCCTTGAGGAAAATAAAAAAAATGTAGATTTATTTAATATTTCCTCATGGGGTTTCCTGTTTAGACCATAAACAACTTAATAAAGGTTGTTTACTAAGTTATTTTTCATAGTGAAATCAATTTTACTTAGGGTAAAATTGGTCTTACATGGTGTACTTAGTTCCATCTAATAGTAATAGGTTAGATGACCAAAAAATGGTGTAACAGATTTCGCCCCAGCGTGCGAGCGTTAGGAGCTAATCATATGATCGAACTACGTTGTAAGAACTCAATCACTAGACACCAAAGGGGAAGTCAGAGAGAGAGAAATATAAGGTAGACCAAAGCGCTAGAGGACTAGACCCTGAGGAGGTGAGACTTACAAGTGCAGAAAATCTCTTTTATGAGTAAGTACCTGTGCTATAGGCGGCAGGGGAGGCATACCTATGCCCGCCGAGACAAAGTACAAAGAATAATTCGTCCAGTAAACAAGGCACTGAACAATATAGTACATGTTGGCATAAACATGAGCCAGATAAAAATATGATAATGAATCCCACATACATATTGTGCTTGGGATAACAGCCAGGACTTATACAATAATATATGAGTACATGAGATACAAATACAACACAAATGCCCCTGTAAATAGGCAAGGGCTCTGAAAATATGACTAATATATGAAAACAAAAAGGCATTGCAAGCGGTTGAGGCCGACATTATCAAATATATGGAGTTGCATCAAAGGCTGTAATGAAGAGGTCATCCGGGCATGTGGGGGGCTACCTGTAGGGCCACCCCCTCATGAGGGCAAAAACATCTCACACAAACCCAGGAATCATCGGTCAAATCTGCTACATCGCTGAACCATCAAGTATACGGATCTCGATCATGTTGTAAGGAGCTGGAGCTGAGAAACAATCAAGTCAAAGGGTTGTAAGGAGTCCCTTTGCCTGATCCGAGGCACCGAACAAGAGTGGAAGCTGGAACCAAGGTACATCGCCCTCTATACCTATCTTCTGGAATGAATGATCTGATGTCGATAGAAGGATGTTCGCCATAGGTGAGGCAATAAGGGATACTCAACTAAGGCACGAGAGAAAATAGTAGAGTGACTAACAGACTAACACCAGGGATGATGAGAAAATGGGGGGGACTGAGTAGTGGACGGACGACCTCCCTTGTTAGAGCATAAAGGGCATGGATGACATGGCAGTGACTGACACAATATCAAGGGGGATAGGGGATAGTATGACTGGAGGCCATAATGTGTGACATAAGAGAGGAACCAAGCAATGAAGGACGGAGGACTATAGCGAGATACAAAGGGACATGGGATAGACTCCATGAATTAGATGATGACTCAACTCGGATGCTCTAAACAAGGGCGACTCGATGATGCTGCCACACAGTAGAGATCCAATGGGGACCATAAAAACATGAGTACAAGATTGTAACTCATGACAAAAATCGACACAAACATGGACAAGTATAGAGGCAAATTGGTGCCCCAAGTACAAGTGTTACAAGTAAAGAACATCAATTTTGAGGAGTGGTGAAGTGACACTTCGTGGAAAAAATGTGTCCTGGTGAAGTATAAAATCATGAAAAACTAACAGATATCCATTTGAGGGCTCAGTGAGAGCTTTCCAATAGTACAGATTTTTTGTCAAACTGAGCTACGGTTTGGTCGCAGCAGGCGAAAGAAAAATCAGGGGTTTCTCTTTTGATAAGGCATTTTCCCTCCAAATTCACTCATTTGGAAGTGGAGCTATGGTGAATGTAGAGAGGAGAGTAGGCCTAAATCTTGCGGTGATCGTAGCAGACAAACTGACTGTTGGAATCGAGATCCGTAAGTTGCAGGTAAGAGGCCTAACCCTACTCTTTCATTTCACTGGATTGAAAGTTCAGTTTAGGTCCCTAGAGCTCAGAAAAAGACCCCTGCTCCTCTTCACGGCCAGGTTGCACTTTTTGGGGAAAAAATTGCGACCTGGGTAGTAGGTTTTGGGCACAAAACTGCGACCTGTCCCAGGATTGGGCCTGAAAAGTGAGACCTGACAAGGAGGGGTTTTTATATGTTGTTTTTTGGATGAGAACTGGGTTTTTATGTTTGGATACAATCTTTCCTATCTGTACACTGACAAATATGATGGATTTGTGTAGATATGGCAGAATTACAGATCAACTGGAGAGAGAGAGACCTAGACACATTACGGTCAAAGATCCGAGAGGATTAGGGTGTCAGCAGTGCATTGGCCAGGTTTGGGCTTCTGAAGTTTGTGGAGAACCCTTTGATGAGAGCTGGAGAGCCCTTGTTGGCCCGGATTGTCAATTATTGGGATCTGAACCATGAGGTCTTTATAGTTTATGGGCACCAGATCGAGTTGATGGTCTAGGATATATATTTTATGACTGGTCTCCCACCACTTGGGATGGTCGAGAATACTCAGCCAGTGTTACCGTGAGGGCGGAGCATCATGAAGTTTGTAGAGCGCCATTTTCAACCAGGTCTCCATGTCAAGGGGAATTGGATACCCATCGAGGATCTAGAGAGGTTAGAGACCTGTGCTGTGGCCGCAACGGTGTTGCAGATCCTGGGCAACCAAGCACTCCACCACATCACTGGAGGGTAGATGATGCTTGTGTAGAGTGTGTTGAGTGGGACCTACTATGGGTGGGACCAGATGATGCTGTCATTGTTGAAATGACAGTTTTCACTATGCAAGCGGCAAGTGAACCATGATTGTGCATATGGTACAGTGTTATGCTCGCTCTTCTTTGAGAAGATCCCAACACTTCAACCTCATATACAGCTCCAGGATGGGGACCCGAGGGAGCCCGGGATGCACCAATGGGGGCGACTACTGTGTAGAGGAGGAGGTGGGGCAGTTGGATGGGTGTTCTGACCCGAGTTCTTTGCTCATTGGGATCAGATACCATTGTATATATACGACTATCCCTATAGTGGGATGAGTTATCGTGGGGACCCAGACTTGCCCCTGCCGCCTGGTCGGATATGGGGACAAAATGGTAAGTGACAAGTTGCTAATATTTTATGTGCACTGTAAAGTTTCAGAATATTGTAAATGGTACTGATTCTTTGTAATATTCCAAATTGGAAATAGCAGCAATACATGAACACAAAACTAGAGTAGCAGTGATAAATCAACTCATAAAATGTAAGAATAACACATAGCCATCTTATTAATGTTACAACAGCAAAATTTATACAATATCTTGAGGAAATAATCACTCAAGCTAGGCAGAACAAGCCTCAAGAAACATATACATGAAAAATGAAGTACACTGCTACACAGAAAATGCCCAAGGCTATGACAACGTAGTTTTATTAGAGGCAACTGCTTCTGGAGTATGTCAATACATGGATATGGAAATATACAACTCATACAATGTGGGGATTAAATATCTAAACCCCCAAAGACAATTCCAAGACAATCCTAGAAGGATTTCCTGAAATATGCAAAATGGAAAAAATGCCGAAGTTGCAGTCCTAGGACTGAGTAGCAGCTGCAACTCAAGAACTAGATGGAGATGGTTGAAGATGCTGAACCAGATAAATAGACCTCCTATAATGGATCTTCCAAGTGAAAGGCTGATCCTAACACTAAATATCTCAACTGCCAACAATCACTACAAACCCTCCCTGCAAATACTCACTGAAAATAATGCAGTCAAGGAGAGGGATTGCGCTGTAAGAGATAGAAACTATTTTTCCAAGTGCCAAGATATGAAATCTACTCCAAGGGCTTCCTTCTTGATCTCCCAAAGGAAATAAAGCTTCCTCCTCTGAAATAAGCTCTGGAAGTGGTGTTGTGAAACCTCCACTGCAACACCTTCCAATACAACGTTATACTGTTGCATAAATAACATTGTAGCTGAAGGAGGTGGCTTGGAAAAATTCTTGGATGTGGAGAAATTAAATATAAGCTCCCTCAAGAGGCCTCTCAAGAAAGGGGAAGGAATTCCTAAACAGTAATGCCTTGTGCTAAGCAGCACAGCAATCTCAACTAAACAGTTGGAGAAAGCACAAAGTCATCCAGACCATAAAATCAATAAACAATAACATATCCTGCTATGGCTACCTTGCCCTCCTTTTATACAAATGGAAGCCCTCTCACCTTGGGTCCCACTCATTATGTTTTCCTCCACCAATTAATCTTCCTCCCACTATCTCTACGATGTCTCCAAAGATGATCTCCACCTCTTATCCCAGCGTTGTTGACTGGTCAAACTTCACCTTATCCACATGAAAATGACCCTTTTCACACATGAGGGTGTGAAATCTAGCTCCTATGATGATCCCTTTTCACATTATGAGGGATTTTATTCCTATTTCTGAAATTTATGGGCCTCCTTACCCATTTATTCATCTCCTAAGTGTAAACAGCAAAAATCAATGTTCTAATTAGCTGCATGCTAATTTTGGAACATTACAGTCCTCCCCTCCCAAATGTTTCTTCTCCTCAAGAAAATACAAGGATACAACTGAATAAACTCCTCTTCTCCCCCTGTAGAATCCTCATATGATAAAATCCTCCAAAGATCAAGATGTTGCCTCATCAATACATCTCCAAGTTGCCCCTCCCAATTATGCAAGCTAGCTTTTGGTGTGCATCCCAAATAGCTATCATCAGGTAAAAGTAAAACATCCATGGAGGAAAAAAATGGTTGTATAAAGGCCTTCTTGAGGCATGATATCTGTTATAGATTGGGATCTACCATCCCCATATGAATCTCCCATCCCCAAGCTATCATCCATACAAAATGAGTTACCTCCCAACATGGCAACTCCTGAAAATTCTCCTCCACCTTTGGCTCCTGCAATGTAGGTGGGTTGAAAATCTGAACAGGGTAGACAAAATAGCCTACCCCACATTTTCCTCCTCTCCACTTATGATAAGTGTAGAGTATTTGCTGCTCTTGGGCTGCAAAAATGTTGCCTCCAAGAGGGAAGAAGAAAACTAGATCTCCAAAGATCTTCCCTCCAACGTTGTGAATCATGCTGGCCTAATCCATCCCATATATGATGAATAGGAAATCACAATCATATGGCATCCAAGTGAGGGGAATACTGAAGGTTTCATATAGGGCTGAAAGGTACCAAAAATTTTCCAAGTGGTAATAGCACAGTTTTCCTAATTGTTTTTGCACAACATGACATGGCAACTCATAGAAAAGTTTCTCCCAATGTTTTATGAGAATCATAGCCCAAGTGCTCCAATCAATCTAATGGCCCACCTCATAAAGAAACGAGTGTTTGGTTATGGTGGCCTTATCACTTCCCATGCTCCCATTAGAACATGTAATGCAAGAAGTGTGGGAATCCTCTTCCCCAAAGGACACATCCAACCAATGTGTCTCTCCCCCAATCATGCTTCCAATAAGAACAACAGCAACATAGGGAACTACAATGAGAATCATACTAGCTGCCATATGTAGTAAGGGAGAAGGACGATGGTCCCTCAAATGCAACCAATGCAGTTTGACTCCCAATAGAAAATGGCAAAGTGTGTGGCTCTTCAACCACTTGCTATCTCCTCACAAGTTTGGAGAAAGTGTATTGTGTATGGTGCAAAATGAGCATGCCCTGCAAAAGATACAATCTCCCCAAGTCCTCATAGGTAGTGTCCATCACCAATAGTGCTTATGGCCTCAAGTATACCATGAAATATAGAAGGAAGAATGCTCCTCCTTTGAGAAAATTCCTACACATATATGGTTAAGGAATGCACATATTCATTATACAAATCATTATGAAACCAAACAGTATCCTTACCATATGTCTTTCTCGTGAAAATGGAGTGGCTCATAGATGAATCCCCTCTCATTCCCAAAGAGAAAAAAGGCGGTTGTGTTAACTCTTACAAAGAGTTAGGTATCTCCTCCATCTCCAGATGATCCATGCATCTCCTCAAATGCTAATATATCTCCTCCTCAAAGCCTTCCCAAAAATACCCCTCCATGATGGTGTGGTATGCTCTCATAGAATAAGTGTTGCTGAAAAGGAAATCTTCATGAGCTGCTTGTAGTAACTTCTCCTTGAGGTTGGAAGCTCTAGATAAGAAGATCCTACCATGATAGTAGATGAGCCCATCTCTGACTAAATACCCCTCCTCATGCAACTGGTCATCCAATATCATACAAGTAAAAAGATCCTTGGAATAATCCACCAACAGCTGGGATTTCCAATATGGATCTATCCTCCATAGTGACAGTGCTGATGATCTATCATAAAGAGAATCTGTCATATGATTGTCCTCCTCTTTGACATCTCCCATGCCAAATATGCAAGTTGGAAGGTTGTTATCCTTCCCAGGCTGCTCCTGCCACAGCGCAGAATCTGAAATGTGAGTGGGTAATGATGATGTTGAGAGAATGTCTCTCCTTTCCTTGAGTATACCCAAGACTCACAGCGTTGTACCAAGATCTCCCAAGGTCTCCAATCCTCTGAAATCAATGAGTGGTGCCTCAAAGTGTGAAGCATCTCTCTTCATCTACTGATCTGGTGGTCTCCCCAGTGAAATACCTCCATACAATGAGACATCAAGATTAAGAGTAGATTGCATATATGGACAGACAGAATTGTCCCTGACCTCACTGCGCAATCCAGTCTCCCTCTTATGTGCATCAAACCTCTTCAATAGATATGGGTGTGTGCTCCTCATCAAATGATGTTGGTCATCCTCCCTACCTCCTCCTTTTGTCTGCATGGTTCCACAATCTACCATCAATGGTACATGTTGATCATGAGTTGTGCATTGATCTCCACATATGAGATCCTGGGGAATTCCTTGCAATGATGCAAGAACCCCTCTTGTTGGAGAAAGATCTCCTTCTTCCTCTGCATGAGGTGCTAGATAAACTCTAGACATGACAGCGTTGTTTCCCCCATCCTCATCAATATGTATGGGCAACCTCCCAATGATTGGATCCTCTTTTGAAAAAGGGATCTCCATACCCTCTTGTTCAAGAATATGAGATAGAGGTCTTGCCTCTAGCAAGTTATGATGCAAGATATCATCCTCCTCAATGGTTTTCTGAAGTGGAGTTGAGTTTATAGTTTCCTCCATCACATGCAAGGTTTTTGTTTGCTTAGGTTTGTTTAGCTCTACCACATGTGTTTCAGAAATTTTTCCATCAAATATTTCCACTGGTGTCTTAGTGAACCTTGCATAAGAAGAAGTATTTGCATTTTTCAAAGAAAAAGACTCAAATATCCACCATGCATAGGTCTTACCTCCAAAATGCAGCGCTGCAACTTTGATGGCCTCATCTTCAGAAATTTGGTGTTGCTGCAAATAGGAGTCTAGCTCCTCCACCCAAGCTCTAGCTGAACATGTAGGTGAACCATCAAAAGTAGATAGAATAAATCTACCCATATCATGTTGCTTGCTTCTCTTCACCTTGATCTTGCAAAACTCTGGAAAAGTGATATGATCTCTAAATTTCTGAGTTTAAGATTCATACTCTTGCAGATAATCACTAAGAGTTTCCCTCCTAATCATTCCTTCTTCTTCCCTCTTTCTCATGGGAAATCTAGGCATGTGACTACACTGCACATCATAGTGTGTGGCTTCATTTTCACACTCATCATGTGAAAATCTAGAGTTTGTTTCAGATCCAAACTCTCTTGGAGATTCTCTACCCATCTCCTTCCTCGTCTTCTTGAGATCTCCTCTAATGCTCTACATAGTTTGAGAAAGAAGCTTGGAGAGCCTCTCTTCCTTCTTTCCTCCAAATAATGGAGTCTCCTTCTTTTCCTTTATTTTAATATTTTCTTCTTCTTGTCTTCTTGATAGCATAATGGCTAAGATTCCACAGGCTGAGCCAAGATTATGCTTTGACACCACTGTAATATTCCAAATTGGAAATAGCAGCAATACATGAACATAAAACTAGAGTAGCAGTGATAAATCAAATCATAAAATGTCAGAAGAACACATAGCCATCTTATTAATGTTACAGCAGCAAAATGTATACAAGATCTTGAGGAAATAATCACTCAAGCTAGGCAGAACAAGCCTCAAGAAAGATATACATGAAAAATGAAGTACGCTGCTACACAGAAAATGCCCAAGGCTATGACAGCGCGGTTTTATTAGAGAAAACTACTACTGGAGTATGTCAATACATGTATATGTAAATATACAGCTCATACAATGTGGGGAGAAAATATCTAAACCCCCAAAGACAATTCCAAGACAATCCTAGAAGGATTTCTTGAAATATGCAAAATGGAAAAAATGTCGGAGTTGCAGTCCTAGGACTGAGTAGCAGCTGCAACTCAAGAACTGGATGGATATGGCTGAATATGCTACACCAAATAAATAGACCTCCTCCAATGGATCTTCCAAGTGAAAGGCTGATCCTAACATTGAAAATCTCACCCTCCAACAATCACTGCAAACCCTCGCTGCAAATACTCACTGAAAATAACGTTGTCAAGGAGAGGGACTACATTGTAGGGATAGAACTGTGTTTTCCAAGTGCCAATATATTAAATCTGCTCCAAGGGCTTCCTTCCTGATCTCCCAAAGGAAATGAAGCTTCCTCCTTTGAAAAATAAGCTCCGGAAGTGGTGTTGTGAAACCTCCACTGCAACACCCTGCAACACAACGTTATACTGTTGTATAAATAATGTTGTAGCTAAAGGAGGTGGCTTGGAAAAATGCCTGGATTTGGAGAAATGAAGTAAAATCTCCCTCAAGAGGCCTCTCAAGAAAGAAGAATTATTTCCTAAACAGGAATTCCTTATGCCAAGCAACACAGCAATCTCAACTAAACAATTGGAGAAAGCACAAAGTCATCCAAACCATAAAATCAATAATCAATAACATATCCTGTTATGGTTGCCTTGCCCTCCTTTTATACAAATGGAATCCCTCTCACCTTGGGTCCCACTCATTAGGGTTTCCTCCACCAAGGAATATTCCTCCCACTATCTATGCGTTGTCTCCAAAGATGATCTCCACTTCTTATCCCAGCGTTGTTGACTTGGTCAAACTTGACCTTGTCCACATGAAAATGACCCTTTTCACACATGAGGGTGTGAAATCCAGCTCCTATGATGATCCCTTTTCACATTATGAGGGATTTTATTTCTATATCTGAAATTTATGGGCCTCCTTACCCATTTATTCATCTCCTAAGTGTAAACAACAAAAATCAATGTTCTAATTAGCTGCATGCTAATTTTGGAACATTACAGTCCTCCCCTCCCAAATGTTGCTTTTCCTCAAGCAACTGCAAGGATATAACTTAATAAACTCCTCTTCTCCCCCTGTAGCATCCTCATATGATAAAATCCTCCAAATATCAAGATGTTGTCTCATCAATACATCTCCAAGTTGCCCCTCCCAATTATGCAAGCTAGCTTTTGGTGTGCATCCCAAATAGCTATCATCAGGTAAAAGTTAAACATCCATGGAGGCAAAAAAGGGTTGTCTAAAGGCCTTCTTGAGGCATGAGATCTGATATATATTGGGATCTACCATCCCCATATGAATCTCCCATCCCCAAGCTATCATCCATACAAAATGAGTTATCTCCCAACATGGAAACTCCTGAAAATTATCCTCCACCATTGGCTCCTGCAATGTAGGTGAGCTGAAGACAAAATAGCCTACCCCACGCTGTCCTCCTCTCCACTTATGATAAGTGTAGAGTATCTACTTCTCTTGGGCTGCAAAAATGTTGCCTCCAAGTGGGAAGAAGAAAACTGGATCTCCAAATATCTTCCCTCCAATGTTGTGAATCATGCTAGCCCAACCCATCCCATATATGATGAATAGGAAACCACCATCATATGGCATCCAAGTGAGGGGAATACTGAAGGTTTCATGTAGGGCTGAAAGATACCAATAGTTTTACAAGTGGTCACAGCGCAGTTTTCCTAACTGTTGTTGCACAACATGACATGGCAACTCATAGAAAAGTTTCTCCCAATGTTTTATGAGAATCATAGCCCAAGTGCTCTAATCAATATCATGGCCCACCTTATGAAGAAACAAGTGTTTGGTTGTGGTGGCCTTATCACTTCCCATCCTACCATTCGAACTTGTAATGCAAAAAGTGTGGGAATCCTCTTCCCCAAAGGACACATCCAACCAATGTGTCTCTCCCCCAATCATGCTTCCAATAAGAACAAAAGCAACATAGGGAACTACAATGAGAATCATACTAGCTGCCATATGTAGTAAGGGAGAAGGATAATGGTCCCTCAAATGCAACCAACGCAGTTTGACTCCCAACAGAAAATGGCAAAGTGTGTGGCTCTTCAACCACTTGCTTGCTGCCCCAATATCCTGACAAGTTTGGGGAAAGTGTATGGTTTATGGTGCAAAATGAGCATGCCCTGCAAAAGATACAATCTCCCCAAGTCATCCTAGGGAGTGGCCATCACCAATACTTCTTATGGCATCAATTATAACATGAAATCTAGAAGGAATAATTCTCCTCCTTTGAGCAAATATTTGCACATATATGGTTAAGGAATGCACATATTCATTATATAAATCCTTATGCAACCAAACAGTATCCTTACCATATGTCTTGCTCATGCAAATGGAGTGGCTCATAAATGAATCCCCTCTCATTCCCAAAGAGAAAAGAGGTGGTTGTGTTAACTCTTCCAAATATTTAGGTATCTCCTCCATCTCCACATGATCCATGCATCTCCTCAAATGCTGATATATCTCCTCCTCAAAGCCTTCCCAAAAATACCCCTCCATGATCGTGTGGTATGCTCTCATAGAATAAGTGTGGCTGAAAAGGAAATCTTCATGAGCTGATTGTAGTAACTTCTCCTTGAGCTTGAAAGCTCTAGATAATAAGATCCTACCATGATAGTAGATGACCTCATCTCTGACTGAATACCCCCCCTCATGCAACTGATCATCCAGTATCATACAAGTAAAAATATTCTTGGAATAATCCACCAACAGCTAGGATTTCCAATATGGATCTATCCTCCATAGTGACAGCGCTGATGATCTATCATAAAGAGCATATATCATATGGTTTTCCTCCTCTTTTAAATCTCCCATGCCAAAGATGAAAGTTGGAAGGATGCTATCCTTCCCATACTACTCCCCGCCACATCACGACCCTCGAAATGTGAGTGGGTAATGATGATGTTAAGAGAATGCCTCTCCTCTCCTTGAGTCTACCCAAGACTCTCAGCGTTGTACCAAGCTCTCCCAAGGTCTCCAATCCTCTTAAATCAATAAGTGGTGCCTCAAAGTGTGAAGCATCTCTCATCATCTTCTGATCTGATGGTCTCCCCGGTGAAATGCCTCCATACAATGAGACATCAATATTAAGAGTACACTGCATATATGGATGGACAGAATTGCCCCTCCCTCACTGCGTAATCTAGTCTCCCTCTTATGTGCATCAACCCTCTGAAATAGATAGGGGAGTGTTCTCCTCATCAAATGATGTTGGTCATCCTCCCTACCTTTTCCTTTTGTCTAGATGGTTCCACAATCTATCATCAATGGTACATGTTGATCATGAGTTGTGCATTGATCTCCACATATGAGATCCTGGGGAATTCCTTGCAATGATGCAATAACCCCTCTTTTTAGAGAAAGAGCTCCTTCTTCCTCTGCATGAGGTGCTAGATAAACTCTAGACATGACACCGCTATTGCCCCCATCCTCATCAATATGTATGGGCAACCTCCCAATGATTGGATCCTCTTTTAAAAAATGGATCTCCATACCCTCTTGTTCAAGAATATGAGATAGAGGTCTTGCCTCTAGCAAGGTATGATGCAATATATTAGCCTTCTCAATGGTTTTCTGAAGTGGAGTTGAGTTTATAGTTTCCTCCATCACATGCAAGGTTTTTGTTTGCTTAGGTTTGTTTAGCTCTACCACATGTGTTTCAGAAATTTTTCCATCAAATATTTCCACTAGTGCCTTAGTGAACCTTTCATAAGAAGAAGTATTTTTGTTTTCAAAGAAAAAGACTCAAATATCCACCATGCATAGGTCTTACCTCCAAAATGCAGCGCTGCAACTTTGATGGCCTCATCTTCAGAAATTTGGCGTTGCTGCAAATAGGAGTCTAGCTCCTCCACCCAAGCTCTAGCTGAACATGTAGGTGAACCATCAAAATTAGATAGAATAAATCTACCCATATCATGTTGATTGCTTCTCTTCACCTTGATCTTGCAAAACTCTGGAAAAGTGATATGATCTCTAAACTTCTGAGTCTGAGATTCATACTCCTACAGAAAATCACTAAGAGTTTCCCTCCTAGTCATTCCTTCTTCTTCCCTCTCTCTCATGGAAAATCTGGGCATGTGACTGCGCTATGCATCATAGTGTGTGGCTGCATGCTCACACTCATCACGTGCAAAATCTAGAGTTTGTTTTAGATCCAAACTCTCTTGGAGATTCTCTACACATATCCTTCCTCATCTTCTTGACATCTCCTCTAATGCTCTGCATAGTTTGAGAAAGAAGCTTGGAGAGCCTCTCTTCCTTCTTTCCTCCAAATAATGGAGTCTCCTTCTTTTCCTTTATGTTCATATTTTCTTCTTCTTGTCTTCTTGATAGCATAATTGTTGAGATTCCACAGGCTGAGCCAAGATTATGCTCTGATACCACTGTAATATTGCAAATTGGAAATAGCAGCAATACATGAACACAAAACTGGAGTAGTAGCGATAAATCAACTCATAAATGTAATAAGAATGCATAGCCATATTATTAATGTTACAGCAGCAAAATGTATACAAGATCTTGAGGAAATAATCACTCAAGCTAGGCAAAACAAGCCTCAAGAAACATATACATGAAAAATGAAGTACACTGCTACATAGAAAATGCCCAAGGCTATGACAACGCGGTTTTATTAGAGACAACTACTACTGGAGTATGTAAATACATGGATATGTAAATATATAGCTCATAGAATGTGGGGAGCAAAGATCTAAACCCCCAAAGACAATTCCAAGACAATCCTAGAAGGATTTCCTGAAATATGCAAAATGGAAAAAATGTCGGAGTTGTAGTCCTAGGACTGAGTAGCAGCTGCAACTCAAGAACTAGATGGAGATGGCTGAAGATGTTGCACCAGATAAATATACCTCCTCCAATGGATCTTCCAAGTGAAAGGCTGATCCTAACACTGAATATCTCACCCTCCAACAATCACTGCAAACCCTCACTCCAAATACTCACTGAAAATAACGCAGTCAATGAGAGGGACTGCGTTGTAGGAAATAGAAACTGTGTTGGCCAAGTGCCAAGATATGAAATCTGCTCCAAGGGATTCCTTCCTGATCTCCCAAAGGAAAGAAAGCTTCCTCCTTTGAAAAATAAGCTCTAGAAGTGGTGTTGTGAAACCTCCACTGCAACACCCTGCAACACAACGTTATACTGCTCCAGAAATAACGTTGTAGCTGAAGGAGGTGGCTTGGCCAAATGCCTAGATGTGGAGAAATGAAGTACAAGCTCCCTCAAGAGTTGAATTTTAGTTGAACTGAGACGGGGGGGGGGTGAATCAGTTCAATACATACATGAGCATTTTTCAAATTTTCATTAGCTTATTTATAGCTTAATTTTATAATCAACCTTAGTATATGAACAATCTTAATATGTTGCAGCAAGTATTAAATTAATGTGACATTAAACTTATTATGAGAGCAACAAACATTAAGCAGATTTGATAAATCATCTCAGCACACAGGCAACACAGATAGAGACAACAGATATAAGTGGAAACCCATAAAGGGAGAAAACCACATCTTATTATTGTTGTGATGCAAAGGCAAGCTCAAACTCCCTCTGACCACTGTTTTTCTGCAGGCACCAACCAGGCTCCAACCTCAATTCTGCAAGCTACAACTTGCAAGGAAGCTCCAACTCCCTTCAATTTTCTACAGGCACTAACCTATAGGAGGCTCCAACCTCAGTCAGCTACAACTGACAGCTATCAAGCTTCAACTTGATAGGGAAGCTCCAACTTCCTCAATTTATCACAAGAAATGTTTGTTGATTTACCTCATATATCAGCTCTGTTCAGTAGCATCTCTTTCTGCTCCTCTCTTCCTTATCTTCTCTGTCTCAATTTTGTATGCTTTTCATTCTCTATCCTTACTCTCTCTCCCTCTCTTATGCATATCAAGTTGATATTATATATAGAGTTCATTACATGACTGTTTGTATTCCACAAGGAATTTGGAGTGAACAACCATGACTCTTTGACTTTTGTCTTCTCATTCCTTTGTCCAACTCATTTAAAATTATAACAATATGTACAAATTTCCATGTTACAGTGGGATTTTTCTTTTCCTTAGGATACTTGCCTTTGCATCACAAACAATATAAAACAAATAAAACATTTACATTTTCAGTTACAGTATATAAACTTCACTCAGCCTTTGGCTAGCTGGTTTTGTCTGTTCCTACTGCTGTTAAGAAATTGTTCTGCATACTCTTTGTTCACTGTCATCTGCATATTCCACCTGTTCACTACACTTTTGAATCCCTTTGTTGTACATCTCTTCAACTCTGCAATCTTTGTTTACCTCTGTCAGGCCTCATACTTCCTCTTTCTGTGTGCATATAAAATGGATATAGCAAATTTGTACTCAATCCAACTGTCGATCTGGGCAATTTCAATACTCTATTTTCTGGGCTGGAAATTTAAATAATTAAAACTTACTTGCACATAAAATCACCTGCACTCAATTTAGTACTTAACCCAATTTCCAATCTGAGCAATTTCGAATTTATGTTGAAGTTTACCTCCTTGAAGAATCTATGGCTTAAACCATAGTCGAATCAACTCGGACCAATCAATTTAGCATTGGTTAAATGACCAGGTTTCCACACATCACATATATGGTGAATTTTTTGCTTAACTCTCCCTTTATTAACAACACTTCTTTTAGTCCGCACTCTGGTTACAATTTATGAGCTTGACCATGGCAAATATCACCAACTTAGCTCATTCTAAACTTCATATCTCAATCTTAGACTTGGGATTTTATATTCAACTGTGTATGGTTTAAAATAAACCTCAATGCTCCAGGCATACGCGGAGGCAACCTTTGAATAGACCCACTAAATTACATTTTGCTAAATCCGCAAACCTCAACACATGTGTATGGGCCCCAACGCTAACGGTCGTCTCCATCTGAGGGTTTTTATTGCGTCACGCCGCCTCATTTGATCGGATGGATATCGCTCGGCGAAGATGCACGAACAATAATGCACGATGGCGCGCAGTGAGAGCGTTTTTGCAAATTCGCTCTGGGACACGTGTCGCCCGTCCTATGGAATCGCTCCAAATCTCTTGAATACCACCCACCGTGTAAAGGTGTTGCAATGAAAACCACCTTTACTATTCACTCTTCGTGGTTTCACCCTTTTGGCTCGGGGTTCCGCCTAACTTCGTGTTCCATCTTCCTTTATTACTTAAAAGGGTTCTCCACCTTGCACCGTCTCAGTGTTGATTTCTACACATCACGACCTCGCTCCTCCGTTTCTTATATGGAATTGCAACGCCATGCCACTGTTATCAATATATACACAAAGCAGTTGTATAACTACGAGTATTCAGATGTATATACATTAAATATCAGGTGGATGGAGCAGCATTAACCGCAAAGAGTCAAACACTTCGTGCATGCACAGGGACGCAGCATCACCGTAACTTCCATGACCACGTGGATTTCATTTTCGTATTTCGTCTTTCACACATATATTCCTATTATAGATTATACAGAATTTTATCACTCTGCTCATAGCCTTACTTATAAGATTCGAACTTCAATTACACATAAATCAATCATCATCCATCAAGAGCCCAAATATTCACACATGAATTAAATCCAAAAGGCACAAATATATTGAAAAATTTCTTATTTACACAATGAATTAACTTACAACTACTAGCTGGCCAGATCTTCAATCTGATGGCCTTCTTCCCCTATACAGCTCTATGCAGTTCTTAGCAGGTCGGTGCAGGCTTTTCCTTTGCCATCAATGACAACATTTCCAAACATCAAGAGGCCTCTCAAGAAAGGATATGGAATTCCTAAATAGGAATGCCTTTTTCTAAGCAGCACAGCAATCTCAATTAAACATTCAGAGAAAGCACAAAGTCATCCAGACCATAAAATCAATAATCAATAACATATCCTACTATGGCTGCCTTTCCCTCCTTTTATACAAATGGAAGCCCTCTCACCTTGGGTCCCACTCATTAGGGTTTCCTCCACCAAGGAATATTCCTCCCACTATCTCTGCGTTGTCTCCAAATATGATCTCCACCTCTTATCCCAACGTTGTTGACTTGGTCAAACTTGACCTTGTCCACATGCAAATGACCCTTTTCACACATGAGGGTGCGAAATCAAGCTCCTATGATGATCCCTTTTCACATTATGAGGGATTTATTTCCTATTTATGAAATTTATGGGCCACCTTACCCATTTATTCATCTCCTAAGTGTAAACATCAAAAATCAATGTTCCAATTAGCTGCATGCTAATTTTGGAACATTGCATTCTTCCAATTTTGGTATGCAGTTACAACACCAGTAAAACCGGCCGGGTATATGGGATGGCCTGCAGTATCAAGAGACGCAGGACCTAGTGGATCGAGAGTGCCACAAAATGAGGATGTAGTAGCCCTCCTGGAGGACATCCATCGTATATGTGAGAGGCTTCTGATCAGTGTTTCAGAGTGCGGCTAGCAAGACTTAGATGACCAGTACATAGAGCCATGTCTTGGTCGACCCTCAGAGTAGCGAGGGGTCATGTGGCACATGGTGATGGCTAGATAAGGGATGCGTGATCTGTGAGTTGCGGGAGCAGATCCATTGGCTCGGGATCCTCCAAATAGTGATTAGGTTTAGGGGCAGGTGATGCCCCCAGTTTTTAATTTTTATAACATGCTATGGGCATGTCATATGTATCAGAGTTAATGGACTCTAAAATATTTTATACGACACATATTATGGATATGCATCGTTTTTATGGTTTTATGTTATATTATTGTCTTGTGTTAAATGCGTGTGCTAAATGCCAATCTAGAATATTGTTTGTAATGCTATCTATATAGTGATTTTGTGCTCTATGTACATGACTGAATGTAATGATTTCAAATTCATGCATAAAAAGCTTCACTTGTAAATATCTTCTAAAAATGATAGGATTATGCACATGATAGACACCATTCAATTGCATGACAAGAAGCAGGGAATCTAAATGAACATGAAGGTGGAGGATGCGATGGGAAAGGGCATCGGGTAATAAACCTCACACTGCATCATATTCGGCCTAATTATTGGTAGCAGTACCAGTGCATACACCGTTCGAGAGAACAAGCGAATGCAAGGGGGTAAATATGGCCCAACCTATCGAGGCTAGATTCCTGGAGTAACGACTTGCACCATCGGCATAACTGATATAAGGTGTGTACGGGAGGTCCATCTGAAAGGTGCCACAAGACAACAAATGGGAGGATGATGAACAATGCTGGCAACAAAAGTGCATAGTAGAAATCGAACAAACACTGTGACAGGGAGTGATCAGGGTAGGATTTCTATCACCCGCGCACTGATGAGAAGGTGGTGTGTGGGAGCTACCTTGGGTGTAGCTTGTGCTCAGGCTATGAAAGTCACCATAGACACGAAGGGTGCCATTTTGCTTATGGGTGGAAAAGATGAGGTCAGGGGTGGACAAGGCTTCCATGATGTCATCATCACAATAGAAGATGGAGTGACTAGAGGAAGGGAGACCACATGACACGGCGAAGCTACCTAACTCATCATCATGAGAATAAAGTTTCACATGCGCATCATCATGGGGGATGATGGAAGAAAAAGCAGATAAAGGATCTGCCGATGTTGAGCCTAGGGTGATCGTTGAAGGGAGGTCGAGTGAAACAACAGGGGAATATTTAGAGCCCAAGGTGATCGTTGAAGGGAGGTCGAGTGAAACAACAAGGGAAGATTCAGAGGGAGCTTCCACCGAGGGTCTCATGAATGATGACAGGTAGAGGATGGTGGTCGCAGGCTCTGTCATCTCGACATCAGGAGGGGGAATTTCAATGGAAGCGGGTAAATCCTAAAGCTGGCCCGCAGCATACTGCGCAAGGACGGGAGAGGTGGATTGGTTTTTTCCACCTCGTACTCTCGAACTACCTCTAAAGAGGCACAGTAATGCGTAAGGCAAGGACAATGGTGGGAAGAATGGCCATGGAGATCACACAAAGCACAAGGTTGGTTGGTGTGAATAGTCTTAGGGTTCTTGGCTGCAGTTGAGGAAGAAACAGAGGCTTCAGGGACCGTAGACTCAGGGAACGCAACATTAACCATGGGCTTGATACGGGGCAATTCAGGATAGGTATGTGTGGCATGACCGATGACATAAAACAAAGCACAAGGCTTTAGAGGTGGAGGAGGAGCAGGGTCAGTCAAGGAAGCCTTGTCTTTTGATGCCCTCTTACGATCTTTGCCCTTTTTCCCCAAAGCTATCGCAACAGGAGAAGGTTCCTATTGAGGTGGCTGAGGCACTGTAGCAGCGGGAGAAGTCATGGGGAATGGTTGAACCGGGGTCAAAGCAAGATAAGGTTTGGGTTAACCAGGTGGCGTAGCGGCTGGGGGATCAAGGTACCAGACGGGAATCCCCAGGGTCAAGTTAGGAAGAGATAGGGTAGCCATGACAGGTACTGAGTACACTCCAGGAGGGGGAGCTAGGAACAGTATCTGACCGGAGGTGTAATGGCCAGGAGGGATGGCTCCAAGATGCTTAAGGCCTGGAGGAACCATTCTAGGAGGAGAAAGAGGCTCATAGATACCATTTGTAGGTGAAGGGCCAGGAGGAGGAGGTCCAGAAGGCTTAATCGAAGGGCTAGGAGTAGGCTGCGAAGGGTGAGGCTGCTAACTAGCCGAAGCGGGCTGCTTGAGGGAAGCCCGAGATGATTGCATCATGAAAAAATTCGATGAGTTGGGATCAGAGACAGGAAGAGGAATACTAGGGAATGTACCAAGAACAGAGGAGTCTTTGTAGACTCTGAGTGAGACACTAGTCAATGGATCGACGGTTTTCTTATTGGCCACCGAAGAGATGATGGACTCAGGGGAGGTCTGAGACTTCGGTTCGTAATATGTCAACTGGTCAATGGTGACTATCTTTCTGTTATGAGGGAAGGACATCTTGCGGTGAACCACAGGGGGGACAGCATACATTGCATAGGTGTAGCTACGACCCAATAGAATGTTATAATCTAAGGGGGCATCAATGACTTCTACATCAACGCAAACAATCTTTCCCGTAAGAGTAATAGGAAAATTGTGGAATAGGCCAATGGGCTGGAAGGCGTGGCCATCCCGCGCTCGAAGATTGATCGTGGAAGGATCCAACTCAAGTGATTCGATTTTCTTCCAAATCGAAGCAGACATCACACAGGTTGATGCCCCCTCATCAATGATACAACGGGAAACGTTGGCGTTCTGGATCTTGACTGGGATTTGGAAGGCGCGGAGGAAGGAACAGGAGGATGTTCTAATCGGTCAACATCAAAGACAATCAAACGATCATCTGAAGGATCTACAGCGCCCATGGAAGATAGTATATCTTTTCGTTATGAGGGGCACAACTGAAGGAGTTCCAACGTTGAGATGGCAGCAGGAGATTGTGCCAAATCATCTACTATGCTATACGAATGGGCAGCTCTTCTAGAAGCAGCATTTCGACGTATTGGTGTCTTAGGGATCTTGGTATGAACCTATGCCTTAGGCTGAGGGATCTACAAAGGACCACTAGTTGTAGAAAGAGGCTATGTAGAACCTGAAGAAGGGGACTTGGGGATAGATGTATCAGGAGGCTTGTTGTACTGACGGGACCGAGTTTGAAGGTTGAGGTCAATGGGTATAAGTTGGTCAGAGTGCATCATGAGAATCTGGTAATTGGAAGTACTAGATGGAGGTTGAGTGGCCATCTGACCTTCAAGTGGTTGGGTAGCCACAAATCCTTTCTGAGGGAAAAGATTAGTAAACACAGCCGGCTGACTAGGCGCAACACTGGGAGGGACGGAAGGGGAGGCTTGTTGTCCTCGCAATGTTGCTTGATACTCCCATATCTGCTTCATCTGTGGTAAAAGAGGACAATCGTGCGTGTAATGACCATAAACACCACAACAAGAACAAGGCTTTTTCGTGCAAACAGGCCTGTCTTGATTGGGCTGAGTGCCCTGTTTCTGGTTAGCAGTGTTAGGAGCATTATTTTGTGGATCAGGTCCAGAATTACCGGGGGTAGATTCATTTTGAGTGCCTTTCCTCTTCTTTTTGGAGGGAGGAGGATTAGTCACACCCTGTTGCACATACACCTGCCCCTGAGGGGGCGATGGCTGCTGTTGCGAGGGTTGAGAAGGAAAAGGAGGCGGAAGTGCTAATGTTGGAGGAGCTGGAGCACTAGGTTGTGGATACAGATAATAAGGAGTTTGGGTAACATTGTGGTAAACAAAAGGTTGGGAAAAAGGAGGAGGCATGCCGTATCCTGGATACATGCTACCGGGAGGGGGAAAAGTGCTGGAGATGTTGGCTCCTCCCTGAGGGAACCCATAGACCATGGGAGGCTGAGTGTATGGATGAGAAAGAGCTCCAACGATATCGTCGGTGGCATGAGATGCCCCTGGTGCATTGGCACCACTAGGTCTAGGAAGATCAAGTAGAATGGTATAAACATAACCCGACTGAGCGTAGATTAGGTCATATTGCAACGCAATCTGGAGAGAGGCTTCTTCGGTTTGAGGGAAATGCGATGCGACATATTTGCAATATCATGCAAAAGAGATCTAAGGAACCAGTCCATGTAAACATGGTATTCGAAGCTAGGGGCTCGGCATAGGCTCTTTCCTCTTCGCCATTCCTGGACATGATCAGATAGGTGGGTCGCAGACGATTGATGGAAAGAAGTCAAAATTTCGGTACCAGTGTCATAACAAATGGGAAGCTGAAAATAAGAAAGAAAATCCCAGGATAGAGTCACAAAGGTGGTATGAGAGGATGAGGCCTAATCAAGATACCACTTAGAAGCTTCGCCAGTAAGCATACGTTGGAACAACCGAAGATGGACAGAGTCATCGGTAATGGAGTTAGACGAACACCACATGTGGAAAGATCGAACATGATTTGTAGGATCTTCTCCAGTAAGACCTTCAAACTTGGGGATGTCGGAAGGGAGCTTGGTCGTCATAGTAGACCAACTAGCATCATGGTGTATAGGGTTATTGATCAACTGGTTAAAATCGGGAAGGTTGAGGCCTGCCATATAGGGGAGCAAGGGAGAATCTGGGGTAGTTCCTATTGTGGTTCCACTAGTAGTATTCCCAGCATTAGGGTCGGGGCTACCACCAATGTTAGGTCCTGAACCAGACATGGTCAAGGTGACAGAGGGTGAACTGGGAGCTGAACTAGGAGAGGAACCCAATGAACCAAAAGAGGAGTCAGAGTGCAGACTCGGTGGAGGACTAAATCGATTCCTACGCGGAGGAGTAAGTCTTCCTACTAGAAACTAAGGATGAAGGCCAACAAGTCTCTAGGATAAACGACTTGGTGGCACAATGATGACAGCACAAACACGGCACAAAGGGAAGAGAGACCAACAAGGGCGAGGATGTGCGGGATCAACTAATTACAATGTCGAAACAAGGGCAGAGAGGTGTAGGATCAATTGATTACAATGTTTAAAGTATTTTCTTCGCAGTGTTAACCAAGCTCTTCTTCACTTAGGGTGTGTGTGATAAGTGTGTAAATTTTAATTTTTAAACCCAGAGGTTTGTAGAGAAAAAGAAAAAGTGTGTTGTATAACTATAAATAAACTTACAAATAATAGTATATGAAACTGAAATAACAGAAAATAAACAGCTAATTATGCATTAATCTAAACCCAAGGAGGCGGGCATCTCAACAACTAGTTTGTAGGTGGGAAAAAATCTAGCCAAAAACACACTGAAATAGCTAATACATCTAAGGTCGGGAGGGATAGAGATCTAAAGGTCAGATTTGCTGGAAATAGGTGCAGAAAACAACAAAAAATCTGAGGAAAAATTGTTGTAAATGAGATGGCGAAAGGCTATATCCTAGAGGGAAGTGGAGGGGACCCTAGAGGAAAACCAAAACAAAACTGAGAAGAGGTGTTTTATATGGATAAATAGCCAATTTGAAGCGAATCTGAAGGTAAGATATCAAATCTGAAAAATGGTTGAACACACTGAAATTTCAGACAACCTGCAGCAGCTAAAACTCTTCCACAAAAGGTGGAGGGTATTAAAGCCCTAGGGGGCTAGGTTCCCACTTTATTGAGTAAAAAAAAACAAGTACAGGTCCAAAATGGGCGGAGACAAAGGTCAGACAACCCTGAACACATGCCCATACAAACCCAGAAAACTTTCAGAAAAACTCCCGCAAAAAGTCCAGGTCACAGTTTCTGACCTGATTTCTGCAGAGGTCGTATATTTTGGCATGTTTTTTGCACCTTGGAGGTTCAGGTCGCAGGTTTTGGCCGAAAAAGTGTGACCTGCACTTCTAGCACTCTCAGGAGTAGGTTTCAGAAGAATGTGTCATCTCAGCTGCGATTGATGCATGTCACCTGCGCAATAGGTTCGAAAACACACGGAAGCTAGAATTTTCAATGTTTTAGGGTTTTATAGGTTAAAAACAACATCAAGAAAAGAAAAATAAGAAGCTGAAGAGAAACCTTAGGGTTTGAAGCAGCTGGATATGTAGGGATCTGAAAAATGACAGAGGTCGTAATCGTAAACCCGTGTGGAGTCGCCAGTTGTTAGTATGAATCTTAATCGCAAGTGTACGAAAAAGGTTCACTTTAGCCGTGCATAAAAAACAGCCTTAACAGCAAATATGGTTTGCCAATCTCTTTAGATATAAAATTAGGTGACCAAGATAAATGCTGCAAAAATATAGATCTATGCATTAAAAGACATTAAGCAGTAAATAGAAACAAGAGTTGCTCCATGCATCCAATAGACAAGACAAGAATATGTTTAAATAATTTTGTATTAATGGCACTTGGGAGGAGAACATAGAAGGATGTTACTAGTCCTCCTCAATGGGATGGGTTCTTGTAAGTCCTCAGCACTTCAAATCTAAAATCCCTTTCTCTCGATGGTGTAGAAAACCCAGACAAAAATGGAACTCAAAGGGAGCTCACAAGAAAAAAGGTAGCAAAATATGACAATGATGGTGGATCAAAGTCAGACCAAAAGTATAGTCCAAAGTGATCTTTAGGCAACAAAAGGTAGTGAATGAATGGAAAAACCCTTCTATTTATAACAAAATATTGAGTTATTCTAGATATTGGTGCACAATTAAAATATTATTAACCAAATCAAGATCCAAATTTTATGGAATATTTTATTATATTTGTTGGAGGGAAAAAGAATTTTAAGGATGTGGTTGAGTAATAATCAAATAAATAATGATTTATTTAATTATTTATAAATGATCTAATCAAATTTAACAAGGAATATTATTTAAATAAGGTTTAAATAATTATTCCTAGAAAATAATAAGATAAATAGTGATTTATCTAATTAATTTTCCTGTTTTTGGTTAAATATGACCAGGAATATTAAACTGTTTTTTAACTAATTATTCCTTGAAGAAAATCAAACAAATGTAGATTTATTTAATATTTCCTCATGGGGTTTCCTATTTAGACTATAAACAACTTAATAAAGGTGGTTTACTAAGTTATTTTTTATAGTCAAAGAAATTTTAATTAGGGTAAATTTGGTCTTAAATGGTGTACTTAGGTCCATCTAATAGTAACAGGTTAGATGACCAAAAAATGGTGTAACAGATTTTCCCCCAGCGTGCGAACGTTAGGAGCTAATCGTATGACCAAAGTATGTTGTAAAAACTCAATCACTAGACACCGAAGGGGAAGTCAGAGAGAGAGAAATATAAGGTAGACCAAAGCACTAGAGGACTAGACCCTTAGGAGGTGAGACTCACAGGTGCGACAAGTCTCTTTTATGAGTGAGTACCTGTGCTATAGGCGGCGGGGGAGGCATACCTATGCCCACTGAGACAAATTACAAAGAATAATGCGTCTAGTAAACAAGGGACTGAACAATATAGTACATGCTGGCATAAACATGAGCCAGATAAAAATATGATAATGAATTCCACATACATATTGTGCCTGGGATAACAACCAAGACTTATACAATAATATATGAGTACATGAGATACAATTACAACCCAAATGCTGTTGTCAACAGGAAAGGGCTCTGAAAATCTAACTGATATATGCAAACAAAAATGTTTTGCAAGCGGCTGAGGCTGACATCATCGAATATATGGAGTTGCATAAAATTATGTAATGAAGAGGTCGTCCGGGCATGTGGGGGGCTACCTGTAGGGCCACCCCCTCATGAGGGTTGAAACATCTCACACACACCCTGGAATCACCGGTCCAATCTGCTGCATTGCTAAACCATCAAGTATACGGATCTTGATCATGTTGTAAGGAGCTGGAGCTGAGAAACAATCAAATAAAAGGGCTATAAGGAGTCCCTTTGCCTGATCTGAGGCACTGAACAAGAGTGGAATCTGGAACCAAGGTACACCGCCCTCTAGACCTGTCTTCTGGAGTGAATGATCTGATGTCGACAAAAGGAGGTCTTCCATAGGTGAGGAAACAAGGGATACTCAACTAAGGCACGAGAGAAAATAGTAGAGTGAATGACAGACTGACACCAGGGATGATGAGGAAATGGGGGGGACTGAGTAGCGGATGTACGACCTCCCTTGTTAGAGCATAAAAGGCATGGATGACCTGGCAGCGACTGACACAATATCAAGGGGGATAGGGGACAGTAGGACTAGAGGCCATAATGTGTGACATGAGAGAGGAACCAATCAATGAAGGAGGGAGGACTATAGTGGGATACAAAGGGACTCAGGATAGACTCCATGAATGCGATGATGACTCAAATCAAATTCTCTAAACAAGGGCAACTCGATGATGCTGCCACACAGTAGAGGTCCAATGCAGACCATAAAAACATGAGTACAAGATGGTAACTCATGATGAAAATCGACACGAGCATGGACAAGTATAGAGGCAAAGTTGTGCCCCAAGTACAAGTGTTACAAGTGAAGAACTTCGATTTTGTGAAGTGGTGAAGTGACGCTTCATGGACAAAATGTGTCATGGTGAAGTATTAAATCATGAAAAACTAACAGATACCCATTTGAGGGCTCGGTGAGAGCTTTCCAACGATATAGACGGTTTGTCAAACCGAGCTACGGTTTGGTCGCAGCAGGCGAAAAGAAAAATCAGGGGTTTCTCTTTTAATAAGGCAGTTTCCCTCCAAATTCACTCATTTTCAAGTGGAGTTGTGGTGAATGTAGAGAGGAGAGAATTCCCTAAATCTTGCAGCGATCGTAGCGGACAAACCGACCATTGGAATCGAGATCCATCAGTTGCAGGTAAGACGCCTAACCCTAATCTTCCATTTCAGTGGATTGAAAGTTCATTTTAGGTCCCCAAAGCTTAGAAACAGACCCCTGCTCCTCTTCACGGCGAGGTCGCACTTTTCGGGGCAAAAAATGCAAACTGGGTAGCAGTTTTTGGGCAAAAAACTGCGACCTGTCCCAGGATTGGGCCTGAAAAGTGCGACCTGACAGGGAGGGGTTTTTCTATGTTGTTTTTTGGCTGAGAACTTGGTTTTTATGTTTGGATACAGTCTTTCCTATCTGTACACTAACAAATATGATTTATTTGTGCAGATATGGCAGAATTACGGATGAACTGGAGAGAGAGAGAGACCTAGACACATTACGGTCGGAGATCCGAGAGGATCCAGGTTTGGGGTTCGGAAGTTTGTGGAGAACCCTTTGATGAGAACTAGAGAGCCCTTGTTGGCCCGAATTTTTAGTTATTGGGATATGTACCATGAGGTCTTTATAGTGCAGGGGCACCGGATTGAGTTGACGGTCCAGGATATATATTTTATGACTGGTCTTCCACCACTTGGGATGGTCGGGAATACTCATCCAGTGTTACCGTGAGAGAGGAACATCATGGAGTTTGTAGAGTAGCATTTTCAACTAGGTCTCCATTTCAAGGGGACACGGATACCCATCAGGGATCCAAAGAGTTTAGAGACACGTGCTGTGGCCGTAGTGGTGCTGCGGATCCTGGGAAACCAGGCGCTCCACCACATCACTAGAGGGTAGATGATGCTTGTGGAGAGTGTGTTGGGTTGTACCTACTATGGTGGGCCCATATGATGTTGTCTTAGTTGAAACGACAGTTGTCGCTATGCAAGCGGCAAGTGAACCATGACTATGCATATGGTACAGTGTTATGCTCACTCTTCTTTGAGAAGATCCTGACACTTCGACCTCGTATATAGCTCCAGGATGGGGGCCCGAGGGAGCTCAGGATGCGCCGGTGGGGGCGACTACTATGTAGAGGAGGAGGTGGGGTGGTCGGACGAGTGTTCCGACCCGAGTTCTTTTCTCATTGGGATCAGATGCCATTGTACATAGACAACTATCCCTATAGTGGGATGAGTTATCGTGGGGACCCGGACTTGCCCCTGCCGCCTGGTCGAGTATGGGGACCGGATGTTAAGTGACAAGTTGCTAATCTTTTATGTGCATTGTAAAGTTTCTGAATATTGTAAATTGTATTGATTCTTTCACTTTTGGTATGCAGATACAGCACTGGTAAAACCAACTAGGTATATGGGATGGTCTGCAGTATCAGGAGCCACAGGACCTAGTAAATCAAGAGCACCACAAAATTAGGATGCAGCAGCCCTCCTGGAGGACATCCGTCATAGATGTGAGAGGCTTCTGACCAGTGTTTCAGAGTGCAGCTTGCAAGACTTAGATGACCAATACATAGAGCCATGTATTGGTCTACCCTCGGAGTGGCGAGGGGTCATGCAGCGCATGGTGATGGCCGGACAGGGGATGCGCGATCTATGAGCTGCGGGAATAGAGCCATTGGCTTGGGATCCTCCAGATAGTGATTAGGCGTAGGGGCAGGTGGTGCCCCCAGTTTTGAATTTTTATAACATGCTCTTGGCATGTCATATGTATCAGAGTTAATGGACTCTAAAATATTTTATACGACACATATTATGGATATGCATCGTTTTGATGGTTTTATGTTATATTATTGTCTTGTGTTAAATGTGTGTGATAAATTCCAATCTAGAATATTGTTTGCAATGCTATCTACATAGTGATTTTGTGCTCTAGGTACATGACTGAATGTAATGATTTCAAATTCACGCATCAAAAGCTTAACTCGTAAATATCTTCTAAAAAGGATAGGATTATGCACACGATAGACACCATTCAATTTCATGACAAGAAGCATGAAATCTAAATAAACATGAAGGTGGAGGATGTGATGGGAAAGGACATTGGCTAATAAACCTTGCACTCCATCATATTCGTCCTGATTATTGGTAGCAGTACCAATGCATACACCGTTCGAGAGAACAAGAGAATGCAAGGGGGTAAAGATGGCCCAACTTGCCAAGGCTAGATTCTGGGAGTAGCGACTTGCACCATCGGCATAACTGATATAAGGTGTGTACGGGAGGTCCATCTGAAAGATGCCATAAGACAACAAATGGGAGGATGATGAACAATGTTGGCAACCTGAACGCATAGTATAAATCGAACAAACACTGCGAGAGGGAGTGATCCGGGTAGGATTTCTATCACCCGCACACCGACGGAAAGGTGGTGTGTGGGAGCTACCTTGGGTGTAGCTTATGCTCAGGCCACTAAAGTCACCATAGACACGAAGGGTGCCATTCTTCTTATGGGCAGAAAAGATGAGGTCAGGGGTGGACAAGGCTTCTATGATGTCATCATCACAATAGAAGATGGAGTGACTGGAGGAAGGGAGACCACATGACGTGGCAAAGCAACCTGACTCATCATCATGAGAAGAAAGGTTCACATGCACATCGTCATGGGGGATGACGAAAGAACAAGCAGGTAAAGGATCTACCGATGTTGAGCCCAGGGTGATCATTGAAGGGAGGTCGAGCGAAACAACAGGGGAAGATTCAGAGGGAGCTTCCACCGAGGGGCTCATGAATGATGACAGCTAGAGGATGGTGGCCACAGGCTCCATCATCTCGACATCAAGAGTGGGAATGCCAATGGGAGCGGGTAAATCCTCAAGCTTTCCAACAGCATACTGTAGAAGGACGGGAGAGGCGAATTGGTTCTGTTCCACCTCGTACTCCTGAACTACCTCTAAAGAGGCGCGGTAATGCATAAGGCGGGGACAATGGTGGGAATAATGGCCATGGGGATCACACAAAGCACAAGGTTGGTTGATGTGAATAGTCTTAGGGTTCTTGGTTGTATTCGAGGAAGAAACAGAGGCTTCAGGAACCATATACTCAGGGAACACAACATTAACCATGGGCTTGATACGGGGAAATTCAGGGCAGGTGTGGGTGGCATGACCGACGACATCACACAAAGCACAAGGCTTTGGAGGCGGAGGAGGAGAAGGGTCAGTCGGGGCAGCCTCGTCTTTTGATGCTCTCTTGCGAGCTTTGCCCTTTTTACCTAAAGCTGTCACAACATGAGAAGGTTCTTGTTGAGGTGGTTGAGGCACTGTAGCAGCGGGAGAAGTCATGCGGACCGGTTGAACCAGGGTCAAAGCAAGATAAGTTTTGGGTTGACCAGGCGGGGTAGCGACTGGGGGATCAAGGTACGAGACGAGAATCCCCAGGGTAAATTTAGGAAGAGATAGGTTAGCCATGACAGGTACCGAGTACACTATAGGAGGGGGAGCTAGGAACGGTATCCGACCGGAGGGGTAATGGCCAGGCGGGACGGCTCCAAGATGGTTAAGGCCTAAAGGAAAATTTCCAGGAGGATAAAGAGGCTCATGGATACCAGCTGTAGGTTAACTGTACATTCTCACCAATAACAATAATTCCATTTTTAAGGCATCGAAATTGTTTTAGGTATGTACACCAAAAATTATTATTGATTTTGCTCAAATGCAAGGAGAAAATATCATAATTATATCAAATGGACGATTCTTCAAAATACAGCTCGTTTCAAAATATTTCTTAAAGTCCATTTCGGAGTTCTCCCTATCCATCTCCAGACGTAATATTTACTTTAGATTTTATTTATATTTTCATATCTAATTGAATTTTATTCTTTTATCCATGTCAATCAGCTGAATAAAATTAATGTATATAAATTTGCAGGTTCATGTAGATTCATAATCAATTTCAGATGCACAAAATATTCAAACAACTCCAAAACGTCGGAAGCTCTTATCAAGAGTAGCATACCCCAAGGCGCATTTGGTAGATGAAAATGGATGGCCGCTTCACCCTGCCAATTGTAAAATTGCATCTTCTAGCCACAATCCTGGGACAATGATGGTAATAATAATTTTTTGGTATACTAATGTAATTATTTCAATGTCAAACCAATTAATCAGGAATTTTCGACATGCTTACTAATTGATATCATCAATTTTGTACCAATCATGTTCAAATATATTTTTTGAAATTACTAGGATTCTAGTGATGATGAGTGACCTACCTACCATCTTCCGTTGCACCCCACGATAATTTCAAATCGATAGAAGGTTGAATTAAGAGAAAAACTCAGAGAGGAATGATACCAAGAATGGTTGAATCAACCACCTATTCAATTCCCACTATGTCCAGATTCACCAATTAGGAATGACTACAACAATAGTAGTTCTTCACAAGCTGGCAATGGAGGCAATCAAATAGATGTTGGTATGGATTATTACTTAAGGGATACGACTTCCATGGAGACAATGTTTCTAGATGCATTCTAGAATGATTATCAGCTAGGGGATGATGCTCATATCACTGATACCTTTTTCGAAAGCCTTAAATTTTCTTCCACCACCCCTCTCTTTGGACCTGGCGGTCAGTCAAAGTCTACCCAATTGGGGAAAACGATGTTACTGTACAACTTGAAAGAAAATTTTAGCTTGTCGATTGCATGTTTCTCAGAAATTTTGAGGTAATTGACCATCAATTCCTCCCTTATATTTTGAGAAATATAATCACACAATGAATATTACAAATGGTCAATTTTATGAACGTTAATAATTATGTCTGCATTAATGTACATTTAATATTTTCCATGACCAACTACAGGTTATTCAAATATAAGGTTCTTCCGAGTGATAATGTCTTGCCCGGTAGCTGCGAAGAGGCAAAGAAATTGTTGATAATGTTGGGTGTTGAGTACATATCATATCATGCATGTCCAAATGATTGTATTCTATATAAAGGAGAATATGTATACAAATAGATATGTCTGAAATGTGGGCATGACAGGTATGATAAATCAAAAAGAAGGGTAAATCATGTGGTCCTCCTTTTAAGATATTGAGGCACATGCCTATGATCCCAAGGATTCAAAGTTTCTTTCATTGCAAAGAATTAGCTATGTTTCAGGGATGGCATGCCTCACATAGAAGTGAGTTTGGAGTTATGTGAATCCCAACAGATTCAATAGCCATGAAGCATATAGAGGATACATGGCTCGAAAATTTCAAGGATGAAGTACAAAGTCTACAACTCAGCATAGCCATGGATGGTGTCAACCCATATTCCCTCCAGAACACCAACTATTATGTTTTCCCTGTAGTAGTGATCAATAAAAATATCCCCCCATGGTTGTCTGTGAAGAATGAACATCTTATGTTGGCTCTATAGTCTATGGTAGAAGACAAGTGAAGAATATGGATGTCTAATTACAACCATTAGTAAATGAATTGAAGGAATTATGGGATGGGATAAATTTATACGATGTATCAAGACCCATCGTAGTAGAGAAGAGTTTTATGTTGTATGGAATATGTGCTTACATGACACATGATTATCCAGGCTTTGGAGTTTGCTCTGGTAAATTACATGTTTATTGATTTGTTTATACACGTCACAATATTCTTTCGCATATTAGTTATTTAATTCGTTGTAATTGTTCTGATATTCATGATATTCTTTAACGTGCCATGCATATTGTATACAATAATTTCGCAGGTCTTGTAACAAAATGGTATTTTGGATGTAAATGTTGTGGACCTTCTATGAAAGCTAGATGGTCCAACGACCTATGAAAGCTAGTGTATGACTGCTCCAGGGTATTCCTCCCAAAAGAACACCCTTACAGAAGAGGAGAATTCGATTTCAATGGTAAACTAGAGAGAAGCCAAATGCCTCCAATAATGACACTAGATTAATGGCTTAGAGAATATGAGAGAGAGAAGGAGAAGGAGTTCATAGAAATTTTCTATTCAAATGGGGAGCCTATGTTTGATGATCCAGAATTATTCGACACCTATGTTGAGAAATTTCCCATTGGGATGAAAAGGAAATATATTTTTTGTAACCTCCCATATTGGGAGCATCTTAAGATTACCCACTTATTAGATCCCATGCATATATTTAAAAATGTTTCATATTCTTTATGGAGGCACATATCATTGAAACAAAGTGACACATTGGATGTTAGGAAATATCTTATTACCTCAAAAACTAAAAATAAATATTGGTGAAGACGATTAGAAAGTACAGGGTTAGAGGCAGGCGTTGGTCCCTCTAATTGGTATTTCAAAGAAGGTGATGTCCCATGGATTTTAAAAAATAATGATGTTTTTTGGCAAAGGAAGTTATAATGGGTTTGAGGATGCCATCTTCATATGGGTCTTAACTACAGCAGTGCTTCACCGTGGATGACAATTTTTCGGGGTTGAAATCGCATGACCATTTGAATCTTATAAGAGTATGTATAATTTCAAAAGCGTGATTTTATTATTTTTTATATTAATAAATTTTATCCCATGCAGGGATCATAAAACATAACTAATTTTGTATATTATTGCATGTGTTTATAACTTTGCAGTGTCATTATCCTTTGTTCGTTCATGGGTGTGTGAAATATGAATTCCCCCAAGACCTAGGATGTGCCATATCTAAATTATCTGCATTTGTACGTTGGATCACGTCAAAGGATATTCATGTGGCTAGCATTCCACAGTGGCGCCAAGAGATAGTTGAGATTGTTTGTATGTTTGAGAAGGAACTGCCGATGAGTTTCATGGACTTGCAGGTTCATATTCTAATCCACCTAATAGATGAGGTTGAATTAGTTGGGGTGGTTTCTTGTTGTTGGATGTTATTCTTAGAGAGGAACATGAATAAATTGAAAGGTTTTGTTCGAAAAAGGGCAAAACCTAAGGGGTCTATGGCAGAGGGGTACATATCGTATGAGTATTTCTATTATGCCAGTGATTACATCAAGAAGATCAAAAACAGACCAGGTGCGGTGATTTGGGATGATGAAAGGGATGAAAACAAAAAAGAAGAGGAGCTACTCCAAATGAATGGAAAAAGGCGCTTGATAAAGAGTAAGCGACTTATAATTTATCAAATTTACACAAAATAAATATTCATGTTGAACTTCGATATAATGTATATTTTGATCTCATATGTACTATATGTCAGTTTGATTTCATCAACGAATGCATAAATTGAAGCAATCAATAAATTTGTTCTTTACAATTTCGAAGTGACACAACTGTGGGTCGTATTGTACAAACAAAAGAGGATGAAATGGGATAGTGACAAGAAATAATTCAGACGGTTTAATGGTATAAGTGTGCCTTATCCCGATCGTTTAAAAGAAAATATGCCAATTATATGCCCCAACAGTTGGGTTGTTGACCAAGTCAGAGAGAAATACGATGCAACCGGTCGTTACCAGCGTGCTGAAGAGGATGCGTTAAACGTAGGGATTGGGTACACCCACTCAGTAATAATATATTTATGTAAATTTTAAACTTAATAATGCACCTTTGAAATGTAACATCTATATTTCATATTTTACTCTGATCTACGAAAAACTTGGGAAAGAATGGCTTCTGGGCTAGGGTTTCGCTCTGTCAATAAACCCAGGCACGCTCGACGGATGTCGACTTTGGAGGCACAAGCCCTGGGCCATGGCCTTCTCGATATTGACGCAATGGTCCTCATATTCGTATCGTTGTTTCGAGGTAGTCCCTCACATACCCCGCCGCCTTTGATGCGTACGGGCCGGATCAAAATCTCCCGATGCACGAGATGCTGCTACAGTGTTTTCCCTCGGCTTCGAGCCCCGGCGCTTAGTTTCAAGAGATGGCAAACACAATCCGCGAGATGGGCTCACAGAATAGGAACCCCTTGACATTGGCAAGTTTCGAACAGGGGTATACAACCGGTTATTCTATCTGGAACAACCCACCTTTGGAAAAGAGGACGCTGCTAAGAATATTACCCATGGCCATTCCGCGGTGGACATGAATATCTGTCGCCTTTGGGAAAGGAAGATAGCCGAAAACTGCAAGGGTTCTCAAGGGCCTTTGGGTTTAAATTCTGTTGGAGGCGGGACTGGATCTGGTCTCAGATCCATGACTTTGGGACGATTTTTTGCTGACTATGGCAAGAAATCTGAGACCGGTCTCTCGATTTCTCCTCCGCCTCAGATGAGAACAGATGAGTCATGGTCCGAACAGCAGAACCTCCCGTCAGCTTGAAAAATAGAGGAAGCAGAGATGACGCAAGATGGGGAACAGAAGGGCGCTCCTCAAGTTTCTTCTTCAGAAAATTATTCGACTATTTACCCTCAGCATAGCTCACCCTCTGGCTTTCAAATCTAGATATTACTTCTCTCAGGAAAAACGATATTGCTTTGGGTGTCTGCTTCAGATCTGGTGCTTAACCTCCTACAAAAGATTGAGCTCAGGTTGGGTATCCCTTAAGCCCTTCAGAGACTGACTTACGAAGGTAAACAGCTCGAAGAACCTCTGCCCTTGTCTTATTACAGTATTGAAAGAGATGCTTTAGTGATTCTCACCTTACGTCTTCGAGGAGGAGCATCTGGGCAGACCTCCTCGGCTCCTGCTTTCTCCTATAAAGATGCAGTTCATGCACAACCCTCCAAGAAGACTGCCAAACCAGCTGAGGCTCCCAAGCCTTTCTTGGTGGATAAAATGGAAGAAATTCCCTCCATTGAAATCTCTCATCCATCTCTGGATGATCAATATCAGACGTTTGCAGAAACAACCATCATATGCAGATTTAACGGACTATGGCCTCGTACTGCCAACCTATACCAGTTGCTCCACTCCAACTATACCAACAACTGCAAGGTCTTCTTTTGCTCGAAAGGCTTCTTCATTTTCACCTTTGCCTTCAGCGATGATTACAAGAAAGCCTTAACGGGAGGCCCTTGGTTCTGGGGATCAGCGGGACTTTTCCTCACCCCCTGGTTCCCTGATTTCGACCCCTCCTTGGCTGTCATCACCAAGCTTCCCATTTGGGTCTGTCTTCCAAATCTCCCTGCTCATCTTTGGAATTTCGCTGTCTTCCAAGGGATTGGGGATACATTAGGCCGCTTCCTGGCAATGGACACCTCTCGAGGGGAGAAAGGAATATATACTTGTTGAGCCCCAAGATTGTGCTTTCTTTCATCTTACTTTACCTCATTTTCCTTTGTCCATTGTTATCCCAGACCCAATTGATCAATGAAATTAGTTAAAATTATTTTTAGAATGATTAACATGGCTAACTTGCTAAGTTTTGTGATTTTTGTCATTGTAATGCATTTTGACCGGAACTAGCTGCAGAATGCAGACATTCCGTAGCTAACCGGAAATTCTGCAGCTGTCTTCACGTTTAGGCATGTTCCAGGTGGCCTCTCAAGAAAAACCGCATATGGGTATATTCCACATCATGTCTACATTGTTCGTTGCTCACCATGAAGGAAAAACCGAATTCTGGATATGGTTTTGGTACGTGGGAACACATTTAGGAAGGCAGACTTCTAATAGGACTGTCTTAGTCCAGATGTCCTTTTCCTTTTACGTTGCCACTTCAAGAGTCCTAATGTGATTTCGATAAGGAAAGACAATGATCCTGGAATTGTTGCAAGTCTTGTTATGTACATTTGTTATATAAACACTTGGGAAACCGAGAGCTAGGCTAGATTTTGCTCTAGATTTTTCTTAGATTCTGTGCTACATTTCTGAAGACGCAGATTGCTCTGTTCAATTTATTTCTCCTTTAATGAAGCAGACAGTATTGTTTTGAAAGCGTTGATTTGATTTGGAGTTAGATTCCGTCTGGTGGTAGAGGGCCCCTGCCTCCTGCACGGTTTTATTTGCGTAATTTAGATAAGTATCTTAGCTGCCTTTACGTTTTTGAAGTTTGAATTCGTAGTTGTTTTCATTAGCCACTATAGTTATACTCGTTCTAAAAACTCTTCCAAAAGAAGAAGCTCTTCCAAAAGATCATGATAATGAATGGGAAATGGCTATAGTGTTGTAGGATTTAATTGTAATTTCTTTTGTTCACTATCAGAGTTATACTTGTTCTAAACACTCTTCCAAAAGAAGAAACTCTTCCAAAAAATCCTTATGATGTCTAAGGCATGACTGTGATAATGAATGTTTCAGTTGTTTGTTTTCACTAAGTAACATAGCTGTTCTTGCTCTTAAAACGCTCTTCCAAAATATCATAATGATGGGTAGGAGATAGCTATGATATCTTAGTTTTTAATTGCTTTCAGTCTTTATGTTTGCATTTGCATTGAATTGTACAGTTAGGATTGTTCTAAGAAACTCTTCCAAAATACCAATCATGATGGACAAACAGACTGTATAATTCCATAGAATAATGCATGATAGCTTAGTTAGGATACTCCGGAGTCTAATTGCATTCAACTCATGCTCTGTTATTTTGTTTTGAGTTTGATAATGACTTGTTAGTTCAACACTGTTTTAGACTAGTGACATCTTAAGTTCAGTTTTAGCTTAACTCATTGCATTTTCACTCCACATTTAGTTGTCATCCACTGCATATTAGATTACTTCAGTTGTTAAACTTAACAAAACAACCTTCATTATTTACAAAACCTCTTCTTGTTCCAAATCTATAATTGATTCATAACCATATGAATAGAAGACAGTATCATTTCAAGGCCTGAAGTACTTTTGCAACTTCCTTTATCATCTCACAAACAAACATTTCCTCAAAAGACTATTCTAAAAATCTATAACCTTTGAGTGAAGTGTAGTGGTATCAAACTAAGTTGCAGAATAGAGTTAGGAGCTAGTCTTAGAGTAGAAGATCCTATGATGTCAACAATATTTTTCTCCAAATATGTTTCTACAAATCTTTAATCATGGATAAAATATTGTCTCATTATAAGCTGATGGTTTAATTGTTTAGATTAGGAGAATTTGTATACTTAGAAGAATTGGGAAGTTAAGTTTGTGTTTTCATCTAATTTAAATATTTAATGTTTTCTAGTTTCATTAGTCTTAGTTTGATTTGACTTTGTTTTGATTATCAGAGACACATAGGTCATCAACCAATTAGGTTTCACTCCATTTTCAACCAAGAGTTTTTCCATTAGCTTTTTAGACATTTTCCTTAAGAACATAAAAACCACATGTGACTAAAAGCAACATCATAACTGAATACAAATTGCACAAAATCATAAAGCACTAAAACACAACTGATTAAGATACAAACACTAGGCACATTATTTTGCACTTCACTTCAAAGGGCCATCAACCTTGGTTGACAAATTAAATGAATCCACTAGGAGACTAGGCTGAGACTAAACAATACTTTTGGCAGAATATGCGCAGAAATAGACATTAATAAAGGGCTTCCTGATCAGATCAACCTCAAAATTGGGGACTTTCATTGGACGCAAACTTTAGACTATGATAACACTGCTTTCAGATGTCGCCATTGCCATCAGACGGGGCATCTTCAGAATACTTGTGCGACGTTCCTTGACAAAAAGAAGAATACCCCGCGCAAATCCAAATCCAAGAACTGGAAACCATGTGATAGACCTCCAATGGATGACATAGATTCCTCTAGCTCTGATGAGGAAGACATAGAGGTGGAAGAGGAGAATCAGGACCACCCGAGGGATGCGCCCCCAGCAAGCCCAGCGGATCCTGCTACTCCTCCGATTTCACAGAAATGTACTCATGAGTCTTCATCCTCAAATTCAGATAAGGAGACTCCTCCTTCTGCGCAGAATAGTTTGCAAGTGGTTCTCGTCCAGCCAGCTCACAATGGATGGGTCATAGTTAGTAAAAAGAAAGGGAAAAAATGTCGATTGGGAGATTCTACCCATTCTGGGTCGACTCCCTAGTCTAGATCTTTATTTTATGTTCTTCTTGTTATCTTTTTGCTTATGCCGTGGATGTTCATTGGGACCAAGGTTGATAGTCTATCATTTCTGGCGCCCTTGCTCTCTTGCTTCGCTTCTGTGCAAGCTTTGATTGTACTATATTTCTTTACTTAATAGATTTAGTCTTATTCAGAAAAAAAAATAAAAACATCTATATTTCATATTTTAACAGTAGGGTTATTATAAGACACATGACACTATGATTTTTTAAATTTTTTATAGGTGAATTTTTTCCCATCTATGTGGGCATATGGACACCATTTTCGCACATAAAATGTCAATGATGGACACATGACAGAACACTGTGAAGTGGAAGTCGAGTTCGAGCAATCTAGTCGAGCTAGCCACCGTGATCAAAACCTAGTACGAGGGACGTTAGGTTATGTCAAAAAGATACAAGAGATCATTGAAGTGTATTTCTCTTCTTTCCAATGTGTTATTTTTAGGTGCAAGTGGTGGGACATATTTGATCGAAATAATGTAAAGGAAGATTGTGATAGTAGGTTGATACGTATCAACTCTAGAAAGATGTGGGATGAAGATAAGGAGCCCTATGTTTTCCCCAAACATTTCAACCAGGTATTTTTTTACCCAGATGTGTTGGATAGGGATTGGAATATGGGGGATTGGAGTACATGACCCTAGATCAAAACATATTTTTGAGGACAATAGTGTTATCATGCCTAGCAAGTTGGAAGATAATGAGGGTGATCTTGAGAACCGAGAGTGATATGGTACATGTGTTATTTCATCATTTACACTTTTTAAGATGGGTTTTTATAAAGAAGAGGACTTAGTTACCTTATAACTAAGACTATTTTTTTCGAAACATTATAATATGTATTTTGAATTAATTGGTTTTCATTGTGTTAATGTTAAAATCATTTCACTTAATAATTTGCAATTATGTTGATCTCGAAAACAATGGCGCAGTGTATCAAGTTTTTTTTTTTTTTTTAATGTCAATTCCTAAAATAATACAACTACTTCATTGCTTTAAATGTGTGTGAATGATATCATCAAAATGTATATTGTTATTTTTGGTATGTAAGATCATAATAAAATAATTATAATTCTAAACATGAATTTATTTGCATTATTTTCTAAACTTTATTATGTTACAAAAATTCAAAATATTATATATTTATTATTTTAAAATTATTTATATTCATACAAAATTACAATTTTACAATTATGGTAATTTAACAATATTTACGGTATACATTTTACTTACGGTAGTTGTGGTTCAAAATTGACAAATCATTTACGATTTTACAAATTTACAAATTTAAAAATTTTAATAAAATTGAATGATGACAATACATACAATTAGACCTAAAGATAGGATTATTTGGGAGAGGAGCGATGGCGAAAGAAGCAAACCCTAAGGATGGCGAATAGGTTCGAACATAGGCCCTATCGGGCAATTAGACCTACCTATTGGGTGGTTTTAGGGTCTTCAGTGACTGGCAAAGGTTGTCAGAGTACGATGGCCACCTGGGCTGCACGGGACACCACGGCAGGCCTCAGGCATGATGAAGGCGACAGTGGAGGTTTAGGGTTTCAGGAGGATGGGGCTGATTTGGATTTATACAGGAACGCAATAATAGATAGAAATACACATAAACATAGAGATGCAGTGGAAATAATATTTCATTTCATTAATATCAAATAACAGAAGTATGCTTATAGACATCATGGAAATAAACTAGTTAGGGCATTGGTAGTGTATCTCTAAGAAGAGATGTGGCGGCTACAGGCCTTTGAACTGTGTTACAATGAGGCTCGAATGCCTATTTATTGTTGAGAAATAATGGAAAACCCTAAACATCCAAAAACCTAACCCTAGGAGATGAAACACAAAAATTGTGGGCCCCGTTTGGGTAAATTGGTACATCAATCTTCCCTGGGACGTAAATTTGGCATAAAATCTTCGTTTGATGTGCTCAATACCTCGTTAGAAATATTTGTCCGAGGAATACAAATTTTGAGTGAGAAACATCAATTTATAAACCCATGTTGCTCCCTTTTTTCCCAAAAAACGTCGTTTAGGGCCTCAAAACAGCTCCAGAAGTTCAAGACCCAAAAAACTACTAAAAATAGTAAGTTGTGCAGAAACTGAAAAACTAAAAGAACTAATGGTGGGGTTTCAAATGGAATAGTTGGGTGGCCACCACTATCCACCTAGGTCATTAGGGCCCCAAAACAGCTCCGGAAGTTAAGGACCAGAAAACCTGCTAAAAATAGTAAGTTGTAATGAAAGTGAAAAACTGAAAGAACCGATGGTGGGGTTCCAAATGGAATAGGTGGGTAGACACCAATATCCACCTAGATCATTCCTCCCCCCTTAGGAATCAATGGTCCCCATTCTGTTGAGATCCCACATGAGATGATGCAAATTCTACTGAACTGGGTATTGGATTTGTCGAAGATGTCATGGACCCACGAGCAGACATGCTGGATGCATTCAGTAAATTTGGTTTATTTATCAACCTTAGAGAGTACATGTGTGGATTTTGTCTGTATCGTCGCATGAGATATGGAAATATCAGGCGGCGGTACACCTGGGGTCAGATTAATGGAGTGCTTGACCTGACAGTGTAGAGGAACCCTTCTGGGTGAGGAGAAAAATTCTTTGTATTCCTCCATGCATTTGTCCATCTGCAATTGTCGTGTAGGGGATCCCTGTTTATAGGTTGTGGCCACAATCTTCTTCTTTCCTTGTGTGTGAATGGTAATGCAAATAAATTTCCTGGTTTGGGAAACAATCTTACTGTGTTGTTTTGCAGTAGTCAAAGAGACGGCAGGAGCCGGTACTACCTCCAGTATACTGTACAATTTATTTCCCAAAGTAATAATAATATCATGACACCTAGACTCATACACATCATGTCGCCTCCACAAGTATGGTTGGCCCAATAATACATCAGACACATTAATAGGAGCAACATCACACAGTACCTCACCTATGAATGGCTTGATGTTCTACGGAAGGCGGCACTACTGGCAGACGCGAAGATCTCTCCCTTCGTGAAGTCACCCAATGGTATACGACTACGGGTGTGCTATGGTTGGTAGGCCGAGCCGCTTCACGACCTCTGCTGAAATGAGGTTCTTTTGGCAGTGGGAGAACCCTTTACCCACATCTGTGAATGGAAAAGTCGCTCCCCCTCCTCTTGATCCTCGGGATCCTCCCCTTGGAGCTTGGTGGTGGTAACAATGGCACTGGGATCCACATCAATGATCTGCTTCCCTTTGTAATTTCCCTTCTTTGGTTCTGACTTAGGATTAGAACATGCATCTGATTCGGGTGCCTTTAGTTCGACCACCAACAACTGTTTGGCTCGACACTCATTTGTGATGTGAATGGGGTCATGAAATTCACACCACTTCCCTGTGTCATTATTTGAATTTGTGGGGTTTTTCTTAGTTTCCCAACTTTGGCCTTTCCCATTGTGTTGCGATTCGGGGGCGCCTTTCCCTGGCTTCGGATTCGCGGATCCAAAGTCTCGCTTCTTCTATTTAAATTTCTGCTCGATCTTGGTGGCATAGCGATATGTCATGCCAAACGAGGTAATGTCGAGGAACTCCATTTTCTCCTGAATGTATCTGTGCAAACAGCGGTGGTACTTGAGCACCAAATGTCTCTCCGAATATTTAATACCCAAATTTGTGCGCAGGGTATGGAACATATTCTGTTAGGTCCCCATATTACTAGTATAGTCCCTTATTGTTGTTAGTGTAACCCCCTTATTGTTATTGTTGTACCCTTGTAACCTCAATATTGTTATTATTGTGCCCTTACATTATTATTGTTAGGTTGGCTAGGATTATATTGTGGCCCCATGGAATCCTATATATAGAAGGAATTTTTTTCATTTGTATCATCCAAGAATTATTTATTTATGTAATGTATTAGAGGTTTCCTCCCTGAAGTGGCTGATTTCTATGTGGTTGATCTCTATTTTCCTCTATTTTTGGAGCTGGTTTCATAACATTTGGTATCAGAGCTTTGGGATTCTAGGATTTCGCTACTCCAAACAGGTCATCGTGGAATTTTCACTATAACATTTTTTTCTACAAAGGCTCAGAAGCTGAAATTTTCATAGAGCGAAGCAAAAATCCTGAGGAAGGTTGTGTAAAAATTTCAGATCTTGGTTCAAAATATGTTTGGAGATATGAGTTGTGGAAGTTAGGGTTTATCAAGCTCCCGAATTTCACCTAAACAGGTCATTGTGGAATTTTCGCTATAACTTTTTTTCTACGAAGTTTCAGAAACTTGAATTTTTACAGAGTGAAGCCGAAATCTCGAATCACTTCCTATGAAAATTTCAAATCTTGGTTCACAATATTGTTAGAGATATGATCTATGGAAGTTAGGGTTTTTTCAGGCTCCCGAATTTCATCTCAAATAGGTGACTGTGGGAAAATTGTCATAACTCTCTCTGACCATCAGATTGGAATTTTGTAAAAAGTGGCCACAAGTACACGGACTGTAGTTTCCTATGTATCAATTTTAGATCTGAAGGAGGAAGCAATGACACGAGTCACGTCGTACAAGTTAGCTCTACTGAACCAGTCCATAATTAGTTCATTGTGGGAGATTGTGCATAAATTTGACTTGAAGAATCCAAATCCGGTCAGACCTATGGCATTCGAAAGAAGATTCAGAGGGATACTATAGGGACAAGTTTCTGATATTGAAGATTCGAAATCATAGAGATAATTCAGTTTCAATATCGAGCTCCTCAAAATCAAGAAAAAGGTGTGTATTTTTTTATTCGAATTGCATAAATCGTCTGAAAAATCAGTTTGAAGTGATTCCAAGGTCATATTGAAGCATAGATATCAGTATTGGGTTCAAAAATTCCACCTAAAAAGAATTAAACACCCATTAAGCCTTTAGAAGGCTCTACTATGACTCATGAAGAGGAAGAAGCGCAACATGACATCTCAAAATTACAAGAGCAAGTGCACCAAATTTCCCTCTCGCAAAGAGTAACAAAAAATGAAATGGAAGTTTTGAAGAAAGGCATGGAAGCTAAGATGGATGGTTTGAAGAAAGGAATGGATGGTTTGAAGAATGGCATGGAAGCTAAGATGGATGGCATGGAAGATAATATCGATGACATGGAAGCTAAGATCGATGAAAAAATGAAAGACAACATGGAAGACATGAAGAATGATCTAAAAGCAAACATGGAAGGTTTGATGACAAGGTTAATAAAAGAAATGATTCCTAATGGCGGAAAGATAGTAGAGGAAACTCATGATGAGAAAAAAATAAATGTTAATCATGATTTCATAATCTCTAATGTTGGATTGAATAACCACCATATTCTAAATATGGCTATGAGGAAGTTTGATGGCAAGGATCTCATAACATGTATACTACAGATGGAGCAATATTTTGATCTCAATAATGTGAAAAACACACAAAAGGTATGCATTCCAACTTTACATTTAGAACAAAATACATTTGTATGGTATCGATGGCTTTGATCCTATAAAAAAAATTTCACTTGGTCAATTTTTACAGAGGAAATGATAGCACATTATGAGGATACAAAGAGCAACACATTCTTTAGCCAATTTCTAAATCTCAAACAAAAGGGTTCAGTGGTGGAGCACATTGAGGACTTCCAAAAATTGAATATAAAGGTAGCTAATATTCCAGAGTAACGCATTATTGATGTCTTCATAGGGACTTTAAAGGATAACATCCAACATGAAGTTCGTGTTTGGGAACCTGATTCATTGGAGAAGGCATTCAGGTTGGCAAGAAAAATTAAATGTAAAATTATGGTGACAAGGAAGCCTACCACTCACATCTATTAAGATGGAAGTGTTACTACTCCTAGACTTCCACAACCTACAGGGTTGACACCACAACAATTGGAATAAAAAAGAGCAAAAGGGTTTTGCTACAGTTGTGATAGAAAATATACTAAAGGTCATAAGTGTGCTAAGAAGAAATTATTTTACATAGATTGTGAAGAGGAGGAAGAAAATGATAAGAAACTTCAAAATAAGAGGATATACACTAGGAACCAACCCTAGAAGAAGAAGAAATGAGTCCAACCATATCGTGTAATGCATTGGTAGCAATTACCACTCCTCAAACTCTCAAGATAAAAGGACATATCAAGCAAAAAAAGGTAATAGTATTGATTGATTCGGGTATTAACCATAATTTTATTCATTGTAAGGTAGACAAGGAATTGAATTGTTTCCTATACCCAGCACCAGAATGTCAAGTGATGTTTGTAAATGGAGGAACTATAAATTGCTCTGGAAAATGCCATAATATCAAGCTAACCATGGGGGAATATGTATTGAATAGTCCAATGATTTCCATTCCAATGGGAGGTGTTGATGTTGTACTAGGAGTACAATGATTACAATCTTTGGGGACGGTAGCTTTTAATTTTCAAGAACTTTTCTTGAAATTTTTTTTGAAAGGAAAGGAAATAGAATTAAGGGGTATCGCAGGGAAGCCAGGAAAGATAATAAGCTCTAATGTCATGACAAAGTTTTTGAAGAAAGAACAATGAGGCGTAATTGCACAATTATGCTTACTAGAAGTTCCAACATCAAAATCATCTATTTCTCGAGATCTCCAAAAAGAATTGGAGAATCATTCCAAGGTGTTTGAAACTCCCAAAGGACTCCCACCTATTCGTGATCATGATCATGATATTCATTTGATTCCAGGAAGTGTTCATCCAAACATCAAGCCTTACGGATATCCTTATGTCCAAAAGAGAAAAATTGAATGTATGATTGCAGAAATGTTAGAGGTTGGTATAATTCAACCTAGTCAAAGTTGTTTCTCTGCTCCAGTAGTATTGGTGCACAAGAAGGATTGATCATGGTGCATGTGTCCGGATTATAGGGAGCTCAATAAGCTCACTATTAAAGATAAATTTCCCATTTCTATGATTGATGAATTATTGGATGAATTACATGCAGCAATTTATTTTACCAAGTTGGATCTTCTTTCAGGATATCATCAAATTAGAATGAAGACTCAAGATATTATGAAAATAGCATTTCGAACTCATGAGGGTCATTATGAATTTTTGGTCATGCCCTTTGGCCTTACCAATGCACCTTCTAAATTTCAAGGGTTGATGAATTCCATTTTCAAACCCTTCCTTAGAAAATTTTTGCTAGTATGTTTTGATGACATACTAATCTACAGCAAGTCTTGGAAGGATCATGTTGAACATGTTGATAGGGTGCTCAAACTATTAGAGGAGAAATAATTATATGAAAAAACATCCAAATGTTTCTTTGGAGTAAAAGAGGTGGAATATCTGGGTCATATTGTATCTCACAAGGGTATTAGGGTAGACCCTAACAAAATTAAAGCCATTAAGGAATGGAAAGTCCCCACAACCATAAAGCAGTTGCGAGGATTTCTCGAGTTAATAGGGTATTATCGTAGGTTTGTTAAGAATTATGGGAGAATAGAAACACCTCTGACAACATTATTGAAGAAAGATGCATTTTCATGGACTCCTAAAGCAATTAAGGCCTTTGAACATCTTAAAGAGGTAATGTGCCTAGCACCAGTCTTAGCTACGCGAGACTTCATAAAAACCTTTATTTTGGAATGTGATGCCTCAAGAAATGGAATTGGTGTTGTTTTAATGCAAGAAGGAAGACCCATTGCTTTCCAAAGTCATCCAGTCAAAGGAAAGTATTTACATAAAGCTATTTATGAGAAGGAAATGTTGGAAATACTAGATGCACTAAATAAATGGCGACCTTACCTAATGGAAAGACACTTCAAGGTAAAAAATGATCATGATAGTCTTAAACACTTTTTGGAACAAAGACGATCTTCAAAAGAGCAGCAAAAATGGGTCACAAAGATGTTGGGTTATGACTTTGAAATCATCTAAAAGAAATGGAAGCTAAATGTTGTTGCAGATGCACTCTCAAGAAAGGATGAAGAGGTGAAAGCATTGCTTTGCGCCATTTCTATTATCCAACCAAATTGGATAACCGAAGCAAGGGATGAATGGAAGAAGGAAGAAGAAGTGTGGACACTCATTCAAAAGTTGCAGCAAGATCCTAGTACATCTGATACATATAGTTGGAAAAATTATTCCTTACGGTACAAATACCGCTTATATATTTGCAAGAATTCCCTACTAAAACAAAAGATTGTTTTGGAATTGCAGACTTCTCCTTTAGGAGGACACTGAGGATTTTTAAAAACTTACCACAGGGTGAAGAATGAATTTTTTTGGGATGGCCTTAAATTTTATATTCAAAATTTTGTGGAGGAATCTTTGGTCTGCCAGCAAAATAAATTTAAGACAATTAAGACCCCGGGTCTTCTACAACATTTATCCATTCCAATTCAACGTTGGGAGGATATTTCAATGGATTTTATCACAGGTTTACCTAATTCCGGAGGAAAGAGTGTCATCATGGTGGTAGTTGATAGACTAAACAAGTATGCACAATTTTTTGCATTATCTTATCCATTTAATGCAAGTACAATTGCTACTTTATTTATGGAAACAATTCAAAAGCTACATGGAAACCCAAAGGTTATTGTAAGTGATAGAGATCCCATTTTTACTGGAAATTTTTGGATGGAATTATTTTCTTTTTTGGGTACTCAACTAGCTCATAGCTCATCTTATCATCCTCAATCTGATGGTCAAACTGAGATAGTGAATAAATGTTTGGAAGGATATCTTTGTTGTTTTGTATCTGATAAGAAAACACAATGGGTCAAGTGGTTACCTCTCGTTGAATGGTGGTATAACACTTCCCTCCATACTGCAGCAAAAATGACCCCATTTATGGCACTTTATGGATATCATCCACCGTCCATCACATATTCTTTAAGAGAAAATTCTAAGGTTCAAGCAATGGAAGATCACATCGAGCATTCACAAGAAGTTCTCCAACTCTTAAAGGATAACCTAAATTTGGCACAAAACTGAATGAAACAACAAGCATATCAACATCATGCGAGAGAAGTTTTGATGTAGGAGACTGGGTATTTTTACGGCTACAACCATACAAAAAAATGTCCGTCAAGCAAGCTAAGAAGGATAATAAATTATTGCAAAAGTACTATGGCCCTTACAAGGTGCTGCAAAATATTGGTACTATGGCATACAAATTGGAACTTCGTGCTTCTTCATGAGTGCGTCCAATTTTCCATGTTTCACGCTTAAAGAAGGATATAGGGGACAAACTTCCAGTTCAAACAATATTACCAGAACTCGATGAGGAAGGAAAAATCATATTGGAAATTGAAGCAGTCTCAGAAACAAGAACTCGACAACTACGAAATCGATCAACTTCAGAGTATCTCATCAAATGGAAGAACTTACCCACTGAATATTCTACATAGGAGGATTATAATATTATACAGAAGCATCCGGAGCTACTCAAGCGTTGAGGACAACACTTTTTTGAAGGAGAGGGGCATGTTAGGTCCCTATATTACTAGTATAGTCCCTTATTGTTGTTAGTGTAACCCCTTTATTGTTATTGTTGTACCCCTGTAACCCCAATATTATTATTATTGTGCCCTTACATTATTATTGTTAGGTCGGCTAGGATTATATTGTGACCCCATGGAATCCTATATATAGAAGGAGTTTTTTTCATTTGTATCATCCAATAATTTTTCATTTATGTAATGTATTGGAGGTTTCCCCCTCGAAGTGGTTGATTTCTAAGGCGTTGATCTCTATTTTCCTCTATTTTTGGAGTTGGTTTCAAAACAGATTCGTCGGTTCATGCACATCTTGATCCCTTTGTTTTCGTAGCTTGGTCCATTGGATGTACTTGTCCCCATAGCTCCCATCAGGGTAATATTGTTCCTTGATGCCGTCTCGGAATGAATTCGAAGTGGGTGCGGCCGAGAACAGAGAGGGTTCCCTCTCATCCTTTTGCTCACAGTAGGTTTCCCACCAGTCTTCGACATGGGGGGTGACTTTCATTAGGGGAATTTTGAGGTCTAAAATGGGCCTCCTAAGGAAATAATAAAATAATAGCTAAACCAATAAAATAATATTTATGAGTTTGACATTCAATTTTTTCACCAAAATCCATGTAACCATAGTTAAATTCGATTCAAAAGTTGTACCAAAATAAAATTAATAAAAAAATTGTATTGATGTGACTATAAATAAGAATGAGCTTTTCAAGAAAAAGTCATTATCATTGAACAACTAATGCATTTTTCCTTTGTACTTAAATAACTTAAAGTAAAATATAAATATAAATTTATAAATTCTTAATTATTATATGCTATTAATTAAAATTTGTATTATTTAAATTGTAAAATAACATGTAATTAATATACTATATAAAAGTAATCTAATCTAATCTAACAAATGTGTAGGGATATGCATTATTTTTTTTCAAGAAATATGAAAAGACAATAATATATTTTTATTGAAAAAGTGTGAAATGACATTTATTATGGGTACTTTACTTTGACTTTAAAAGTACTTAGAGCACTACCATGGTTAACCATGAGTTTTTATCCACCATTGAGAATGTGACAAGTAAGTACCTTTAACTCAATCAATGCCACCTCAACCATTAGGGATAATGTCATCCCCTAAAATGTGATTGGTTCTCATATAGTGAATTTTTATTGTACATTTTCCTTAAGAGGCCCATTTTAGACCTCAAAGTTCCCCTAATTCGAAGGAGTGCAAAAATATTTTTTCTCGGTCAGAGAAATCATGGACCACGAAATACCCTTCCAGCAAATTCAACCATCTATCTACAGTGTCTGCATCTATCTGGCTTTCAAATACAGGAATGTCAAAGTTGACTTGTAACTTGAAAGGAAAGGTGCCTCTAGAGTGGTTGCTAGATGTAGATGTGTCGTTGGTGGGCAGCCATTGAAGGATTTGGGCAAAGTTATCTATCATCGTGCTCCTCTGTTTCTCGAGGGCCTCCTCGAGCAATTGTTTGATAGTATCTCTTGCTCCCTTATCTCTCTTTTCTTCCGCCACGTGAGGTCTTCGATGTTTGCGAGGTTGATCTTGCAAGGCTTGAAACAGATTGAGCCCTAACTCCTTATACCTTGACCTTGTTGGGGACATGCAAAGAAAAACAAAGAAAGAGAAGAACGCTCTGATACCACTGATCCGGATTTATGTAGGAACACAATAATACACAGAAATAAACATAAAGACAGAGATGCAGTGGAAATAATATTTCATTTCATTAATATCAAATAACAGAAATATGCTTATAGACATAATGGAAATAAACTAGCTAAGGCGCTGGTAGCGTATCTCTGAGAAGATATGTGACTACTACAGTCCTCTGAACTATGTTACAATGAGGCTCGAAGGCCTATTTATCATTGAGAAATAATGGAAAACCTTAAACATCCAAAAACCTAACCCTAGGAGATGAAACGCCAAAACTGTGGGCCCCATTTGGGTAAATTGGTACATCAATCTTCTATGGGACGTAACTTTGGAATACTATCTTCGCTTGACGCGCTCAATAACTTGTTAGAAAGATCTATTTCTAGGAGTACAACTTTTGAGTGAGAAACATCAATCTATAGACCCATTTTTCTTTTTGTTTTCCCAAAAAACATCATTTAGAACCTCAAAATGGCTCTGGAAGTTCAGGACCCGAAAAACTGCTAAAAATAGGAAGTTGTGCAGAAACTGAAAAACTGAAAGAACTAATGGTGGGGGTACAAATGGAATAGGTGGGTGGCCACCAATATCCACCTGGGTTATTAGGGCCTCAAAATGGCTCTGGAAGTTCAGGACCAGAAAACCTGCTAAAAATAGTAAGTTATAATGAAAGTGAAAAACTGAAAGAATCGATGGTGGGAGTCCAAATGGAATAGGTGGGTGGCCACCAATATCCACCTGGATCATTCCTCCCCCCTTAGGAATCAATGGTCCCCATTGCATTGAGATCCTTCATGAAATGAGGCAAATTCTGTTGAACTGGGTATTGGATTTGTCAAAGATGTCATGGACCCACGTGCGGACATGCTGGATGCATTTAGTAACTTTGGTTTCTTTATCAACCTTAGAGATTACATGTGTGGATTATATCTGTGTGGTTGCATGAGGTATGGAAATATCAGGCGGCGGTACATGGGGGTCAGATCAATGGAATGCTTGACCTAACAATGTAGAGGAACCTTTGTGGGTGAGGAGAAAATTTCCTTGTATTCCTCCATGCCTTTTTCCATCTGCTGTTGCCGTGCAGGGGAGCCTGTTTAGAGGTTGTGGCCAAAATCTTATTTTTTCCTTGTGGGTGAATGGTAATGCAAATAAATTTCCTGGTTTGGTAAAAAATCTTACTGCATTGTTTTGTAGTATTCAAAGAGATGGTAGGAGGCGGTACTACCTCCAGTATCCTTTACAAGTTATTTCCCAAAGTAATAATAACAACATGAGGCCTAGACTCATACACAGCATGTTGCCTCCACAATTATGGTTGGCCTAATAATACATCAGACACATTAAGACGACAAACATCACACAGTACCTCATCTATGAATGGCTTGATGTTCTATGGAAGGCGGCACTGCTAGTGGACGCGGAGATCTCTGCCTTCGTGAATACACCCAATGGTATATGGCTGCGGGTGTGCTATGGTTGGTAGGCCAAGCCGCTTCATGAACTCTGTTGAAATGAGGTTCTTTTGGCTTCCACTATCGACAAGGAATTGCAGTGGAGAACCCTTTACCCACATATGTGGATGGAAGAGGCGCTCCCCCTCCTTTGGATCCTTGGGATCCTCCCCCTGGAGCTTGGCGGTGGAAACAATGGCACTGGGATTCGCATCAATGATCTACTTCCCTTTGTAATTTTCTTCTCTAGTTCTGACTCAGGATTAGAACATGCATCTGATTCGGGTGCCTTTAGTTTGGCCACCAATGATTGTTTGGCCCGACACTCGTTTGTGATGTGAGTGGGGATGTTATGAAATTCACACCACTTCCCCGTGTCATTCTTTGAATTTTTGGGGTTTTTCTAAGGCGCCCAGATTTGGCCTTGCCCCTTGTGTTGCGGTTCGAGCGCGCATTTCCCTGACTTTAGACTCACGGATCCAAAGTCTCGCTTCTTCTGCTTAAATTTATGCTCGATCTTGGCAGCATAGCGATATGCCATGCCAAACAAGGTAATGTCGAGGAACTCCATTTCCTCCTGAATGTATTTGTGCAAACATCTACGGTAATTGACCAGCAAATTTCTCTTTGTATATTTAATACCCAACTTTGTGTGCGCAGTACGGAACAGATTCATTAGTTCATGCACATCTTGATCCCTTTGTTGTCGTGGCATGGTCCATTGGATGTACTTGTCCTTATAGCTCCCCACAGGGTAATATTATTCCTTGATTTCGTCTTGGAATGAATTCCAAGTGGGTGCGTCCGAGAACAGATAGGGTTCCCTCTTGTCCTTTTGCTCACAGTAGGTTTTCCACTAGTCTTTGACATGGGGGGCGGCTTTGAGGAGTGCAAAAATAATCTCTTCTCGGTCGTATAAATCATGGACCGTGAAATACCCTTCCAGAAAATTCAACCATCTATCTATAGTGTCTGCATCTATCTAGCCTTCAAATACAGGAATGTCAAAGTTGACTTGTACCTTGAAAGGAGAGGCGCCTCCAGAGTGGTTGTTGGATGTAGATGTGCCGCTGGTGGGCAGCCATTGAAGGATCTGGGCAAAGTTATCTATCATCTTGTTCCTCTGTTTCTCGAGGGCCTCCTTGAGCAATATTTTTATAGGATCTCTTGCTCCCTCATCTCTCTTTTCTTTCGCCATGGGAGGTCTTTGGGGTTTGCGAGGCTGATCTTGCAAGGCTTGAAACAGATCGAGCCCTAACTTCTTATACCCTGACCTTGTTGGGTACATGCAAAGAAAAATAGAGAAAGAGCAGACCGCTCTAATACCATTGATACGAATTTATGTAGGAACGCAATAATACACAGAAATAAACATCAAGACAGAGATGTAGTGGAAATAATATTTCATTTCATTAATATCAAATAACAGAAATATGCTTACAGACATGATGGAAATAGACTAGCTAGGGCGCTGGTAGCGTATCTCTAAGAAGAGATGTGGCTGCTACATGCCTCTGAACTGTGTTAAAATGAGGCTCGAAGGCCTATTTATTGTTGAGAAACAATGGAAAACCCTAAACATCCAAAACCCTACCCCTATGAGATGAAACACCAAAACGGTGGGCCCCGTTTGGGTAAATTGGTACATCAATCTTCCCTGGGACGTAAATTTGGCATACGATCACCGTTTGACGTGCTCAATACCTTGTTAGAAATATATATCTGAGGAATACAACTTTTGATTGAGAAACATTGATCTATAAACCTATTTTGCTTCTGGGTTTCCCAAAAAACGTCGTTTAGAACCTCAAAACGGCTCTGGAAGTTCAAGACCCGAAAAACTGCTAAAAATAGTAAGTTGTGCTGAAATTGAAAAACTGAAAGAACTGATGGTGGGGGTTAAAATGGAATAGGTTGGTGGCTACCAATATCCACCTAGGTCATTAGGGCCCCAAAACGGCTTCAGAAGTTTAGGACTCGAAAACCTGCTAAAAATAGTAAGTTGGGTTGAAAGTGAAAAATTGAAAGAATCGATGGTGGGGGTCCAAATGGAATAGGTGGGTGACCACCAATATCGACCTAGATCATTCCTCCCCCCTTAGGAAGAAATGGTACCTATTGCGTTGAGATCCTTCATGAGATGAGGAAAAATTTGCTTAAATGGGTATTGGATTTGTCGAAGATGTCATAGACCTGCGGGTGGACATGTTGGATGCATTTAGTAAATTTGGTTTTTTTATCAGCCTTAGAAAGTACATGTGTGGATTATGCCTATGCGGTCGCAAGAGGTATGGAAATATCAAGCAAAGGTACACCTGGGGTCAGATCAATGGAGTGCTTGACCTGACAATGTAGAGGAACCTTTGTGGCTGAGGAGAAAATGTCCTCATATTCCTCCATGCCTTTGTCCACTTGCTGTTGTCGTGGAGGGGAGCCATGTTTCAAGGTTGTGGCCATAATATTATTCTTTCCTTGTGGGTGAATGTTAATTCAAATAAATTTCTTGGTTTTGGAAATAATCTTACTGCGTTGTTTTGCAGTAGTCAAAGAGATGGCATTAGGAAGTACTACCTCCAATATCCTATACAAGTTATTTCCCAAAGTAATAATAACAACAAAAAGCCTAGACTCATACACAGCATGTCGCCTCCACAAGTATGATTATCCCAATAATACATCAGACACATCAAGAGGAACAACATCACACAGTACCTCATCTATGAATGGCTTGATGTTGTTCGGAAGGCAGCACTTGTGGCAGATGCGAAGATCTCTCCCTTTGTGAAGCCACCCAATGGTATACAGTTGTGGGCATGCTATGGTCAGTAGGCCAAGCCGCTTCATAACCTCTGCTGAAATGAGGTTCGTTTGGCTTCCACTATCGACAAGGAATTTCAGCGGAGAACCCTTTACCCACATCTATGAATGGAAGAGGCACTCCCCCTCCTCTGGATCCCCAGGATCCTCCCCCTAGAGCTTGGTGGTGGAAACAACGGCACTGGGATACACATCAATGATCTGCTTCCCTTTGTCATTTCCCTTCTCTGGTTCTGACTCAGGATCAGAACATGCATCTGATTTGGGTGCCTTTAGTTAGGCCACCAACGATCGTTTGGCCCGACACTCGTTTGTGTTGTGGGTGGGGTTGTTATCAAATTCACACCACTTCCTCGTGTCCTTATTTGGGTTTGTGGGGTTGTTTTGAGTCACCCCTCTTTGGCCTTGCCCCTTGTGCTGCGGTTCGGGGGCGCCTTTCCCTAGCTTCAAATTCGCGGATCCAAAATCTTGCTTATTCTGCTTAAAGTTTTGCTTGATATTGGCAGCATAGCGATATGTCGTGCCAAGCAAGGTAATTTCGAGGAACTCCATTTCCTCCTGAATGTATCTGTGAAAACAACTGCGGTACTTGAGCACAAAATGTATCTCTAAATATTTAATACCCAACTTTGTGCGCAGGGTATGGAACGGATTCGTTAGTTTGTGCACATCTTGAACCCTTTGTTGCCGCAGTGTGATCCATTGGGTGTACTTGTCCTCATATCTCCCCACGGGATAATATTTTTCCTTGATGCAATCTCAGAACGAATTCCAGGTGGGTGTGGTCGAGAACAAAGAGGGTTCCCTCTCGCCCTTTTGCTCATAGTAAGTTTCCCACAAATCTTTGACATGGGGGGCAACTTTGAGGAGTGCAAAAATAACCTCCAGAGTGGTTGCTGGATGTAGAAGTGCCGTCGGTGGGTAGCCTTTGAAGGATTTGGGTAAAGTTATCTATCATCACATTACTCTGCTTCTCGAGGGCCTCCTCGAGCAATATTTTGATAGGATTTCATGCTCCCTCATCTCTCTTTTCTTCGCCATGGGAGGTCATTGGGGACTGCGAGGATGATCTTGTAAGGGTTCAACCAGATCAATCCCTAAGTCCTTATACCCTGACCTTGTTGGGGACATGCAAAGAAAAATAGAGAAATATCAAACCGCTATGATACCACTGATCCTGATTTATATTAGAACACAATAATACACAGAAATAAACATAAACACAGAGATGAAACGAAATAATATTTCATTTCATTAATATCAAATAACAGAAATATGCTTACAGACATAATGGAAATAAACTAGCTAGGGTGTTGGTAGCATATCTCTGAGAAGAGATGTGGCGGATACAGGCCTTTGAACTGTGTTAAAACAAGGCTCTAAGGCCTATTTATTGTTGAGAAATAATGGAAAACCCTAAACATCCAAAAACCTAACCGTAGGAGATGAAACGCCAAAATTGTGGGCCCCGTTTAGGTAAATTGGTACATCAATCTTCCCTGGGATGTAACTTTGGCATACGATATCCATTTGACACGCTCAATACCTCGTTAGAAATATCTATTCAAGATATACAAATTTTTAGTGAGAAACATCAATCTATGGATGCTTGTTGCTCATGGTTTTCCCAAAAAACATCGTTTAGGGCCTCAAAACGACTCTGAAAGTTCAGGACCCTAAAAAATGCTACAAATAGTAAGTTGTCCTAAAATTGAAAAATTGAAAGTACTGATGGTGGGGGTTCAAATTTAATAGGTGGGTGGCCACCAATATCCACATGGGTCGTTAGGGCCCCAAAACGGCTCCGGAAGTTCAGGACCCGAAAACCTGCTAAAAATAGTAAGTTGTGCTAAAAGTGAAAAATTGAATGAACCGATGGTGGGGGTCCAAATGGAATAGGTGGGTGGCCACCAATATCCACCTGGATCATTCATCCCCCCTTAGGAAGCAATGGTCCCCATTGCGTTGAGATCCTCCATGAGATGAGGCAAATTCTGTTGAACTAGGTATTGGATTTGTCGAAGATGTCATGGACCTGCAAGCGGGCATGCTGGATGCATTCAATAAATTTGGTTTCTTTATCAGCCTCAAAAAGTACATGTGTGGATTTTTTCTGTGTGGTTGCATGAGGTATCGAAATATTAGGGGGTGGTACGCCTCGCCTCAGATCAGTGGAGTGCTTGACCTGACAGTGTGTAGGAAGCTCTCTAGGTGAGGAGAAAATTTCCTCGTATTCCTCCATGCCTCTGTCCATCTGTTGTTGTCATTCAGGGGAGCCCTGTTTCAAGGCTATGGCCACAATATTCTTCTTTCCTTGTGGGTGAATGGTAATGCAAATAAATTTCCTGGTTTGGGAAACAATCTTACTGTGTTGTTTTGCAGTAGTCAAAGAGATGGCGGGAGGCTGTACTACCTCTGGTATCTTTTACAAGTTATTTCCAAAAATAAAAATAATAGCATGAGGCCTAGAATCATAAAAAACATGTCGCCTCCACAAGTATGGTTGGCCCAATAATACATCAGACACATCAAGAGGAGCAACATCACACAGTACCTCATCTATGAATGGCTTGATGTTGTACAGAAGGCGACACTGCTGGCAGACGCGGAGATCTCTCCCTTCGTGAAGCCACCCAATGGTATACAGCTGCGGGTGTGCTATGGTCGGTAGGCCGAGACGCTTCACGACCTATGCTGAAATGAGGTTCTTTTGGCTTCCTTTATCGACAATGAAATGTAGTGAAGAAGCCTTTACCCACATCTATGAATAGAAGAGGAGCTCCCCCTCCTCTGGATCCTCGGGATCCTCTCCCTGGAGCTTGATGGTGGAAACAATGGCACTGGGATCTGCATCAATGATATGCTTCCCTTTGTCATTTCCCTTCTCTATTTCTCACTCAGGATCATAACATGCATCTCATTCGAGTGCCTTTAGTTTGGCCACCAACGAATGTTTGGCCCGGCACTCGTTTGTGCTGTGAGTGGGGTTGTTATGAAATTCACACCACTTCCTTGTGTCCTTATTTGGATTTGTGGGGTTGTTCTAAGTTTCCACGCTTTGGTCTTTCCCTTTGTGCTGCGATTCACGAGTGCCTTTCCGTGGCTTCGGATTCACAAATCCAAAGTCTCGCTTCTTTTGCTTAAATTTATGCTCGATCTTGGCGGCATAGCAATATTTCGTGCCAAGCGAGGTAATGTCGAGGAACTCCATTTCATCCTCAATGTATCTGTGCAAACATTTGCAGTAATTGAGCACCAAATGTATCTATGAATCCTTAATACCCAACTTCGTGTGCAGGGTCTGGAAAATATTCGTCAGTTCGTGCACATCTTGATCCCTTTGTTGCTACAGTGTGGTCCATTGGATGTACTTGTCCTCATACCTCCCCATAGGGTAATATTGTTCCTTGATGTCATCTCAGAACGAATTACAAGTCGGTGCGGCCGAGAAGAGAGAGGTTTCCCTCTCTTCCTTTTGCTCGCAGTAGGTTTTCCACCAATCTTTGACATGGGGGGCGGCTTTAACGAGTGCAAAAATAGTCTTTTCTCGGTCAGAGAAATCATGGACCGAGAAATACCCTTCCAGAAAATTCAACCATATATCTACAGTGTCTGCATCTATCTGGCCTTCAAATAGAGGAATGTAAAATTTTACTTGTACCTTGAAAGGAGAGGCTCCTCTAGAGTGGTTGTTGGATATAGATGTGTTTTCGGTGGGTAGTCATTGAAGGATCTGGGCAAAGTTATCCATCATCGTGTTCCTCTATTTCTAGAGATCCTCCTCAAGAAATATTTTGATAGGATCTCCTGCTACCTTGTCTCTCTTTTCTTCCGCCATGGGAGGTTGTAATGGTTTACGAGGCTGATCTTGCAAGGGTTCAACCAGATTGAGTTCTAACTCCTTATACCCTGACCTTGTTGGGGACATGCAAAGAAAAAGAAAAAAAAGAGCAGACCGCTCTGATACCACTAATCTCGATTTATGCAGGAATGCAATAATACACAGAAATAAACATAAACACAAAGATGTAGTAGAAATAATATTTCATTTCATTAATATCAAATAACAGAAATATGCTTATAGACATAATGGAAATAAACTAGCTAGGGCATTGGTAGCATATCTCTGAGAAGAGATGTGGCGGCTATAGGCCCCTAAACTATGTTACAATGAGGCTCGAAGGCCTATTTATCGTTGAGAAATAATGGAAAACCCTAAACATCCAAAAACCTAACCCTAGGAGATGAAACGCCAAAACTGTGGGCCCCCATTTGGGTAAATTGGTACTTCAATCTTCCCTAGGACATAACTTTGGTATACGATCTCCATTTGACGGGATCAATACCTCGTTAGAAATATCTATCTGAGGGCTACAACTTTTGAGTGATAAAAATCAATCTACGTACCCATGTTGCTCCCGGTTTTCCCAAAAAAACATCATTTAGGGCCTCAAAATGACTCTGAAAGTTCAAGACCTGAAAAATAACTAAAAATAGTAAGTTGTTCTGAAACTGAAAAACTAAAAGAACTGTTGGTGGTGGTTCAAATGGAATATTTGGGTGGCTACCAATATCCACCTGGGTCATTAGGGCCCCAAAACGGCTCCGAAAGTTCAAGACCTAAAAACCTGTTAAAAATAGTAAGATGTGATGAAAGTGAAAAACTGAAAGAACCGATGGTGGGGGTCCAAATGGAATAGGTGGGTGGCCACCAATATCCACCTGGATCAGGGGCTTAGGAATTTTCTTGACCCTGATCTTGTTTCCCTACAAAGAACATTGCACGCGCCTTCAGCGATCGGTAGGGTTTTCTGTTTTTCGGTTTTTGTTTTCCTTGTAAACAGCGAAAATAGCCATGGTTAGAGAACGAGAATCGGTGGATCTTGATCTTGATCCAGGCAATATATTAACGATATGGGGTTTGGATTTTTCAGAGAAGAATATTGAGAGGTATATACTTCCTAGCGGGCTTGTAGGAACAAAATCACGAGGCTCAGACAAGGCTTGGGGTAGGGGCAAGGGCCTAGGTCTACTGGAAGAAAGATTGTTCTGCATGAGTCACGAAGGTTGGTCGGTGAAAAAAATCTTGGACCTACAGCAGGACCATAACCCCTTGTTGTCGAAGAAAGTGGTGGAGGAACCGAAAGGCTTTCAAGTAAGTACATTCTCATCCTGTGGTCTCAAAAACCCTGTATTTTTGGAAGGTCTTGAGGACATTGTGGTTAGTTGTGGATAAAAAGGGAATGAAGGTCTGAAGTCTTTTTTGGTTGAGTACAAAAGGAATTCGGAACCAGTTAGAGGGTTTAGGCTAGATTTTGTTAGTGCATTTAAAAATTCGTCTCATTCGAAGGATAGGGTTCTGCATGAGCCTCATTACCCAAGTTTTGGCATCGAGGCAGAGGATTTTTGGTTGGAAAAGGATAAGAGGATTCTGAAAAACCTGGTTTCAGTTGGGGAAACAAGAAATAACCACATCTGGATGTTATTTCTGCAGGAATAGGGTGAGGATCAGGGAAGGGTTCTGGGGATGAGCAGAGAGGAGGTGTATTGACATGCATTGGGGATAGAAAGGGACTGGGTGGAGAAAACCCTCATTGTTCAGAAGATCCAAGCTCAGAGACTGGGCGGTCACGGTCACTCGCTCCAGAAGGACCCAATGCAAAAAGTATCACACCGGGGCTCAGGGAAGGTGGAGGGAACAAGGTTACAGGAGGTAAGAGAAACAAAACTAAGCTAATAAGGAGAAAGGAGTCAAATCCGAGCCTGGTGCTAGGAGTTGATATTCAAATTAACGAATTCATGGAGGAAGTTGAAAACATTTTAGTAGGCAGAGCAAAGGGGAAAAAATATTTGGCCAATTATATCCAAGAATGGTTATCCGTAGCCTGGAAAGAAGATCCGGAGAGGCAGATTGAAGTTTTCACCCTTGCGCATGGTTGGTTCATGATCAAATTCAATAAGAATGAGTTCCTGGAATGGGTCTTGAGGTGACACTAGAGTTTTGGTAAGAACCAAAATCTATTTAAAAAAATGGAACCCATTATTCGATGTGCAGTAAGAAAAGGTGGAGGAGACCCCGGTTTGCGTAAAGCTTCCAGGGTTTCTGATCCCGTTCTGGACAGATTCAGTGTTTAGGGCCATAGGGAATCCCCTGGGGTAGTTTCTAGAAGTTGATTCTACTTTCCAATAGACGATGGATAAAAGCTCCGCAAGGATCCTGGTTATTTTAAATCCCAAGGAAGGTCTAGCAGAAGAAATCAACCTAAATTATAAGGATTTATCACACAAATGATCGACTATGAGTAGATGCCTTTTAGGTGCCACCGTTGTCACATATATGGGCATCTAGAAAATGAGTGCCCCTTGGGGTAGAGGTGTCGAAGGAAGCAGAGAAAGGAGGCAGGGGTAGCAAGGAAAAATAAAGAAGAGGTGAATATCACTGAGGAGGGAGTGGAGGCAATGGAAGGAGTGGAAGGATAAAAAGTGATGCAGGTAGCAGAGGAGCCTCGGGACATGCATACGGACACCGTTAATAATGCTGACCCCACCCAGCCAGAGGTATTGGCTTGACCATCCCCTGGGGAGATGGAGATGAGACATCGGTGTGATAGAGGGTATCGTTCTGGTCCCTAATCCCTCTCTTCTTTCTCATTTTAATTCATCGTTATGCTTTATGTCAAGGTCTGGTCCCTCCATGCCTGCTATTGTGGATGTAATTCATGTTGGATCTGTAGCGGAGGCCTTGGATAGTATCATTACCACAATCCATGAGATCCACTTGTTCCCTCCCGAAGCCTCTATTTCTGAAGGTCCCTCTCTCACGGTCTCCTCCCCTGAGAAGCCCCATTACAATATCAGACCCAGGGAGAAGAAACCACCAACTTGGAATGTCTTGGGGAGGCTAGGCCCCCATCCCATATCGGTTGGTCCTCGGAAAGCCAGAGGTAGGATGTCGAATCTCTCCAAAGCAAGGTTATGATCCAAAATTGATATAGTTGATGGGAAACATATTTCTATGTTAGGGATGTTTAGAGAAACGCAGACCCCCACCCCTGGTTGAAAATGATTATTGTTTCTTTCAACTATCGAGGGCTTGCTAGTAGCTCTAAAAAACTAGCTCTTAGGGACTTATTCAGTCGTATGAACTGATGTTTTACTGCTTCAAGAAATGTTGGGCTTTAGAAAAGAGATAAAGGGAGATTTATCCAGGCTGTTTCCAGAATGGTATTTCTAGACCCTCGATGCTAAAGGGAGGTCAGAGGGCTTAGAAATGGGAAGCAGAGATGGAAGATTGAAGGTAGTAAATTTTTGGGGAATGGAACAAGCTCTTGGAATGGAGGTCTACTCTCTTGACCTCTATTCTTCCTTAATGATAGTAAATGTGTATGGCACGTGTATGGACATGGTTCCTTTTTTAATACCTTCTTCTCCAAATCCTTATTAGGGAATTTGAATATGGTGATTGGAGGAGATCTGAACCTTTCTTTGCGGTTGTCAAAATCCTGGGGTCCCTCAGCTCAGGCCGATCCACTTGCATAATGTTTCTTGAACAAGATAGCCTTGATGAGCCTTGTAGACATAGATCTGATCAAGCCTTGTCCAAATTGGAGGAGCAGAAGAATTGGGGTAGACCAAGTGGCAAAGAGACTGGACCGATTTCTCCTCAATGATGACTTGGTGAGCATAATTTCAATATTCATACATTTCATATGGGAAGGCGGAAATTCAGATCACCTTCTTATCCTTATTGAACTAATAGGCCCTAATAAGAAGCCAGGATCCCCTTTCAAATTTAACCCCTCTTGGTTGAAGGATGAATCCTACAATGAGTTATTTCATTCAACTTGGAGGTCGGGTGACGAAGAGCTGGGAAGGGACAAAGGCTTCCTCTTCATGGAGAAGCTCAAGTTAATGAAAAAGGTCTCGTTGGATTGGGCAAAAAAGAAGAGATTGGCAAAGGATGAATCCCATTACAAGAATGGAGAGGAACTTGATCAACTCAAAATCCAGAAGAAGATGGATATGAAACTAGCGAGAAAAGGGATAGAATCAAGTTGCTAGAAACAAATCAAAGGGAAATCCTATTGGAAAAGGAAGAGAAGTGGAGACTCAAAATTCGCACCATCTAGTTGACAGCGGGGGCTGAAAACTCAAAATTATTCCAGAACTTTGCAAAAATAAGGAAGAACATCAACACTATCTGGAGCATGAAGACAGAGGAAGGGAGAACAGAAAAATCCTTTGAAGAGCTAGCCCTTTTGGGAAACAATTACTTTAAATCCCTCTTCAAAGCTCCATTTGAAGCATCTATTGCGGAGGTGATCCGAGTGGCACAGTTTTTCCCTCGCTATGCAGAGGAGGAGGAAAACAAAAATATCATGCAACCTGTGTCTAGATAAGAGGTGGAGGGGATCCTAAAGTCAATGCAGAAAGACAAAAGCCCAAGCCCGAATGGGTGGACTATGGAATTTTTTCAACATTTCTTCGACACTCTAGAGGAGGAGTTGGCAGGGGTGGTTGAAGAATCTAGGGTCAATGGGTCCATCTACCAACCATTTAATTCAACTTTTTCAGCCCTTATCCCCAACAAGGAGGACCCAAAATCATTTGAGGACTTCAAACCCATTTCTCTTTGCAACTGAAACTATAAATTCATAGCAAAGGTGATTTTTGTTTGGTTAAATCCCATCCTATCTAGGAACATCTGAAAGGAGAAGTTTGGATTCCTGGATGGTACGCAGATCAGTGAAGAAATTGGAGTGGCCCAGGAAATGCTTCATAGTCTCAAAAGGGGTGAGAAGAAAAGAGTTGTTGTTAAAATTGATGTATCCAAAGCATATGACCACATAAGTTGGCTCTATCTTCAACTTCTCCTGAAACATCTAGGGTTGGGGATCACTTTTATAAACTAGGTGATGTGATACATCTAAAAAATTAGCTTTTAAATTTTGATTAATGGGGAAGCTACCCCATTTTTCCAGAGTCAGAGAGGCCTACGTCAGGGTTGTCCTCTTCTCTTTCTCTTAGCAGTTGAAGGTCACAATTAGATTATCCTTGAAGAAATAAGGAGACTAGATATCAAAGGGATTGAGGTAGCTGTCAATCTCAACATAAATCACTTATTGTTCGTTGACAACATCCTTTTTTTTAGCTCGGGTAGTAGTCTAGAAATCCGGCTTGTTAAAGAAATTCTAGACCTTTTCCTCAAAGCAACGGGACTGAGTATCAATGGTCAAAAATCCTCTGTAACTATTGAAGGTTTCTCAAGGGTGGAGGCTGAAAGGATTACAGAAGAGCTCCCCTTCGAAGCAAAAAATTTATCGAACAGGTTCAAATATCTGGGGTTCTTTCTAAAGCCCGATTATTATATGACCTAGGACTGGCACTGGTTGGTGGAAAATATTGAAGCCAGAATAAAGCATTGGAGTTTCAAATGGATGTCCCCGGCGAGAAGACTAGTTTTGATAAAGTTGGTTGTTTTGGAAATTCTTGTTTACTGGACCGCCCTAACTTGGGTGCCAAAGGAATCCTCTCAAAAATTAGGCGCATATGCAGCAGATTCTTATGGGCAGAGTCAAAGGAGGATTCGGTTCTACCTTGGGTGGCTTAAGAGAAATTGGCTCGAAAATAGGAATGTGGAGGATGGGGTAATAAGGAACCCACTACTTTTGCACCATCCCTGGCAACAAAACTGGGATGGAGATTAATCTCTATGGATAATATTTGGACCTCGGTCATTAAATGGAAATATATTGACACAATTCCATTTGAAGAATGGCTCAGATCACCGGTCAAGAGACACCCACAAGCTTCAGTTGTTTGGAAAGCTACGATGGAATCGATAAACATCATTGAGAAATGTTTGGCATGGCAAGTAGGGAATGGAGAACTGGTCAGAATTGGGCATGATCCCTGGGTGGGTTGCAACGGGGCCTATGATCTCTCTAGGGAGTTGATTAACCATATATCCAATAAAGGGATCCATCGCCTTAGTAATATCGAGCTTGTAGGTCAATCCTCGGTGTGGGGACAGGCGTGGAAAATAAGAGAGGATTTACAAATTGATGATCAGTGGCTGGAGGAGTGGAGAGGGTTTATTATGGAACTTCAAAGATCAAATGTTCGCCTTCATGGGCACCTAGACTCATTGAGATGGGTTCACTCACCTACGGGGAAGTATGCTCCCACGTTCTGATACAACTAGCTAATGTCACAAAAAGGGTCGGATGATCCTGGATGGTGGTTCAAATTTTTATGGAAACTTAAAAGTCCAGAAAAATCCAGGCTCTTCTTCTAGTGCATTATTAAGAAAAAAGTCCCAACTTGGGATAATCTACAAAAAATAAGCAATATAGGACCTGGATGGTGCTCTCTGTGCAAAGGGAATGAGGAATTTATCCTCCATCTCTTCCTTTTTAGCCCTTTCAACAAAAAAATCTGGGCAGAATCCTTGAGATTGTTAAATCTCAATCAAATCTGCGGAGGGTCGTCCATTGATGATGCTTGGCACTCCTGGTGGAATGAAGCCAAGGATGATAGAGTGAAAAATATTCCAATGATCATCACCTGGGGCACCTAGATTGCTCGGAACAGGGTCATCTTTTGGGACACTGTTTTCTCATCAAAGCTCTTAGCAGTGGAAGGGATCTCAATTTTTGAGAATATCCCCATGACCAATACAATTTAAAAAGAGAGGGTCGTCAAGGTAGAATATATTATAGGAGATATCCCCTAGGCATACTTTGACGGTGCCTCAGACCGCCAAAACATATGCGGAGCAGGGATCACTATCCATCTCCCTTCCAGGAAAATTTTAAAAGCCTCAGTGGGACTGGGAACAAGAACTAGCAACTTTGCAGAACTTCAGTCCCTAAAACTTCTTCTTTGCAGGCTTACCCACATAAGTGTGAGAAAGGCCCAAATCTTTGGAGATTATTTGAATATCATCAAATGGTTTAATGAAGAATTTAGATGTCAAAATTATATGTTGTTTCCTCTATTAGAAGAAGTTTTGAACATGAAACATTTTTTTAACGAACTCTTTGTATGTCATATCTACAGGGAACGGAACATGGATGCAGACCTCCTTTATAAGGAGGGCGTACAACAGGCTATGGGATTCTAGTCCATAAAATAATTTGAAGGGGATTCGATCCGCTCCTCAGATCAACTGCCCTATGCTCATTAACAAGTTTCGACCAGATTCTGGGTCACACATCTTTCTCTGTGTCCGTTGGTTTTTTTTTCTTATTACAGTATGAAGTTTGTTACAACAAGCTAGGTCCTGCATAAACATTTCTGATGTCATTTTGTTGGAAGTCATTTTGCTTCTAAACAATCACAAAAACTTTAAGTTTATCCATTCTTACGGGTTGTTTTCCTTTGTTGTAGGAGGCCCGAGTTGTTAAGTTGTTTAAAACTTTCAAATCTTAAAAATTTTAAACAGGTGGTTCATTTTGGCCTCTCTCATTTTCCCTGTGTGGGTTGTTTTCCTCTTGTAGAGGAGGCCCGGGGTTCTGAAAGTGGTGCAGTATTTTTTGTTATTTCACTGCTATGTGGGGTTGGAGGAAACATTGTTATGTCTTTTTCCACAACTCGGTAACTATATGACTCTTTCTTGGTTCTTGCGGGATAAGCGCATACAGTTTTTTGAATTCCATAGGGCATATACTCTGTAAATTTTTATTCTCTCAATAGAAAGTTCAAAACTTTCGTTGGAAAAAGAAAAATTAAAATAAATAAATAAAAATACATACAATTACAATTACAATTTCACAATACTATTACAATTACAATTACAATTTTACAAATATTTTACATACAATTACAATTACAATTACAATCATTTCATAATACAATTACAATTACAATTAAAATTTTACAAATATTTTACATGCAATTAAAATTACAATTACAATTACAATTTTACATACAATTACAATCATGATGCATACAATTACAATTACATTTTTAGAATTTAAAATTTTTAATATTTTACTAAAATTGAATCATGACATGAATAGATACAATTACAATTACAATTTTACAATTTCACAATACAATTACAATTACAATTTTACAAATATTTTACATACAATTACAATTACAGTTTTACAATCTTACATACAATTAAAATTAAAATTTCAATTACAATCATGACATAATATTTAATAAGTATCATGATTTAGTATTAAAAATAAACCTCACGATCGTGATAACTATCGTACAAACATCATATTCGACTAAAATACACATTCAAAATCACTAACATCATCTAATCATCGTGATCATGATCATCTAACAAAACACAAGCATTGTATAACATCATCACAACACAAACATGTAAATTAAGTACATTAAGATGAACATACAATACATGGACCATATATATATATATATATATGGTCCTATATATATATATATATATATATAATTTCAAAAATATACAATTGTAATATAACTGCATATAAATGTAAAATATCTGGTGGTACATCAATACTAGTACTAGTTGAGGCCTGCTCAGTCGATGGTGCAGCCTCATGCTCAGATAGATGACGTGCCTGCTCCGGAGGTGCTTACTGATCAGTCGATGGTGTAGTATGCTCGAGAACTACCTGTTGATGACTCATCGATGGAGCAGCCTACTCAGTGGATGGTGACGCCTGCTCAGATGGACCTACCTCCTCAAATGGACCTGCCTCCTCGGGACTATGTGTCTGCTGAGATGGTGCAGATTGTTCAGACGATGCTTGTTGATCAGGATCAGATGTGGTTTCTCATCATGATCTTCGTCGTGAGGTGAAGGAGGAGGAGGTGGAGTACTGGAATGATGATCACTCCCCTCATGGTCATGATCATGAGATGAGGTGTTGCTCTATCGTGCATCTCCACGACGCCTACCCCTCCTAGCCCGTGCTAGTGCTCTGTAAGCTCCAACGATATGAAGCATGAGGGTCAACATATCATGGGGCCTGCCTTTCCAGAGCTGTGTGAGCCTACGATCAGCCTAGATCTCTCTGATCGTAGGCGGGTAAACTCCCTCATCAACTAGGAGTAAACAGAGTTGGTTGCCCAACTCCATCCTAAATCGGGTGTCTGGCCTACGCCTCACCCCCACGAGTATCTGCACCCGATTAGGATCAGGTCTTCCACCCTAATCCTATGCCTTTTTCATCTCCTTGTCAATATCTACACCTGGATCATTCGGTGGGGGTGGAATCTCATCCCCAACGAATGTCCCAATATCTACAAAATATATAGTACACAATAATAATTAGACATTTTAATTAAAAAAAATTAATAAAACAAGTTAAAGAATGTGTTAAAATAAATTTAATCATTCTAATTAATTAATTAAGACAATAAAATGAAATTATATTAATTTAAAAAAAACACTAATATTACCTCTCGCATCTGGCGACTCATCCTGTGTGAAGAGGATGTTGTTATACCCTCGCCAATCCAAACCGGCATATGGACATGGCACCAGAACGAAGGAGTGATCATCAACGCTAGATAGAAACTCCAGTGCATCAGGAGATATCCTGGCAAGAAAGTCAAACAAGCCCCTCTTGGGCATCATCTGGCCCCACATCTGCATCCGTACATGCAGCATCGACCTACGAGGCTGACGAACAAAAGTAGGGCCTCGTCTTTGGAAACCTCTCAAAAAACAAACAAAATAACTATGAAGCAAAAGGGAAGGTCAACCTCCCACGTGCCTGAGAATGACATCTATCTAATGATGTACAAAACTGCCACAAAAAATTTGCATACCATCTCACAAGTCGTGGCACCTGGAATAAAGAATCAACATAAAATAAAAATGGCCAACTAATGTGTTTCTCGTCACTGGTATAGTGTGCAATGGTCGCCAGAAGTAGTGAGAGGCACCTCACCTCCTCTACACCAAATGAAACAATACATAATTGACCACCAGACACTTGAAAATCTGCAGGAGAAACTATATCGTCCCTAATGTATCTATAGGAGTACGCCAACTGACTCCCTATTACATAGCCGACGGGGACATCTGGGAAATGGGGAAAATCCCGCCCTCTCCTAGATAGGCCAGTACTAAAATATATTTCCTCCTTAGTGGGCATGAACCACTAGCCAGGACCAACCCAGAAAGCTCGTCGGTGGGCATCCCACCTGAAGATCAGCTTTCCCAATAACCCACTATGACCCTTCAGGAATGTAGCCTCCTCATAGAACTTGAGGGGGCCTACTTCCCTTAGGATAACTAGGTGTTTGCCGTAATAAGGTGAGGGTACATAATTCTCTCCCTCTCTCATGCCTCCCACAGGTGAATCACGTTATACTGGTCCTCCATATGTTCTTGTTGTTCCCTTTGTTCTCTCCGTTGACGTCGCTGAATGATTCATATATTAAAATTCAATTTTTTTTTAAATGAGACATGTATGTATATATATATATATATATATATATATATATATAATTTTTTTTGAAAAAACTAAAATTTGGTGCACCAAAAAAAACAGTCACGCACCGATACCGGTGCATACGTTTTTATTGCGCACTGCTCTCGGTGCGCATGGAATTGTTTGCACACCACAAAAGATAGAAGGTACTTTTTCTATGGTGCACTGATGAAATTATCCGCCCCAGGGCAGATAGTTAGTTCAACGCACCACCCAACAATAATACATGGTAAACGGTGCAGTCCTGTAAACGACCGCACCATTGACAATGTACTGTTGTTGGGCAGGCGGTGCGCTGACCTAACTATCCACCCCAAGGCAGATATTTTGGTCAATGATTTTCCCAACAAAAGTACATGGTCAACGGTGTGGTCTTGTAAACAACCGCACTGTTTACTATGTAATGTTGTTAGATGGGTGGTGCGCTGACCTAACTATCCGCCCTGGGGCGGATAGTTTGGTCAATACACCGCCCTCCCGACAATAGTACATAGTCAATGGTGCAGTCGTTTAAACAACCGCACTGCCATATTATTTTAAAAATTAGTCACGGTGCACGTTTTTCCGGTACTGCACTGGAACCCAGTGCGGTTTCCGTTATCACCATTCATGGTGTGGCCCGTAAATTTATAGGTAGCATCGTGAATGGTGCGAGTTGAACGGCACGAGATTTTATTTTTTTTTACAGTTCATTTTAAGGTTTTTTAAAAATATAATCTGCTAAAACGTTTAGTTATTGAGAAACAACTAAAATACCTGTACATTTTCACATCGAGGAGGCATATTCGTTGAGGAATTGAAGAAACCAAATTTGCCCACCGTTTTCGAAAATTCAAACTCCACAAGGTGGGAAATGGATGGCAACAATGTGTGCAATAGGAGCACCAATGGCAGGGTGCCTCACACAAGACAAATTCACACAGGTGCTTGAGAGGTTTGGAGCACTGAAGAAGTAAAAATGACATTTTTACAGTTGGTAATTTATTTTATTTAACCCTATTTTGGTGAACGCGTTTTTGAGACGCACCGGACGGTATTATAGATGGTGCACCACACGTCGTTAGGGTGTGCTAGATTATTGTGATGCACTAGGCTTGTTTATACCTAGAGCACCGGTGCGCTATAGTACTTAGATGCACCGGGTGGGTTTGTACGGAGAGAACGGTGTCTCGGTGTGACAATTTTTAGTATGCACCAGTGTGTTTTGAGGAAAATGCACCGGTGCGGTTTATGATGATAAACGCACCGAACAAAAAACATCTGCAAAAACCTACACCCGCTCAAAACGCATCAGTGCGGTTTATGATGAGAAACGCACTCGACAAAAAACATCCACAAAAACCTCCACCCGCCAACCTCCTATAGAGACCTCTACTACAAACGAATATCTGGGCTATTTTTATAAGGGGTTCCTCAAAAACATCCGCTGGAGGGTCTTTTCCTTGTAGTGTTATAATATACTTACTAATATCCCAATGGCATCATTGTAATTGAACTCCCACCCAATCATAAATTTTGGGAGTTCCTAAACAACCTTTTCTCCATCTATCATTCTAATTTCGTGCATGAGCATAATAAAAGGTTTTAATTTTTTGTAATCCTCCCAATGGAGAATTTATTTGAGCTAATATCCAAACCCCTATGATTAATGTTAAATAAGATCATTAAGGCCCCTCACTAGGGGTAGATTCTCTAATAACCTCAACAATAGATGGTTCTTTCCCAAATCTAACCTCCGAAGGTGCTTGTTTCAGTGCCATGGACATATAGGACGTTCTTTCCTCTTTGTTTGGCTTATAGTTTTTCTCATCCATAAACCCCAAACCACCCTACCACCTTGCATGGGAATCAATCACTTCTTTACTTATGGGTCAAAGGTTATATTGTTAGAATTTTTATCTATCCCTATTTGGGCTTTTTATTTTCTACTCCAACCTTATTTATGGTTGGTAGAAGGATAAGAGTTGGGGACATGTGAATTTTTATTCTTGAAATTAGGTAGAATTTTACTAATGGACTTAAATCCCTTTATATCTACCTCTAAATCCAAGTCTTAAAAACTAAAATTTCCAAAGATTTCCTTTTACAATAGGAATTCAACTAAGAGGACTTACTTATGGGAGGCCTGTGGCCTTTGTTGTCACTCACAACATATGGATTATATTCCTTTTGTGGAGTTGAGGCCAAGGGATGTTGAGTTGGTTCTTTTATCTTGTTAGGACTTAGGAGTGCCTCATGCTTTCCCATTTTCCTTAATATCTTCAATGCTTCCAATTGTTTGGGGCAATTCTAACAATTTTAGGCCCAAAACTTGTGGTTTCTCTTGTTGAGCCCACACCTTCATATTACTAGCATAATTGTATTCCATTGTGATATGCACATAGCTATGATGTCGCCCACATCTAAGGGGTATGCCTTCATAATAGAAAATTTTATAAAAACAATCTTCATCTTGTTGGATAACCAATTATCCTACCAATCCTTTACTAACTCCAAGGCCTACTGATGATCTTTCCATCATGATGTATTCAATGTCCCAAACAGATAAATAAATTTCATAAAAATTCTCGATGGAGTTCCCTATTTCTTCATAAACATCCTCCAAACATAATATTTGTAGTAGCCCTAATATTCGAATCCATATTGGGAAAATTTCCTCTTCGACCAACTTGGCATCAAAGTCTACATGCCTCTTCTTCAAGAAAAGGTATTGGGAGCCCCACTTCCATCTACTCTAAGAACCTTATTTATCTCTCCTTTATCTTATAGACCCAAACCCACCACCCCTTGGGCAAGGTCATTATGCAAGTGTGTATCCTATGAGAGATTCAAAGTTTAACCTTGTTCTATCCTTTAAACATTAATAAGACATCTTTTTGGCATGAAACCTTACTATAATTACCTTCCCTTGAAGATTCAAAACATTATTTAATTTGTTTTTGAACACAAATTTAAACTCCTCAATTTTGGATTTGTTTTATTTTAAATGAATTTTCTTATTTTATATTTGCGCTCTCCTTCTATCAATGGTTTCCTATGGCTCCTTTGTTCCATTATGGATGAGCCACTCATTAGTTTAAATTATGGGTGATTACCAGTAAAACCTATCTCATGTCGTTCGGTACAAATCCTTGGAGAGTTACAGAAATTAAATTAAATATCCCCATAGTATGTTTGAGGTGGGATAAACACCCTCTTTATTTCATAACCACATTTAGTGATTTAATCACCATTAAGGATGGAGAAGGCCTGTGTGGTTCACTTTGTATGTGATTAGTGAGGTAGCATGTAATCAACTAAGCATCCTTCAAGGACTCTCTATATATCCCCTTTGTCTCTATGTTTGGTCATGTTACCTTCTCAGTTATACCTAGAAAATAAGGGAGGACTCCATCATCCATTGGACAAGACACCGGTCAAAATTTTAAAGAACAGAAGTCCAATAGGGAAATTTTTCCCCTTTCCTTCTCTCTCTTCTTCTATTTTATTATCTCTTCTTTGTCTATTTAAATTTTGGACAAGGGAGAGTTGTAAAAAATGTCAGTAGTATAATAAAACTATGTAAAAGGCTTAGCCTCGTGGGACCTGGTTACTATGGAATTTTCTCCAGAGTGTTTTTTTCACTTAATTAATTATTTTTGCTTTTTAGCGATAAATATTTAATTGTGTTTATTTACTCACATCCTTCAAAGCTGGAGTGTGTCTTAATAACTAGGCCTTGAGGGTGTTTTCTAAGTCTAGAGTCAATGTATATTACCATGCTAGGCATTATCTTGAGTCTTGCGAAATTGCATTAGGTTTCAATAGGATTTTTTAATAATTAAAAATTTCTCGCATAACAAGAAATATTAATTAAAATTTATGTAATAAATAAAAAAGTGGTACTAGGAAGACTCATATGGCATGTAGGTACTTTTATTTCATGCTTAGAGTACCAACATTACCTTATTAACCACTTTGGGGTGCAAATATTAAATTTTCCTCATGAAAAAACACTTTTACTCATAAAGTGAGGAAAAAGACATAAAAACTTAGGATATTAAACAACTAGAAACATGTCTTCGACTAATATAAGTCTCTCAACCACTTGAAGTGAGTTAAGATAGCACTCAAGAGTGAGTTAGGAGGTCGAATTAAGAAGCTTGATTCAAGGGCCAAGTTGGCTCCTAGTTGCTGCTATTGAGGCTAAGTTAGAGGTCGAGTTGCCTTATAGGTGGAAGCTAAGTTTGAAGACTTGATATAGGTTCGAGTTGGAGTGGTAGATTCCCAAGTTAACTCAAACATGTGGAGAGTACATTCCTCCTTTACTTACCTTCGTTCTCCCACTCGGAGACTCGTCCCTCCACTTGGATGCCTACGCATCCCTTCCTTGCCCACGCATTCTTCACTTGGAGACTATGCATGCATATATTTGGAACTCACACCCTCCACTTGGAAAATTATGCTCTCCCTTGGTATCTCCTCCCTCAATTCTTATAGATTGAAGCATTCCCCTCTATTGTAAGCTAGTCGTGGAGTGTGGGAGAAATTTTGGAAGCTCTGTTGTTATTGTATTTCTCTGTATTTTTAATAAAAAATTCTTTGGAGGCTACATGGAGTGTTGACTTGTGTGGTTGCTTAGATATTTCATGAGGTAACTTTTTATTGGTTCTATTTCACTACTTTGAATTTGTTATTATAGGCCTTGATAGGGGCATTGTTTCCCAAAGGATAAGAGAAACAATATTGGTTGTTTGTTTGTATTTTTTATAGTTTTGTATTTTGGAATTGAAATTTACATGTGTTTCTTGGTTGAATTTCATGTTTACTCAATTTCCATATGCAAACTTCACCTATATTAACTAATATCTTGGAAAGATCTTAAGAATTTGCAGGTTCCTCAAAGCTTTAAGACTTGGAATCATCCTCAGTTGGAGTATTTATCTTCAACATACAAAAGAAGCTATATTCCCACCTAGCACCAATTTTAATCTTTGTATGCTTTGAAGATTTCCCCAACATATTTCTTCTCTCTTCTTAATCAAAATTCTACAAAAAAATCCTCAAAATTCTTGGTTCAATTTTGTGAGATTTTATTGTTAAATCAAGCAATTTGAAGCGCTAATCTTAATTTTTTCCTAACAATAGTAAAATCAGCCAAGAAAATTTCATTTAGTTTGACTTTTCTTGGTTGTTATATAGTATGAATTTGTATATTTCATTCTACATTTGTACTTATAATATTTTGGGAATTTTGTACTAATAATTGTGGGTGTTCGAAAGTGTTTTTGGGTATCTTTCACTCCCATTTGCTAACTATTTTTTTGCAGGTTAGTGAAAATACAAGGGGCAGTGCAGCCTAATTTTCATCATATTGGAGCATTCAATCACCCAATAAGCTACCAATAACCATCCATTTTGTAACAAGTTGATAGAAACCTCATTTTCCCTTTATTTACAAGGGATACCCATCACTACAAAGTCATTGTAATTTTGAGTGAGTTGGGAGAGTCTTCTAGGCATCCCATTCCCCCTATCTAGCGAGGGGGCTCTTGTGTGTCCTTGTCTTATTTTCATGGTGTGCTTTCATTGGACTTAAAATTAACCTTGCACTACAAAATAGTTAGATTAGTTTTATTTCATTTCTATTGATTAGATTTCAATTTATGCTTTTATATTAGATTTCATTTTTTGCAAAAGTAATGAACCTTCCCTTTAAGTCCTTGTATGCTCTCAGTCATTGCAAGCATAACTTAATCCATGTGCATGATTAGAGATTACTTGTTGGTGGTATAGTTTAATTAGGGGAAAAAATTCATGGTGTGCTTTCATTGGCCTTAAAATTAACCTTGCACTCAAAATAGTTAGATTAGTTTGCTTTCATTTCTATTGATTAAATTTAAATTTATCCTTTTAGATTAGATTTCATTTTTTACAAAAGTAACGAACCTTCCCTTCAAGTCCATATATTCTCTCAGTCATTTCAAGCATAAATTAATCCTCGTGCATGATTAGAGATGACTTATCGGTGGTGTAGTTTAATTAATGAAAACCAATTTTACCATTTATCGTAAGATTGGGGGGGAAAAGGGTTGACTTGTGAAATCAGAGGTGTGAGCTAATCTCTCCTTCTATTGGATCTCCTTGCAACTATTCAACTTGTGAAATCAAGGGAGTACTCATTGAAGCAAAGCTTCCTCATGTTGGATCTCCTTGTGACTTTCTCAAACCCATTTGAAGGATAAAGGTGAAAGAGGAAACAAATATTAGAATAGTCTTATTTTCTTCTAATCACGTGGATCACCACATATCCATCACTTCACATTCACTAATAGTTCCAAGTAAATATAATCTAATAAAATTTACCAAGAACATTTTCCAAAACATTTCGCAACAACATGTTCATTTGGACCACAATCATATTATCGAGGTCTATTTTCAAGCAACACAAGCATTCTTTTAATGGCATTAGTCTTTCTAGTTATATCCTTTGTTTATGAATATTTCATTTATGTGATTTTTATATCATCTACTTGTGAATTGTATTTACATAATTCTAAGTCCCATGTCATGAAATATATGTTGGTTGAATGAACTCTTGTGTAATTTCAATTAAATCCTAGAACTATTTTCTCATTTACTAAAGTTTAATCAACCTTAGTTGTTTTAGGGACTATCCCCCTTGGCTTCACTATGAGTTAGCCTATAGAGAGGAGTCGATATTGTGACAGCGACTCGATTCGAGACTCGCCCACAAGGCCATACTTGGTGGATTAAATATTTCTTCCACATATACCAAAGGTGTGGATTAGACAACAATAGGCCACACACCCCTTTGAATGCTACCCATGGATAATCCATGGTCAAGTAGCCTAACATTTCCAATGTGTCCTCCTCCAGTGGGACCGACCCTTCCTACCATATTCATCCTAACTCAATTGGAGTGTTAGGTTGGTTGAGTCTTGAGATATGCTCGATCCATGACTCGTATATCAAATGATTGTTTAATCTACTGCTTTGTCTTCCATCTTCACCAAACATTGTTTGCCAACTCAACCGCTGTATTTTCTATGTGGCCCAAAGACTTTAACTAGTTTAGTAATTTCTTATATTTGATCACTTACATAAACTCCTTAAAGTCTCAATTCACCAATCATATTCTTAATTACCTGCTCCTTTTCTATTCCACTTATTAAGTATATTTTATTAATAGATAAACTTTTACTCTAATAACGTTATGTTATGCAATGATAGGTTCTCAATGGTGTACTACAACTTCTAAATATAACTCATCTACTTCCATTGCCAAAAACTCCCTTTCTATTCCAATTTATATGAACCCATTTTCAAGTTTCCCTCTCAAGTGATAATTATCATGACATAATTAGCAAACCAAACTATATTTTATCTATTCTAAGAAAAAATCCATGAATTTAGAGATCGAAATATTGGACTTCCTACTTTTATTTTCAAACTGAAAAATAATATTTAATCTTTATACCACAAGCATTATATTTTAATTGTGGAAGTATTTTTAAATAGAAAGAGTATCAGCGATCGATACAACAACATTGACACATCATAGATACCTACCGATGATAGTCACATAAGTATGATATTATTATTACTAGATTTTGATTGATATTTGAAGATGTATATGGATTTAAAATTGGGAAAAATATCTATATAGTTTTGGTAATGATTATCGTTAAATATTGATCAAAATTTCAAGATGTGGATGGATTTAAAATTGGAAAAAAAAAATGAACAGCTTGGAATGATTTCAAATTAGGTAGAATAGGGTGAAATTATAAATCTAGATAATTAGATGTTATAAAATTAGATGATGAATTCTTGAGCATGTATGAAATTTTTGAAAAATCATGTAATAAGGAAAAATCCTTAATTATTTTCCTCCATTAGGAAATTTAGAACATTATTTCATATTTATTAGCGAGTAAACATAAGTTAAACATGGAGTGCTTATCTATATGTTGGGAATAATTTTCATGGTGTTCGAATAGAATATAAGATCTAATTTGCACAAGGAATGTGTCGATATAACATACATCCTTTCCAGCAAATTCACAACACAACATATTGAAACATGAATGTTGATGATGGCTTTAATAGATACCCAATTGTAAAGGTGGCTTTAATTGAAACCCAAACCAACTTTGTTGTTGGGGCATAACAAACACCAATATTTTTCAATATTGCTCATTTGGATTCAATAACCATATGCGATGGAAATTAATGTTTTGTAGACATTTTGAGCAAACCTTTCACCTACTCTCTAGCATGATAGAGACAAACCACACAAATGAAAAGAGTAAAACCCTAAATATATGACAAAGTGTGTAAGAGGAGGAAGAAGCCCTAACTTGGATTCTACGAGTACATGAGATTTTTATGAGATACATAAGAGAATTTTGTTCCATAACACACCAATGAACAAAGCTTCTGGAATTTTATGAGACCGAGTTATTTTCTTGAAGTTTGCAGATATCATAAGCACATGTATTTTCTTTTGGTAACCATATTTCTATGTCATTTTCTAAAATATTAAAGAGACGACATGTAAAAATTATTTGAATTATTTAGAATAGTTTTTGAGAAACAAAGATATTCTATTTTTGGACATGGAAAGACATGACATATAGAGAAATTTAGTGGGATTCTTTTTACAGATAGAAAGACATAAAATATTAGAAATTTTTCATTGATTTTTCTACACATTGAAAATGAAAATTTGGTTACATCAAATGAGCATTAGCGTATGGAGTGTTGTTTGTGGTAAATAGAAAAAACCCACACGATGAAAGCATAGTAGAGTAGACACTTAACAAACACTAATGTTCATTTAACAATGTACTCAACTCCACTATTTAAATTTGACAAAAGGGTAGAAGGGTTCAATAAATAAAACTATTTTGGATAAACTCCCTCAATGTTTCTTTTTTTATTAAGGAAATAATTTACTGTGTTAACAACAGATAAAAGCACACTATGTTTACAAACATATTAATGCATTCCAAGTGTTGATACAACAAAAATAAGGTAAGTGTCAAAGTAGTAGAATTTGATACCAAGCATGTTTTATTAGATATTTTAGTTTCAAAATGTAGTTATGTTATATTTACATTCAAATATTCTATGAGAATTTTTAGAGATAATGATTTAAATCCTTATGGCCAAAAAAAAATATGAGTTTGATGACTGAAAAGATAAAAAAATGGTCTTCACTAGGAAAGGAAGACACAAATATGAGAATAGAGGTGATAAATATTAGACCTTTTTAAACCTTGGTAAGTAGACTTTACACTCACTCAACCTACTAGACAATTGAATCTTAAAAACTAGTCAAAAATATTGTTCTAATAATGCTAAAATATGTTAACATGTACGATAGAAAAATATATAGATAAAACTCATTGGTCTGCCCTAAATCACCACTTCTATCAAGTAGGAAAAATAATTTCATCATATTTGTTAAATCAAGACATAAACATAGTATATGGTTTGTCAAAACCTTTTATTGCTTTCTCATTAATTCTAAAATGAATTTGCAATAGGAAAAATACAAGCAGCTAGTTCATTACTTGTTGTTGAACTGAATGAATACACCTATACCCCTAATTTTATCCTTTATATACTAGGGAGAAGAGTAGATACAACTAATTTAGACATATGTACAATAATGCCTCAATTGGATAAGATCTAGTGGATATAAACATGCATCCTTCTAGAGATATGCACCCTTATATTCATGCATGTGCTTCTCTAGATTTAGACTTAAGTTATAATTAGAAAACTACTAAATAAGCCGAAACTAACACATGAAACTACATGTGTCTAGTTTTATTTTGAAACAACAATAATATCCTATAACTGGAATTTAAGGATGATATTACAAATCCATAGTTGGCACATGCATTCATAAGCAATGATGGAATCCTAAATATAGTGATGCACACTCTAGCTTTATTTAATGTTGTGCATGTGATTAGATAAGCTAAAATAATGCCTCTTCCATCTTATAATATTCTTACTAATCTTGTAATAGCACCAATGCAACTAAACTCCCACCTAATCATAAAATTTGACAGTTTCTGAACAACCTTTTCTCCATCTATCATTATTTCCTGCACGACTATAATAAAATGTTTTAATGTTTCTATAAGCCTCCCAATGGAGAAGTTATTTGAGGGAATGGCTAGCCAGACGCCTATAATTAATGTCTATGAATATCATTTAAGTTCCTCGCTAGGGGTATATTCTCGAAGAATCCCAACTATAGATAGTTCTTTTCCAAATCTAACCTCTGAAGATGCTTGTTTATGTGCCATGTACATATAAGACGTTCTTTCCTCTTTGCTTGGCTTCTAGTTTTTCTCATCCATGAACCCTAAACCCCCTGCCACCTTCCTTGGGAATCAAGCACTTCTTTACTTACAATTCAAAGGTTATATTTGGAGGATCACAATTGAGAAGAATGCTCGAGAGGCCTTGCACACTTCATAATCCAAGTTAGGGATTTCAAATGTTCCCACTTGGGCTTCTTTTTCTACTCCAACCTTATTTATAATTTTTGAATGGATAAGGGTTGAGGATATCTGACTTTTTATGTTTGAAAGGCTAGGTAGAATTTTTCTAATGGAATCCAATCCCTTTGTATCTACCTGTAATCCCAAGTTAAAAATAAAATTTCCAAAGATTTCATTTTAAAAGAGGAATGTAACTAGAAGGACTTACTTTTGGGAGGCCTATGGTCTTTTTTATCACTCACAACAACTGGATTTTATTCCTTTTGAGGGCTTGAGTCCAAGTGCCTCTCAGTTGGTGCCTCTATCTTGCTAGAACTTAGGGATGCCTCATGCTTTCCCATTTTCCGTAATATCTTCAATGCTTGTTTGGGGTGATTCTAACAATCTTAGTCCCAAAACTCTTGGTTGCTCTTGTTGAGACCACACCTTCTTATTATTATCATAATCATAGTCCATTGTGATGTTCCCATAGCTATTACATAACCCACATATGAAGTATATACCTTCATAATCGATATTTTTCTAAAAACAATCTTCATCTTGTTAGATAATTAGTTCTTTTGTCAATCCTTTACTTTAAGATCTAATGATGATCTTTCCATCATGAATTATTTAGTGTCCCAGAACGATAAATTTACTTCATAAAATTTCTTGAGGGAGTTCCCTATTTCTTCAAAAACATCCTCGAAGCATTTTATAATTTTAATGTAGATTCAAAATTGTTCATGTAATTTACTAAGACATAAGACTCAAATCTACTCTACTCTACTCATCTGCGGAAGCAAATTCATGATTGAGAATAAAAAACATGCATCATGGTTCAACACACATACACAGAGATTTATATAGGGGAAATAAACTGCTCAAAACCCCTTCATATCTATATTGCATTAATCAAAGAATGTGGATGAATACAATATGCTTGCTCAAGCTTGAGCATAATCTGCACAAGTATCTTCTATCCTTCGCCTCACTAACTTAATTTGGCCAAAACTTAGCCAATTTTACTAGCCTCCAAGCTCATATTTCCTTGTATTGTTTGATGAGGAACTATCCCCCTATTAATTATGTAAATTGCTCATTGAGAATTGCACAATTCTATTAGGCCCTTATTTGACTACATGTACCACCTGTACAATTCGGAAAATTCTACAATTGATAGTACACTTCCCTTGAACTCCAATCTCAACTGGGTAACTCTAATTTTATGCATGCATGAGTTAATTTAGGTTTATTTATTAGTCAATTGGTTAAACATTGAAGTTCCACCCCACTGTTAGACCTCCCACTAGTTCCTCCAACAGTTGGAACTAGTTTAACTGACCTTAACTCAATTTAACTAAATTAAATTGTTACAACTGAAATTAAATCAACCTAGGCTCCTAAAATTTAGGAATCATTGTACACAAATCAAGTTCAGCCCACAACTCAAGTTAATCCCACTAAGCTAACTGAGTGATAATAACTCGATTAACTCATTCAAGTTGTTTAGTGATGTGGAATTTCGATTTACTCCTAATTTAATTCAAGGGAAAATTAAATTAGGAATTTATTACTGCATTTTCAACACTCCCTCTCAACAAGAAAGGGATTATCACATACCCCAATATTGCCTCTATGGAACTCAAATTTTCCTCTTGATAAGGCCTTTGTAAAAATATATGCATCTTGTTCCTTTATAGGAATGTATTCCAACAACATGATCTGCCTCTACACACAATCTCGTAGATGGTGGTACTAGATATCAATGTGCCTGGATCGATTGTGAAAAACTAAATTCTCAGATAGTTTGATACAACTCTAAGTGTCACAGTAAATCATAGAAGGATCCATCATCTGACCAAATAACCCACGAAGAATCTTTCGATCCAGATAGCTTTACAAGTTGCTTGATTGGCAGCCATGTACTCTAATTCTGCTGAGTCGAGTGCAATTGATATCTTCTTCCTGCTATAACAAGAAACTATTATTGACCCAACACTGAAAATTACTCCTAAATTTATCTTCCGATCTAATGGACTCTCTACCCAACCCACATCTCTAAATCCTTGAAGCTTCACTCCCTATTTTTGTCTGTACCAAAGGCCAAACAGAGTAGTGCCTATAAGGTAGCTCAACACATGTTTTGTCACCTTCCAATACAGTTTGGTTGGATTAACCATTGCTTAAATAATTTGGTTAACTGCATAACGCATGTCTGGTTGTGTGTTCACCAAATACATAAGTGAACCCATAAGATGCTTGTAGATAGTAGCCTCCACTTCCTCACTTGAAGTGGCACACTCCTTCCTCCAACTTCCTACTAGAGGAGTTTCCATGGGTTTTCTACTCTTCATGTGAAACTTAAAGTCAGTATCTTGTTGGCATACATTCCTTGAGAGACAGACATTTCCCCACCTCCTTGCCATACTTCCAAACTGAAGAAATAATGCATGAGTCCCATGTCCTTCATCTCGAATTCTCTTGCAAGATCCTCTTTGCAATATTTGATCAACTTTTCATAACTGGTTAAAATAAAATCATCGCCATATAATAATATAATCAACAATTTACCTTCAACAAAAATATGGTAAAGGTTTGCATCTGCTTCACTTTTGGTGAAGCCCAACTTGGTGAAATGGTTTTTGATCCTAGTGTACCAAGCACAGGGTGCTTGTTTCAATCCATACAATGCTCGCTTGAGTCTGCACACATGCGACTCTTTGTCGAAGGTCTCAAATCCTTCTGGTTTTTCAATGCACACCTCCTCCTCAATCACTCCATTGAGGAATGTTATCCTCACATACATTTTATGTATCTTCTGTCCCATATGCGCTGCAAGTTCTAGAATTGATCTGATAGAAGCTTACCTTGATACTGGAGCAAAGGTCTCCTAGTAGTCAATTCCCTCCACCTGAGAGAACCTCTTGGCCAGAAATATAGCCTTGTGTTTCTTGATGCTTCTATGTGTTGCTTGCTTCACCTTGTAGATCCATCTCAAACATACCAACGAATTGTTCTCTGGTCTTCGGACCACTTCCCAAACATTTTTTCTGACAATGGAATCATATTTCTCTACCATGGCATCAACACGCATAGGTTGCTACACTGCTTCCTCGAATGAGGATGGTTCTATCTCTACTAGCTCACTCATCAAAGCCATGTAGCCTTTGTATCGATTTTGTGACCTCCTCTACCTGCATTGGCATGTGGGTGCTCCCACATTCTCTATAGCATCATGTAATAATCTATCAGCTTCACTGGTGCGCTTCCTTCCTTCTTTGGATGTCTCTGCATGAGTGGGTGTCTCCACTCTCTGTTCCTCTGCTTGTGGCTGATCCACAACATCTTGAGGTTCTTCCTTTGGAGCTAAAATCTCCTCATCAGAACGCAATTGAAGCTCCTTAACAAGAGAACACATCATTGTATTCTCCTCATCAAACTTCACATCTCTACGAACAATTTTCATTTTGAGAGATGGCAGGTACAACTGATAGTTGTGAGGTGTATCGGTGTACCCCAAAAATATTCTCAACTTTGCTGACAGCTCTAGCTTTTTCCTTAATTCCTTGGAAACATGACAATAAATTGATGAACCAAAGATCCTGAAGTCTGACACATCTAGTTTCTTCAATAAAAAATCTTCTTCTAGTGTTCTCATCTCAAAAATCCAGTGAGGACTCTTTTTCGGCAGATATATCGTTGTGTTGCATGCTTCGACCCACAAGTGTAGTGGTAGGCCATGATCATGCAACATTTCCCGTGCAGCTCCCACAATACTTATTTTCTTCCTTTGAGCCACCCCTTTTTGTTTTGGGTTATGAGTTGTCGTCAACTCCCGTCGAACGCCTTCCTTTGCACAAAAAATTTTAAACTCATTTGACACATATTCACCACCATTATGATTCCTGAGAACCTTCACTTTCATGCCAATTTCTTTCTCAACAAGTGCTTTCAATTCAAAAAAATTGGAGAATTTATGGTCTTTCTTCTGCATGAAGAAAATCCAACACTTACATGAGAAATCATCTACAAATATAACATAATACTTGTGCTTGGTGGTGGAGGTTGTCGAGAAACATCCAAAAACATCATAGTGGATCCTTTCAAGGATTGCATGTGCCTTGTTATCCCGATTGTTTAAGGTTGATTTTGTGTACTTCCCCAAGGTACACCCTTTCCATGTATTATGTTTCTCTAGTGCTCTGTTTGGGAGTCTTCTTGTGATCTGTTGCATGATCTTCAAAGCTCCATTATGAAAATGGCCAAGTCTTCTATGCCATAATTCACCTGACATATCAGCTATGCACCTTCTCTGCCTTTGTGCTCAAATCAACATAGTTTGTCACATCCATAGTCTGTCACATCCAGCCTATAGAGGTTCTTCACCCGAACCCCGATTTTCTTCACTTGTCTAGTGGCGATGTACCTCAGGAATGCCTTTCCTTTGTTGAATATCACATCGTAACCACAGTATTCAAACACCACGACTAAAACCAAGTCCTTATTTAGACCCGGAACAAACATCACATCCTTGAGCCTAAGAGGGGAGCCAAAATTCCTCTGAAAAGTAACTATATCGATACCTATCATGCTATACCTCCCATCATCTCCCATCTCGATGTGCATATGGAGGTCTTTCTCCACCAAGTAACTGAAAAATTCTCGATTTCCCGTCATATAAAATTAGGCCCCGCTATCCAGATACCACACACTACCCATCATTATGCTTGCCATGCATGCAATGAGGGTAAAATAAAGCTCTAATTTTGAACCTATAGCTTCACCTACCACTCCTCCTGAGGTCTTTTTTCCCGCCTTCTTGTGTGGACACTTTGTGGCATAGTGTCCCAGTTCATGACAGTGAAAACACTTGATTTTGGACAAGTCTTTCTTCTTGCCCCCTTTACTGAAATATCCTTCAGATTGGGATTTCTTCCCTTTCCCTTTATTTTCCTTTCCATCCAAGGCATAATGCTCCTCATCCTCAACCTTGAATGAAGTCTCATCTCTGTTGCTCTGCCTTATTTCTTCTTGCACTATATCAAACCATAAGTGCTCCAAGCTTGGTAGTTTCTCTCTACCATTTATGAAATCTTGATAATTGTGCCATCTCTTGGGAAGGCCTAAAAGAGCTATAGCTACCAAATATTATTCAGGGAAAGTAACATTGTCCCCTCCAATTTCATTAAAACATTGTATAAACTTTCTCAAGTACTGGGAAATTGATTTAATCTTTTGCATCTTGATACTTCGAAGCTTGTCCTTGAGTGTCAGCTTCATGTGATCACTATTGTTCTTAAAAAAATCTGTCAGTGTTTTCCATATTACGAACGGAGTATCTTTCCAATGGAGATTCGAGATAATATGATCTTGAACTCCCTCCAATATGATTCTCCTCACTTTAGCCACATCCTTATTCCACTTAACAAGATCCTGGGCATAAAATGTTGGGGGTTTTGCTACATATGTCTTAATGTATTCTAGTATCCCATTGGCAGCCAATATTTTCTCCATATGGATCTTCCATGCCACAAAATTTGTGGTTCCTTCCAAAGCATACTCGAGCTTGAGTCGAATGAAAGTCATCTTCTCATTCCAAGAGAAAACCTGCAACACAAATCTTCAAACCTGAACCTCCTGTAATGAAAAATTTTAATTCTCTTCTCTATTGTTGGTCACTTTAATTGCTTATTAATTTAAACAATCAAGTGCTACATAAATTTTCAACCCAGGGAAGTCTGTTTATTCCAAAGGAAATCACACACTCTATATGCTCAATCTCAAAAGTAATGAAAAGTTGTAGTAAAAATTACACTAATCACACCTTGCTTCAAACAGACTGAAGTTCTACTTTGAGTTACAGCAAAAACAATCTCTCTATTGCAGACAATTATCAGAAGAATCCTGGATTATATTAAGAAAACAACAATCTAGGAAAAGAAACCAATCTACAGAAGAAAAGACCAATTATGCTATAACAGAGAACAGGACCCTATTCCCCAAGTAGGAATATTCAACACCTGTTTTTGACTACCACGCTTTCACAAACTCGTTCTGTAAACAAGATTACCAATTGAAATAATCAACGATTACCTAGGAATGAATTATATGAAAACAATGCAACAATCAATGGAAACAAAGTTTCAGCAATAGATAACAAAGTTCCAATAATGCATAAATAATTTCAGCAAAACAGAGTTTTAACAAGGCGTGAATGAAAATAACGATTAACGCACTACGGAAATTAATGGGTGAATCTTGTGAGGAAGGTGGGCCCTTTCCTTCTCACAAGATTCCCCTGAAAAAGGAATTAAGAAGAAATGCTCATAACAATCTTTTATTCATCTGTCAAATGTAACATATTACAAAAAGATCCACGTTCCTTCTCTATAATTCCCTTCGAACTAAACCTTCCGTAGTCCCCCTCTAATGCTGATGTCTCCTCTATTTGAAGAGGAGACATCTATTACATATTTGATTACATCATGCAAATCCTATTCTTAACCCGATCTGATCTTCTATGCTAGAATAGGATATTTTGTTCTTCCATAGAAAAAATGCCATTATAATGGTTGTGATGGTGCCGGCTTTGAGGTACAGTTGTTGCGGCCAGTGTAACAGCTTCCTTAATTATCTTTTCTTGTTGTTGTCGTTCCTGAAATACTGTTTCAGCATCGCAAATCACGGACTGTTTCAGCGACGGGATTTGCGTATTGTTTTGACTGTATCAGCAACGCGGTCTTCAGACAGCAACGACGAATTAACTGCAGTCTTCAAACTGTTTTAGCAACTATATATTTCCGATTAATGGCTAAGTATGAAATTAATATAAAATTACATGTAAAACAAGTTAAACATATAGTAAAGAGAAGAAATGTTATATACCTTTGGAAGAATAGATTAAAGTGATAATATAGGCTTTAAATATGGACTGGAAAAGGATGGAATGATAGAAAAATGTATGAGAAAAAAGGTAAATTACAGGGTCCTAACATCCCCCCCAACTAAAAAGGTTGCATGTCCTCAGGAAACTTCAATCTGAATCAAATTCCGAATACTGGCTCTTGGCATGCAAGTTACTTATGCAGTAGCTATAGAAGGTAATGTCTGTTAAAGCTCTGAATCCTTGCACATTTTGCAGCCTTTGCCAGGCTGTTGCTTCATCCTTCTTGGCCAACCTATGATGAGCATGATATTCCTCTGCTGGCATCCACAGAATAGGAAAATGGAAGTGATATCCTATCCACTTTTCAGTGCATTGCTGGACACATTTGATGTAATCGGGTACCCTAGAGATTTTTGTTTCAAGATTAGTAGGACTGAAAGGATTGTGCTCCTGCTTTTCCTTAGAAGATTGTTGCCAAAACATGTTATTTGCTTTTAAGGAAGCAATTTCTTTGGCCTCAATAAACTGTTGACAGTCCTGGAGTATTGTTGCCTGTAGTTACCGCATATGTTGAGTCATCCCTGGTTTCTTCAGAAATTGATAATATTCGGCAACAAAGGTGGCAGGGTTCTGTGGTTCTGGCCGAATCCAGAGGAGACGGTTATCTTCATTATGCTTGGTCGCTAGAAAAGCAGTCTGCCACGTAATCTGGTTGGCAAGGAAAGAGGCAAATGCCCGGATCTGGATGTCACCAACAAGAGGGTTAAGATTAAGCTTTATGTTTTCAGGAATGGCTTCATTATGAAGATATAATTCACACAGTAAATGTTGGTCACTAGTAGAGGCTTCTGCAAAAGTTTGCACAAAATATTCAAGTTTAAATACCTTATGGGGTAGTCCATATTTGATTGCTTTTATCTAAAAGAATGATAGGCGTTCTGTAATGAAAAGAGAGTAATTTAAAGATGGTTTTCTGGCAGCCAATAGTTTTTGTACCAAATCAAACATCAGGAGAAATTTCCTTTTTAACTCTTCATTTTGCTTCTTATGAGCGCGATATTGTTGGAGTATTTGCTCCAAAGCCTCCCAGTTTGAATATATGTGATTCTGCCAAAGTAATTTGTGCTCCTACAAGATTTTGTCTTGTGAAATGGCATACTCTTTCTTCCACTTGTTCATTATTTCCTGCTCATCCCGTGGTTCAGTTTGTTTTTCAGCATTGCAAGTGGTAGGCTGAGGTATAGTCTGAGTAGAAACAAAAACAGGAACTTCATATTTAATAGTTACAGTAGGCCAGGGTACTTGTGAATTAGCTTCTTTTTTTGGAATTTTTGAAGGCCCTACTGGTTCTTGTGTAACAGTAGGGCGTTCCTCTTTGACTGCAGAAGACGTAGATGCTCCCGGCATTGGGATTTGAACTACTTTATATCCCCCTTGATGATAAATATTCCCACATTAGCTGCACATGTATTCTTTATACTGATCATTTTCTGTGTTTTTCTCTGCCATGGATGCTGCGCGAGCTAAGGTATACAAATTAAGCTCCTTGTCATAGGCTTCCCTTTCCATTACCAATTCTTGCTTGTAGGCTTCCAGTTCTGATCTTAGAAACTCATTTTCTTGTAAGAGGGAAGCCAGGGTGACTGGGCTTTGTGTAACAGTCACAGTCTCAGTAGCTAGTTCTTGTGTTTCAGCTGTAGCTGGTTCTTGTGTAACAGCTAGAGCTGGTTATTGTGTGGCAACTATTGAATGAATAGCTAGTTCTTGTGTAACAGCTACGTGATGTGCAGCATCCTGGGCATCTAGTTCTTGTACATCAGCAATTGGTTCTTGTGTTTTAGCTGTAGCTGGTTCTTGTGTAGCAGCTATAGCTGGTTCTTGTGTGACGGCTACTGAATGAGTAGCTGGTTCTTGTGTGACAACTACTTGTTCTGAAGAAAATAATGTCGCAGTACCTTGGGCATCTGGTTCTTGTGTTTCAGTGTCCCTGGGTGAGATAGGTAAAGATTTCAGGATTTGGGAGGGTGGTGGTGTATGGGCTTTTAGCAAAATGGTTTTAGGATCTAGGGTAGTGGCAATGGTTGTTGCTTCGGTTGATGCCCTCATTCGTCTTCTGGGTAAAAAGGTAGGAAAATTAGTAGTTTGCTTTTTTCTTTTATGAGTGGGTTTTTCCTAAGGGGAAGAGCTATCAAGAGTGGTGGTTGCTTTGGTTGAGGCCCTCGTTCGTCTTTTTGGTAGAAAGGTAGTCGTGGTTTTCCTTTTCCTTTTGCGAGTAGAAGAGGGGGGGTTATCTGCTTGAGAATAATCACTAGGGATATGAACAGTAGGATTAGATGATTTTGGTAAATTGTGGGATGGACTTGGTATGTTAGGAGGGTTAATTATATCAATTGGTTCTGCGAGTGGAATTTCTGGAGGGTCAGGGATGTTTTTTGGTTGCTGTTCATGAGGATTTTCAGGATATTCAGGAATTTCCTGGGCGTTTTCAGTAGCTTGCTGAGGGTTTATGGATGGGTTATTTAGGGAAAGGGTTTTTTTGAGAAAAAACCTTTTTGATAAGTAACTGGACGAGATGTTGATGGGTGAGGGAAAGGAGGAGGAATTTTACATGTCTGCAATAATGTGACATATTTCTAAGACATCCAGGTAAATAATAAGGAATATTCACCAGTCTACCATGTCGTAAATGATTTAACAAGACAAAATTATACTGGTAAACTACCTGGTATCGGCCTTCACAGGTGAGGTAGTGTTTGACAAATTCTGCAACTTTCGACCAAGGAGGCGGCAACGAGTTGAGTCGGACACCCCGGCCTTTAGGCTCAACTTGTTCTCCTAGCAGGAGAAAATCCTGTTGTGCATTAAGAATGATATTTTTTCGGCTAAACCATCGAATGCCAGTGATAGGAAGGCCCGAAACCTGTGTTATGTCACCCTCTGAGACTGGAATCCAAACTCCTTGAACAATAGAATGATCTTCCTTAAGATTCCGTGCGAATTCAAGAACCTGTTGTGGATCAAATTCTTGAAGCCTTTGAAAATAACCTACCCAGCCTGCCTGCTAAAAAATCTGATATACCTCTGGGTGTAGTTTGAGCAGGGCTATCATGGCTGGTTCATGTCGAATAGTAGGTCCTCCCATAGCTAATCAACTTTGGTAAAATGCACAGTCAAAGAGACAAGTTACCACACTCGAAAAAAGTAAGTTTTGTGAATGAGAACATGAAATGATGGTGAAGAGACGAGGTAATGGATAAGAAAAATGAAAGTAATCAGCTTGTTGTGAAATGATGGCGTAAAGTTTCGATATTTTCCCCCAACTACGGCTGAAATAATGACTTTACATCTATGGGGATTGTGGTAATAATGAACGAAATCTTCTCATTTTAACCATAGTTTAATTTTACTTACATATAAAATTTACATACCTCATGTTTACCTTTAATTCGTACTTCGAAAAATATAGTGCTTGCTCATAATAGATCGGCAATAGTCATGGAAGAAGCTTTGGAAGCTTTTTTAAACATGAGGGAGATTATATTAGAGGTCTGTTTAATCATAGCAGAAGGTAGTGAAAGGACAGGATTAGCATGAGAAATAAGAGAAGTGAGAATGAAAGAACTGATGAAGATGATTTCATGACAGGAAAGGCTGCATGGTCATGTCTTTGAAAAAAATGGTGTTTCTGCAATGGGAAAAATAGGGAAAATGTTGCTTAAGAGTGTTGTTTCAGCAATGGGAAAGATGGGGAAAATGTTGCTGAAGAGTGTTGTTTTAGCAATGGGAAAAATGGGAAAATGACATGAAAAGGGGAAAAGAAATGATGGGGGATGAATGATGGAAATGTTGAAAGAAAACTGGAAGATGGGGAATGAACTATGAATGGGTTGAAGTAAGAGGAGCAATGCTTCACAAAATGAAGCTTGGATCTACTTGTAGTGAGATTTTCCTTTCTTGGTAAGCCTTTCCTGAATCGAGAATCTGCAAAATAACCAATTGTAACATGCCAGCCCTTGACAGGGATTAATAATTAAGAAATCTAATTCTAATGCTAAAAATACAATTCAGAAAAATTAAATGCAATGAGGGGTAGGAGGCTCCCCTAAAAAGAGATAATGTGAATCTGCCATGCAAGTGGCCTTAAAATCTTCTTTAGAAATGGGGCGTTGGTACAGACGGAGCCGATGACCATTTACTAATAACGGTGTTTTAGAGTCATCAATTGTTAAGAGCCTTACTGTTCCATTGGGAAAAATAGTATCTATTTCGTAAGGTCCTAGCCATCTTGTACGTAGTTTCCTTCGAAAATTTTCAAACCAAGAATCATACAATAAAGCCCAATTACCTTTTTGGAATTGCTTATGCTTGATGATTTTATCATGCCATTTTGTTCTTTGTTGTTGAATCATACTTATCTAATGAATGGAATCTAATCTTTTTTCATCCAATTCATGAAGCTACTACAACTTGGTTGTTTGTGCATCAGTCAAATCAAGGTTAACAGCTAAAGAAATCCTTAAGGTTTTAATTTCAAATTCCACAAGAAAAACAACACTTTTACCATAAACCAATTCATAGGGGGAAAATCTTGTAGTATTTCTCCAGGTAGTTCTGTAAGCCCATAGCGCTTCGGGGAGCCTTTGAGACCAATCCTTCTGGTTTTCCTTCACTGTTTTTGTTAGAATGGCTTCTATTACTTTGTTTGTACTTTCCACCTATCCATTGGCTTGAGGGTGGTATGGTGTAGTCGTTCTATGATGAATATGATATTTTTGAAGGGTGGCTTTGAAACCATGAGAAGTGAAAGGAGGTCCTCCATCTGTAACTAGCTCTCTAGGCACTCCAAATCTAACAAAGATCTTTTCAAATAGGAAAGCTAGGACAGCTTCTTCATTTTCTCTAAGGAGTGCTTTAGCCTCCACCCATTTAGTCATATAATCTGTGCATACCAATATATAAACTCTTTGGTTGGATGGAGGATTAATGGGTCCTACAAAGTCTAAGGCCCATCTTTCAAATGGTTCAAGTATTACCTAGGGGTTTAATGGCATTTCATCTCTATGATTAGGTTGACCCATTCTCTGACAGCTATCACAGGCTCGGACGCATTTCTTTGCATCTTTAAAGAGTGAGGGCCAATAATAACCCATCCTAAGAATTTTATGTGTCGTTCTCTTATCAGCAAAATGCCCTTCACAAGGGCCATCATGACAAGCTTTTAGTACATCATAAACCTCGTCTTCTCTAATGCATATTCGGATTTCATGATCAAGTCTTGTGTAGAAAAGACACCCACTTATCCAGCTATACCGAGCACTTTGTTGAATGATTTTTCTTTTCTCTCGATGGGATAGGTGTGGTGGTAACTTCCCTGCAACCAGATAATTGGCAATGTCTGCATACCATGGTGAGTGAGCAGATACTGCAAATAAATATTCATCAGGAAAGGAATCATCTACTGGAGTATTATCATCAGCTTTTAACCGAGAAATAAAATCAGCAACTACATTTTCTTTTCCTGGTCGATCTACAATTGTAATATCAAATTCTTGTAATAACAGTAACCATCTGGTGACTCGAGAATTTGTGACAGATTTGTTCATTAAATACTTAATATTCGAGTGGTCAGTATGGACAAAAGTAGAGTAACCAGTAATGTAATGTCGAAATTTATTAATAGCATAAATGACTGCTAAAAATTCCTTTTCGGTAACTTTGTAATTAAGCTCAGCAGGAGTCATATTCTTACTAATGAAGTAGATAGCATAAGGAAGATGGTTTTCCTCTTGTCCCAAGACAGATCCAATTGTAGTATCCAAAGCATCAGAGGATATATGAAAGGGAAGTTCCCAATCAGGTCCCCTTAAAATAGGAGTCGTAGATAACTAATGCTTGAGTTCAACAAATGCTTCCTGGCAAAGATTAGTCCACTTGAATTTAGCATTTTTCATAAGTAACACAAACAAAGGAGAAGCTATTTTGGAAAAAAATTTAATAAATCTCCTGTAATATCCTGCATGTCCTAAGAAACTTCTCACATCTGTTTGTGTTCTAGGAATAGGAAGGTTCTGAATGACTTGTATTTTGGATGGATCTACCTGAATTCCTTGAAATGAAATAAAATGTCCAAGCACTACTCCTTCACTCATCATCATATGACATTTTCGGTACTTAAGGAGAGGTGAGCTTGTACACATCGTTTAAGTACTTTCTCAAGATTCTGTAATGCATCCTTAAAAGACACACCATAAGGGGTAAAGTCATCCATAAATATTTCCATAGAGTCATTAAGCATATCAGAAAAGATTCCTATAACTGCTCTTTGAAAGGTTGTTGGTGCATTACATATTCCAAATGGGAGAACTCTATAAGCAAAAGTTCCCTAAGGACTAGTAAAAGTGGTCTTATCTTGGTCTTGGGGTGCAATTTTGATTTGATTATACCCACTAAACCCATCTAAAAAGGAGAAGAATTTCTTCCCTGACAAGATATCTAACACCTGATCAATGAATGGTAAAGGAAAGTGATCTTTTTGAGTGGCTTTATTTAAGGCACTATAATCTACACACACTCTCCATTTCCCGTTTTTCTTAGGAACTATTACCAACGGGGAAACCCATTCACTGTCAGATATAGGATATATAAACCCTGCATTAAGAAATTTTTGAAGTTCCTCTTTAACAATTTCACTTAAATTAGGGTTCATTCGTCATTGAGGTTGACAGATTGGTCGACAACCTTCCTTGATATAGATATGATGAGTACATAATTCAGGAGAGATTCCCTTCATATATGTATAGTCCCATGCGAATGCTTCCTTATTTTCAAGAAGTAACTTCATTAATTGTTGTGTTTCAGCAACTGTCAAGTTGGGGTTTATGTTCAGTGTTTTTCCAGGTTCAATTTCTACTGGTATACTTTTAGAAGAGATGGTGGTTGATGTTTGAGGTAGATCTTCATATTTAAGCTTTTCCTGGGTATCTGATTTCAAAAGTGCAGCCAGATGATTATGTGTTTCTGGAGTCACAGAGGAGGGTTCACAAATAAAATTATTAATTACTTCATCCTCAGTGGTATCTTTAAGGCTTAAAGCTTGTCTGATAGTCAAAATAGGTTGAGTAGCATGATCATCATAGTCCATCCATACAGAATTATCATTATTAATCATGGGTGTAGCGTGAGGGTAGAGAGTAAGTTGCTTGGTTTCATATCCATTGGAAATTGTCATTGAACCAGATCTACAGCTGATAAAGGCATCGGTTGTGGCTAACCAGGGCCTTCCCAAAATTAGAGGATGTCCCCCCAACTTTGTTTTAGTCTGTAAGACCACAAAGTCAGCTGGGTAATTCTAGGAATCAACTGAGATGATTAGGTCTTCAATAACTCCTTCCGGTTTGATTGTAGAATGGCCAGCTAACTCTAGAATGGTTGGTGTATCTTTGATTACGTTCTTTAGTTGTAACAGTTGTGAAGTTTCAAGAGTCATAATATTTATAGCAGCACCTAAATCTACCAGAACTCAAGGAATTATTGTTTTTCCGATTTGCACTGTGACAGTAGGATGGTCGAGATCGCCATATTTAACTGGAGGGGCTTTACCGGACATTAATGCAGATAGATCACCCATAACATGAACTGTAAGGGGATCTTTAGCTTTCCTACCGGGTTTCTTAACACAAATATCTCTCATAGTTCTGGCATAAATTGGTACATCTCTTAGTGCTTGTAAGAGTGGAATTTTAACATAAAGATTTTGTAATTCCCCTAGAAGATTAAAAGCAGGTGGCTCGGGAATTTTAGTTAAAACTAAACGCTCATGGAATGGTGGTTCTGCTGTTTCAGTACCCTTATTAAAAGGTGGTTGTACCTCTTTACTTGAATCACGTTTTTCCATCTCCTCTTTATCAGAATCAGAAAAGGTAACATCATCAATAATGGGTTCAACTATTTTCCCAGATCGTAAATGAATATCATTGCATTGTGCAGGGAAAATAGGAAGTATAGGTTGGTTCTGAATATCAATAACCTGCATAGCTTTATTATTGGGGTTAGGGTTTGGTTGTACAGGTAGCTGGGGTCTCATCATTTAATTATTCGGTGGAGCACCTGATGGTAGAGGAAGTGGTTTCTGAAATTGAGGAAATTGATTTGGAAACGGGAGTTGTTGACCCCTCCAATTTGGATTCCATTGGTTAAAGTAAGATTGTTGTTGTGAAGGCCAAGGAGTCCACATTTTTGGGTCTACAAAGGGAGGGTTTGTTTGTTGCATGGGTGGGTAATTCATTTGATTGAAGGGCGGGTATTGCATTTGGTTAAAGGGAGGGTAATTTGCTTGACTAAAAGAAGGATAATTGTTCCAACGATTAGAAGATGTAAATGGCATATTAGAGTTCATACCTTGTCCTCACGGTTGCCATTTCCTTCTCTGTGTCAACAGATAGACCACTTCAGCTACTTCTTCGATTGGTTTCAATGCCGCTTTTATTCCTGGTAAAGAAGGGCATTGTTGCGTTTCATGATCCTTCTCACAAAAGGTGCAAATTGGCACCTTATCCAATGGGCATTCCCTTAGTGGGTGTTTATCTCTGCATTTGGGGCAAAATACATACAAATCTGCTTCTGCTTCGGCTTGTTTCTTCTTAACCTACAAGGTGTCAATCTGTGAAGCAAAAGAACTTAACATTTCAGTTTTAAATTCCTCAAGTAAATTAGCTATTTTAGCTCTTGTTGCTCCTCCACTGGCTGATTTTTGAACTTTTGAATATGTGGTATCCCTGTTGTTTGATCAATTCCTTGCATCTCCTCTTTAACATCTTTTACAGAGGTTAACAATTTCATCGTATGATTCTTTAGATATGTCCCCTTTACCAAGCATATTTAACATATCTAGAAAGGCATCCCTCACTCCTTTCAATAATATTGTTTTAAGAATATCCTTACTTACATCGGGATGATTGGATCTCTGCAAGTTATATTGTAATTTTTCCACAAAGTCCTCCAGATTTTTGTCCTCCTTCTGTACCATCTTAAATAGTTCCTCTCTTTTTTCTCTCGTTCGGTAGTAGTCTTGATATTTGAGCAGAAATTTTTGTTTCATCTGATCCCATGTTGTGATTACATGGCCTCCAAGACTCATGAACCACCTTAATGCTTTTCCTTTTAATGTTGCTGGAAATAGCTTCAATTTTTGATCATTTCTAATGTAATCGTAACTTCTGCATAATATATCAAACTCGAAAATAAATTCATAAGGATCTTCAGAAGATAAACCATGAAAGTTAGGTAAATCTAAAAGTGGGATATTCTTCATGGGAGTTGCTCCTCTAGGAAGATCACCAATAGGAAACCCAAAGGTAGAGAGATAATTCTCATCTCTTCCCTCTCCTTCAGGATCTGCCTGTTCTCCGCGGAAGAATTCTTCATTGTTCTCCTCCATTGCTTATTCTCCTACTGCACTTGCTCGATCCTCAATTTTTTCTGCTGGCTTCTCAACTATTTCAGGGCTCACAATTTCTTCCTCTGTTTCACAGTTCAGTTGAAGGGAATGTTGAGGCTTTGGCTTTCGGGAGCTTAGCCTCTTAGAAGATTCAGATTTTAATATGATCTTGTCAATAAAGGTCTTTCTTCCTCCCCTTCCTCTGCCCCTGCCACCTGTAGGGTTAGTTTTCTTGTGGGTTCCGCGTCCTCTCATGCAATCTGCACATCTGAAAGAAAAACATCAATGCTTTTGAAACTTATCATTGCCTACCCCAGCAACGGTGCCAAAATGTTGGTCACTTTAATTTCTTATTAATTTAAACAATCAAGTGGTACATAAATTGTCAACCCAAGGAAGTATGTTTATTCCAAAGGCAATCACACACTGTATATGCTCAATCTCAAAAGCAATGAAAATTTGTAGTAAAAATTACACTAATCACACCTTGCTTCAAACGGACTGAAGTTATACTTTGAGTTATATCAAAATCAATCTCTTTATTGCATACAATTATGAGACGAATCCTGAATTATATTAAGAAAACAACAATCTAGGAAAAGAAACCAATCTGCAGAAGAAAAGACCAATTATGCTATAACAGAGAACATGACCCTATTCCCCAAGTAGGAATCTTCAGCAATTGTTTCTGACTACCACGCTTTCACAAACTCGTTCTGTAAACAAGATTACCAATTGAAATAATCAACGATTACCCAGGAATGAATTATATGAAAACAATGCAACAATCAATGAAAACAGAGTTTCAGCAATGGATAACAAAGTTCCAATAATGCATAAATAATTTCAGCAAAACAGAGTTTTAACAAGGCGTGAATGAAAATAACGATTAACACACTACGGATATTAATGGGTGAATCTTGTGAGGAAGGTGGGCCCTTTCCTTCTCACAAGATTCCCCAGAAAAAGGAATTAAGAAGAAATGCTTAGAACAATATTTTATCCATCTGTCAAATGTAACATATTACAAAAAGATCCACGTTCCTTCTCTATAATTCCCTTCGAACTAAACCTTCCGTAGTCCCCCTCTAATGCTGATGTCTCCTCTATTTAAAGAGGAGACATCTATTACATATTTGATTACATCAAGCAAATCATATTCTTAACCCGATCTGATCTTCTATGCTGGAATAGGATATTTTGTTCTTCCATAGCAAAAATGTTGTTACAATGGTTGTGATGGTGCTGGATTTGAGGTACAGTTGTTGCGGCCAGTGTAACAGCTTTCTTAATTATCTTTTCTTGTTGATACCGTACCTGAAATACTGTTTTAGCATCGCAAATCACGGATTGTTTCAACAACGGGATTTGCGTATTGTTTTGACTGTTTCAGCAACGCAGTCTTCAGACAGCAACAATGAATTAACTGCAGTCTTCAAACTGTTTTAGCAACTATATATTTCCGATTAATGGCTAAGTATGAAAGTAATGTAAAATTACATGTAAAACAAGTTAAACATATAGTAAAGAGAAGAAACGTTATATACTTTTGGAAGAATAGATTAAAGTGATAATATAGGCTTTAAATTTGCACTAGAAAAGGATGGAATGATAGCAAAATGTATGAGAAAAAAGGTAAATTACAGGGTCCTAACATCTAATATCAATCTAACTCTGATACCATGTATAATTTTAATATAGATTCAAAATTTCTCATGTAATTTACTAAAACATAAGACTCAAATCTACTCTACTCGTTAGCAGAAGCAAATTCACGATCGAGATTACATATCAAAAACATGCATCATGATTCAACACACATACAAATAGATTTATCTAGGGGAAAGCAATTTCTCAAAATCTCTTCTTATCTGTATTGCATTAATCAAAGAATTTGGATGAATACAATATGCTTGCTCAAGCTTGAGCACGATCTGCACAAGTATATTCTATCCTTTTCCTAACTAACTGAATTTAACCAACACTTAGCCAATTTTTATAGACTCCAAGCTCCTATTCCTTGCGCTATTTGATTAGGAATTATCCCCCTTTTAATTAGGGAAATTTCTCATTGAAAATTGAGCAATTATATTAGGCCCTTGTTTGATTGCATGCACCACTTGTGCAATTTGGAAAATTCTATAACTCATAGTACATTTCCCTTGAACTCAAATCTCAACTAGGTAACTCGAATTTCATGCATGCATGAGTTAATTTAGGTTGATTGATCAGTTAACCGGTTAAACACTGAAGTTGCACCCCACTGCTAGACCTCCCACTCGTTCCTCCAACAGTTGGAACTAGTTTAACTAACCTTAACGCAGTTTACCTGAATTAAATTACTACAACTAAAATTAACTCAACCTAGGCTCCTAAAATTTAGAAACCATTGTACACAACTCAATTTAAGCCCACAAATCGAATTAACTAAGCTAAGTGAGTGATAATAACTCAGTTAACTCATTCAAGTTGTTTAGTGATGTGGAATTTTGATTTTCTCCTAATTTAATTCAAGGGAAAATTAAATTAGGAATTTCTTGTTGCATTTTCAAAAAGAATAATATCAATGGTAGCCCTAATATTCGAATCCATGTTGGTAAAATTTCCTCTTTGACTAACTTGGAATCAAAGTCTACATGCCACTTCTTTAAGAAAAGGTGTTGGGAGCCCCACTTACATCTGCTTTGTAGAACCTTATTTATCTCTCCTTTGTCTTAGAAACCCAAAATGACTACCCCTTCCTCAGGGTCATTACGAAGGGTGTATATCCTACCAGAGATTCAAAGTTTAACCTTTTTCAATCCTTTAAACATTCATAAGACATCCTTTTGATAGGAAACCTTCCTACAACTCCCTTCCCTTCAAGTTCCAAAACATCATTTAGTTTTTTATTGAACCAAAATTTAAACTTCTCAATTTTGGATTTGTTTTGTGTTAAATCCATTTCCTTCTTTTATATTTGTTATCTCCCTCTAGTGATGGTTTCACATGGCTCCTAACTTTCGTCATGGATGAGCCACTCTTTAGGTTAAAGTTTGGGCACTTGCCAATAAAATCTATCTCATGAAATTCAATAGAAAGCCTTGAAAAGTTATAGTGATAGAATTCAATATCCCCATAATATGTTTGAGGTGGGATAAACACCCTATCTATGTCATAACCATACTTAGTGATTCAATCACCATTAAGGATGGAGAAGGCTTGTCTCATTCCCTTTGTATGTGATCAGTGAAATAACATGTATGTCATTAAGGCCCTTCAAGGATACTCTATATCTCCTCTATGTCTCTACTTTTGGTCACACAACCCTTTGAATGCTACTCGTGGATAATCCATGGGTCAACTAGCCTAAAATTTCCAACGTCTCCTCCTCCACTGGGAATGGCCCTTCCTACCATATTCACCCTAACTCAATTGGAATGCTAGGTTGGCCAAGTCTTGAGATAGCCCAAATACATTACCCTTATTTCAAATCAATTTTTTAAGCTATTGCTTTGTCTTCCATTATCATCAAACAATATGTGCTTGTTTAACCCTTATATTTATCTTTATGACCCAAATAATTTAACTAGTTTGGTAATTTTTTATATTTCCTCACTTACATCAACTCCCTGAGCTCTCAAATCACCAACCATGTTCTTAATTACCTACTCCTTTTCTTTTCCACTTAACAAGAATATTTTATTAATCAATAAACTTAAATTACTCTAGTAACTTTATCCTATGCAATGAGAGGTTCTCAATGGTGTACTACAATTTCTAGATATAACTCATATACTTCCATTACCAAAAACCCCCTTTTTTATTTTAATTTATATGATCCCATTTTAAAATTTCCCTCTCAAGTGATAATTATCATGACATAATTAGCAAACTAGACATTATTTTATCTCTTCTCAAAGAAAATCCATGAATTTAGGGATCCAATATCACACTTCCTACTTTTATTTTCAAAATGAAAAATAACATTTTAATCTTTATACCGGAATCACCATATATTAACTATGAAATTATTTTTAAATGGAAAGAATATCAATGATTGATACAAAAACATTGTCGCATCAAAGATACCTACCGATAGCGACCACATAAGTTTGTTACGACTATTACTAAATTATGATCGATAATTGAAAGATGTAGATGGATTTAAAATTGGATGAAAGCTTTGCATAGTTTTGATAATAATTATCGTTAAATATTGATCAATATTTCGGGATGTGGATGGATTTGGACTCAGATTTTTTTTTGGGTAGTTAGAATGATTTCAAATTAGGCAAAAAGGGGTGAAACTATAAATTTAGATTATTAGATGCTATAAACTTAGATGATGAATTCTTGAACATGTATGATATTTTTGCAAATTCCTATAAGAATTAAAATTCCTTTACTAGTTTCCTCCACTATGAAATTTCAAATACTATTTCAGGTTTATTATCCAGTAAACATCAATTAAACATGAAGTACTTCTCTATTTGCTGAGAATAATTTTCTTGGCGGTAGCATAGAATATATGAGATAATCTTCAGGAGAAATGTGACGATGCAATGTACCTCCTTAACATTATCTCCTGTAATGTTTGTGTAAGCCACCTTAAACTCCTAGCTATATTGGGTGGTAAAGATGTCTTTGTATGTGTATTGGAACCTATTTGACTTAAACTTAAACTCCTTGAAACATATGGATAAACACTCTGGGAATCAAGATTTTTCTCCTCAATCAATATTGGGGGTTCTTGGGACTTGTAAGACTATGCATCATCATCTACCCTCACATCTAGACTCAGTACTATCTTTCTTTGAGTAGGAATGTAGATCTTGTAAGCCTTACACACTCATTGCAACCAACTAGAATACCCTTCATGTTGGAGGGTTCAATATTCATCCTCTTTTGCCTCTATAGGTACCTAGGGAGCTCCCTTTATACATTATTTTGGTATCATAATTAGAGATGCCTAGACCTTTTCATTGGGGAGATATTCAATCACACATCCCAATTATTTCATGCCTTGCCACACCATGAGAATATTTGGAGGATCACCTCATATTTTATTTTACCTTGCAAGATTGGGGCAATAAGGGAAGTGAGGAATTTTCATAGTATTTGATAGATGCCCAAATTTGTGTCCTTTTAGCATCCATTCATCACCTTTTTTATACCTTTCCCCATCCCAATACCACATTATAACCCATTTTGCTCACAACAATTTTATTTTATCCAAGGTACAATCTTTTTAGTATTATTATTTCATCTTTAGTGTTCATTATTATACGTTAAGGAAATAACCCACCTTTTTATGCTAACTAATAGGAAGAGCATGAGAAATATTTTAGATAGGACCATAACAGGTACCCATGGAGACATCGAAAAAGGATCGAAGAGTTCAATGTTGCAACTCCTTTGGGTTGTTGCAGCACCTATGTGTTGCTACAACACCACTATTGACATTGCAACACCTTATGTAGCAACAATTCAAAACCCCTTCCTATATGTATTGCATTAATCAAATAATCTGGATGAATACAATATGCCTGCTAAAGCTTCAGCACAATCTGCACAAGTATATTCTATCCTCTTCCTAACTGACTGACTTTAGCCAACACTTAGCCAATTTTTATAGACTCCAAGCTCCTATTCCTTGCGTTATTTGATGAGGAATTATCCCCCTATTAATTAGAGAAATTTCTCATTGAGAATTGAGCAATTCTATTAGGCCCTTCTTTGATTGCATGCACCACTTGTGCAATTTGGAAAATTCTACAACTGATAGTACATTTCCCTTGAACTCAAATCTCAACTAGGTAGCTCGAATTTCATGCATGCATGAGTTAATTTAGGTTGATTTATTAGTTAACCGGTTAAACACTAAAGCTGCACCGCACTACTAGACCTGCCACTAGTTCCTCCAACAGTTGGAACTAGTTTAACTAACCTTAACTAAGTTTACCTGGATTAAATTGTTACAACTGAAATTAACTCAACCTAGGCTCATAAAATTTAGAAATCATTGTACACAACTCAATTTAAGCCCACAAATCGAATTAACTAAGCTAAGTGAGTGATAATAACTCAGTTAACTCATTCAAGTTGTTTAGTGATGTGGAATTTTGATTTTCTCCTAATTTAATTCAAGGGAAAATTAAATTAGGAATTTCTTGTTACATTTTCAAAAAGCATAATATCAATGGTAGCCCTAATATTCGAATCCGTGTTGGTGAAATGTCCTCTTTGACTAACTTGGAATCAAAGTCTACATGCCACTTCTTTAAGAAAAGGTATTGGGAGCCCCACTTACATCTTCTTTGTAGAACCTTATTTATCTCTCCTTTGTCTTAGAAACCCAAAACAACTACCCCTTTCTCAAGGTCATTACGAAGGGTGTATATCCTACCAGAGATTCAAATTTTAACCTATTTCAAACCTTTAAACATTCATAAGACATCCTTTTGATAGGAAACCTTCCTACAACTCCCTTCCCTTCAAGTTCCAAAACATCATTTAGTTTGTTATTGAACCAAAACTTAAATTTCTCAATTTTGGATTTGTTTTGTGTTAAATCCATTTCCTTCTTTTATATTTGTTATCTCCCTCTAGTGAGGGTTTCAGATGGCTCCTAACTCTCATCATGGATGAGCCAACCTTTAGGTTAAAGTTTGGGCGCTTGCCAATAAAATCTATCTCATGACGTTCAATAGAAAGCCTTGAAAAATTATAGTGATAGAATTCAATATCCCCATAATATGTTTGAGGTGGAATAAACACCCTATCTATATCATAACCACACTTAGTGATTCAATCACCATTAAGGATGGAGAAGGCTTGTCTCATTCCCTTTGTATGTGATCAATGAAATAACATGTATGTCATTAAGGCCCTTCAAGGATACTCTATATCTCCTCTTTGTCTCTACTTTTGGTCACACAACCCTTTGAATGCTGCTCATGGATAATCCATGGGTCAACTAGCCTAAAATTTCCAACGTCTCCTCCTCCACTGGGAATGACCCTTCCTACCATATTCCCCCTAACTCAATTGGAATGCTAGGTTGGTCAAGCCTTGAGATAGCCCAAATATATTACCCTTATTTCAAATCAATTTTTTAATCTATTGCTTTGTCTTCCATTATCATCAAACACTATGTGCTTGTTTAACCCTTATATTTATCTTTATGACCCAAATAATTTAACTAGTTTGATAATTTTTTATATTTCCTCACTTTCATCAACTCCCTGAGCTCTCAAATCACCAACCATGTTCTCAATTACCTACTCCTTTTCTTTTCCACTTAATAAGAATATTTTATTAATAAATAAACTTAAATTACTCTAGTAACTTTATCCTAAGGAATGAGAGGTTCACAATGGTGTACTACAATTTCTAGATATAGCTCATATACTTTCATTACCAACAACCCCCTTTTTTTATTTTAATTTATATGAACCCATTTTAAAATTTCCCTCTCAAGTGATAATTATCATGACATAATTAGCAAACTAGACATTATTTTATCTCTTCTCAAATAAAATCCATGAATTTAGGGATCCAATATCACACTTCCTACTTTTATTTTCAAAATGAAAAATAACATTTTAATATTTATACCAAAATCACCATATATTAACTATGAAAGTATTTTTAAATGGAAATAATATCAATGATTGATACAAAAACATTGGTGCATCAAAGATACCTACCGATAGCGACCACATAAGTTTGTTACGACTATTACTAAATTATGATCGATATTTGAAAGATGTAGATGGATTTAAAATTGGGTGAAAGCTTTGCATAGTTTTGATAATAATTATCGTTAAATATTGATCGATATTTCGGGATGTGGATGGATTTGGACTCGGATTTTTTTTTGGGTAGTTAGAATGATTTCAAATTAGGCGAAAAGGGGTGAAACTATAAATTTAGATTATTAGATGCTATAAACTTAGATGATGAATTCTTGAACATGTATGAGATTTTTGCAAATTCCTATAAGAATTAAAATTCCTTTACTAGTTTCCTCCACTATGAAATTTCAAATACTATTTCAGGTTTATTATCCAGTAAACATCAATTAAACATGAAGTACTTCTCTATTTGCTGAGAATAATTTTCTTGGTGGTAGCATAGAATATATGAGATAATCTTTAGGAGAAATGTGACGATGCAATGTACCTCGTTTCCACTATCTCCTGTAATGTTTGTGTAAGCCACCTTAAACTCCTAGCTATATTGGGTGGTAAAGTTGTCTTTGTATGTCTATTGGAACCTATTTGACCTTAACTTAAACTCCTTGAAACATATTGATAAACACTCTGGGAATCAAGAGTTTTCTCCTCAATCAATATTGGGGGTTCTTGGGACTTGTAAGACTATGCATCATCATCTACCCTCACATCTAGACTCAGTACTATCTTTCTTTGAGTAGGAACGTAGATCTTGTAAGCCTTACACACTCATTGCAACCAACTAGAATACCCTTCATGTTGGAGGGTTCAAGATTCATACTCTTTTGCCTCTATAGGTACCTAGGGAGCTCCCTTTCTACATTATTTTGGTATCAAAATTAGAGATGCCTAGACCTTTTCATTAGGGATATATTCAATCATAGATCCCAATTATTGCATGCCTTGCCACACCATGAGAATATTTGGAGGATCACCTCATATTTTATTTTACCTTGCAAGATTGGGGCAATAAGGGATGTGAGGAATTTTCATATTATTTGATAGATGCCAAAATTTGCATCCTTTAAGCATCCATTCATCACCTTTTTTATACCTTTTCCCCATCCCAATACCACATTATAACTCATTTTTCTCACAACAATGGAATTTTGACCAAGGTACAATATTTTTAGTATCATTATTTCATCTTTAGTGTTCATTCTTATACATTAAGGAAATAACCCACCTTTTTATGCTAACTAATAGGAAGAGCATGAGAAATATTTTAGATAGGACCATACCAGGTACCCATGGAGACATCGAAAAAGGATTGAAGAGTTCAATGTTGCAACTCCTTTGGGTTGTTGCAGCACCTATGTGTTGCTACAACACCACTATTCACGTTGCAACACCTTATGTAGCAACAATTCAAAACCCCTTCCTATCTGTATTGCATTAATCAAAGAATCTGGATGAATACAATATGCTTGCTAAGGCTTGAGCACAATCTACACAAGTATATTCTATCCTCTTTTTAACTGACTGACTTTAGCCAACACGTAGTCAATTTTAATAGACTCCAAGCTCCTATTCCTTGCACTATTTGATGAGGAATTATCCCCCTATTAATTAGGGAAATTTCTCATTGAGAATTGAGCAATTCTATTAGGCCCTTGTTTGATTGCATGCACCACTTGTGCAATTTGGAAAATTCTACAACTGATAGTACATTTCCCTTGAACTCAAATCTCAACTAGGTAACTCAAATTTCATGCATGTATGAGTTAATTTAGGTTGATTGATCAGTTAACTGGTTAAACACTGAAGTTGCACCCCACTGCTAGACCTCCCACTAGTTCCTCCAACAGTTGGAACTAGTTTAAATAACCTTAACTCAGTTTACCTGAATTAAATTGTTACAACTGAAATTAACTCAACCTAGGCTCCTAAAATTTAGAAATCATTGTACACAACTCAATTTAAGCCCACAAATCGAATTAACTAAGCTAAGTGATGTTGGCTTGAGGGGTCTTGACCCAGGTTCGATGTGCATGGTTTGCCAACAAACCCCTATACTACTGGCCCTTTCGGCAGTGACCTGCTTGCGCAGGTCACAGTATCACCCGAAGTAGTATGGGTGGGTGCTAGAACCAGGTTTCTGCACCCTGAGAAAGGAAGGGTAAGGCAAGTAGGGCTGTGTTCTATTCAGATTACCTCGTCTCATCGCAGGGTCAAATATGTATCCAATTGCACCACGTGCACTAGATCTATAATTATATGCTTTTCATAACATCAACACAACATTACATAACCCGAACAAAACAGATCTAGATTTACTTCAATACACAGACTTTCGCAACATGATATAATCATAGCAGAATAGATCCAATCATTCAATATACAGACCTTTGCAATGCAAAGACAGAGAAATGCGTAACACAGTAATTATCAGTAATCCATTCAATAGTACTCACAGATTCAGATCCAATAATCTTGCATATTCATTCATTCGTTACCCTTACAATTCCCTTCCCAACCTACACATACAGCAGCAGGGTCCACACATAGCTGGACTAGGATCTCCACACACACAGCCAGCAGGAGTCTGTTCCCCAAAAACCCCAACAGATCACTTACACAACATATCGCATCAATAGCTCATCAAATCTTACCTCTTACAATCTGAAATGCCTCTCTATTTATAACAATCTAGCTTTAACATTCCTATGGTCCACAACCCATGGTTTTCGGACCCCTAGTTTACCCTTTAACCCCATTACAATACTTTCAGGGCTTTGACCCACCCCAAAACCCCTGCGCTATACTAAATATAACAAAAATAACCAAAATGGACCGGTTTCGTAACTTGTTAGGAGACCCCATTCCAACAGTCCCCCAACACAATCTTGTGAATCGTCCCAAGTCACGGCACTGCTGCGACTTCATGATTCGTAGCCCAGTATGGTTTGAGTCGACCTCCATTGAAAAAACCAGGAAGGAGGTCACCGCGCAGGGTAACTAACTGGACTGCTCCGCCATTCGTAACCTTATGAACTATGTAGGGACCAAGCCAATGCTGCCGGAACTTGCCAGGATGTTTCGCAAATTGGCTGTCGTATAACAAGACGAGATCACTTGCGACAAATGTCTTCTGGCAAATAAGTCGATCATGCCAGGCTTTATCTCTAGCTTTTTCTACCTGCTGTTGAAACTGAGCAATAAACTGATCTTCTTCCAATGCTACCAGTTGTGCCAGGCGTTCTTCTATGATATCAGAGTCTGCCATATTTGTATATGATGGAATGCATAGGCTAAGAACAACATATTCTATGGGCATGATGGCCTCCTTGCCATAGACCATTCGGAAAGGTGTCCTACTGGTCAGATTTTTGCAGGTCGTCTGGTAAGCCCATAGGACCGAGGGGATGTGAATATCCTAGTCACTACGATCGGCATTACAAACCTTCATTAGTGCCTGCTCCAAAATTTTGTTGAAAGCTTCCACCGTCCCATTATCTTGGGGATGGTATGGTGTACTCTTGGCATGATGGATTCGGAATTCATCGTTCAAATCTTGAATCATTTGGTTAACAAAATACGTACCTCGGTCACTCATTAGGATTTTTGGGAAGCCAAACCTGGTCAAAATCTGCTCAAAGATGAAGTGCGCAGCAGTATCAATGGTACAATCTTTCACGGCATGTGCCTCTGCCCATCGTGTGACGTAGTTAGTGGCAGTGATAATGTAGTGCGTGCTAGTTTTCTTGCCTGGTGGATTAATGGGTCCTATAAAGTCAATGGCCCACTTATTGAAAGCCTATAGGGCCATTTGGGGTTGTAACAACATATCATCGCGTCGTGAGGGGCGGCCCGTTCGTTGGCAGGTATCACACATTTTATAATAGGTGTAAGAATACTGATGCAGGGTAGGCCTCCACAAGTCAGCCCTCAGAATCTTTTGCGCTGTAGCCCTTCCTGCGTAGTGGCCGCCAGTGACTCCCTCATGGGCCTCTGCGAGGATGGCGGGTCATTCATGTTCTAATATGTATCTGCGGAGTATTTCATCTGCGCCTAGCTTGTATAGTTGTCCTGCAATGATAGTAAAATCTGTCGCTCGAGTGACCAACTCCTTTTTTTGTTGCACCGAATACACAGCAGGGGCCATACCCATAGTAAGAAACTCAAGGATATCTGCAAAGTGGTCATCCACCATTTTAATGGTAAACATCTGAGCATCAGGTAAGCCTTCGTCCAAGTTAGTGGGTTCTTCCCCTGTCTCAATATGAGACAGATGATCCGGGCCTACATTCAACATTCCAGGCTTCACGATGATCTCAAAATCATATTCTTGAAACAGCAACAGCCAATGGCAAATCTTCCCCCCCAACACAGGCTTGTTGACCAGGTATTTCAAATCTGAATGGTCTTTAAACATCTTAAAGTGTCCCCCCACCAGATAGTGTCAATATTTTTGTAGTGCATACACCATAGCCAGTCCTTCGCGTTCAGTGGTAGAGTAATTCCGTTCGGCACCTGAGATTTTTTGACTGGAAAAGGCAATCGGATGATCAATATCCCCTTCGCCAAGCTACGTAAGGACCACACCCAAGGCAATGCCTGACGCATCAACATGCACATGGAATTCTTTTGACCAGTCAGGGAATATCAGTATGGGCGCAGAAATCATCTTCTCCTTGAGCAGTTCAAAGCTCTTCTAACATTCATCATTCCAAAAAAAAAAGACATCTTTCTTTGGCAGTTGTTCCATGGGTGCTGTGATCAAGGTGTATCCTTGAATGAATTTCTTGTAATAGCCTGTGTGACCGAGAATGGAGCACGGCTTTTTCTCTGTTGTAGGGGTTGCCAGGTTGATAATTATAGCTATTTTCGCAGGATCAACCATGAGACCCTGCCCACAGATTATATGACCCAGCAAGATTCCAAATGGCACACAGAAGGTGCACTTCTTGACATTCAGAGAGATCTGTGCTTTCGACACGCATCCAACATTAATCGCAGGTTTGAGACATTATCTTTTACTAATCCAAACATCACCCAGTCGTCGAAGTAAACCTCCAGAAACTTATCGATAAATTCTTTGAACACAACCACTACAACCCTTGAAAAGATAGCAGGTGCGTTCTTAAGACCGAAGGGCATGACCATGTACTGGAAGGAGCCCCATTCGGTGGCAAAGGTGGTCTTACTGTGATCCTCTGGTGCAATTCTGATTTGATGGTATCCCGAGAATCCATCTGTGAAGGAATAGGCCTCCTGGCCACCCATGCTATCCAAGATTTCATCGGAGAAGGCAGTAGGGAAGGGGTCGTGAATGCAGGCATCGTTTAGTTTTCGAAGGTCCACACAGATATGTATTTCTCCTTTTGTTTTTTTCTCCTGAACGACCATCGGGCTGATCCAATCTGACTATTCAACTGGTTCAATGATACCGGCGGTTAGCATTTTCTCCCGCTCTTCTTTGACCTTTTGTTTATACTTAGGATTCAACCGGTAGGGTTGCTGCTTGATGGGTCGTGCCCCCAGCTTTAGAGTGATGTGCATAATGCCGAGGTCCCTCGTGATTCCCTTGAGCTCAGAAAACTTTGTAGGGAATAAGTCCTGGTACTCCGTGAGTAGCTCAGTGACTTTTCCCGTAGTGCCTTCATCCCAATAGTCCCCAACTTTCGCTAGTTTAGGGTGTCATCTGTCCCAATATTAACCTCGTGTAGCCAGAGAGGTTGCGTCACATCGACATTTAAGAGCGATGGTCCAAGAACGACACGTTCCCCTTCAAATTTCGAGACAGAGAGATTCCGCGAGTTATCTTCCTCTTCATTAATCACCAAGCTCCGGTAGTTGACTATGTCTTGGATCTGGGCCTCCAATGTCAGATCGGCTAGTGGGGTGTGAGGGTGAGGATTCTTAAAGACGAACGCATCAATGTCTTCCAGGGCTTCGTCAAGCATTTCTGTTCCCCCAATGAGTCTGAATGTTCCGAGGAAGTCCTATTTTAATATTTCCTAATGGCGGGTCCACTAATGTAATTCAGCATCTAAGTACCAAGTAGTGGGGATGGGTCCTAGGGCATGTATAAACAGATGGATCCACTCGTCTGGGGTTCGGTCAGCCCACTTGGTTTTCCATATACGCAGATGCGCACAGGGATCTCCGGGCCCCAGAAATATCTTCGTGCGCACATCAGCAAGGGGTGTGAATCGCAGCACCATCCTATCCTGACACATCTCCTAGTCCGGGAATGCTTTCTTATGGGTATCCCATCATCGGGCAAGTGTGCCGCGTAGTGCCAGATTGAGCGCCCAGAGTCGTTGATCATTGGGCACCCTGGCTTCTAATGTTCTTATGAAATCTTGGACAGTACTAGACCCATCAAAGTGGGGAAGGTCCCTTACGTCCGAAGTGATGTAGTAGAGAGTCCTTGTAATCCGAGGGCATCGTAGGGTTGAATCATCGTGTATCCGAGTCTGCCACTTCTCAAGTTCCACATCTGGATCAGAAAATTACTCCCTGTTCTTCTCCTAGTTGAATACTCCACCTGTTGCAGGATTATTCTGGTCCTCGTCTGGTGTTGTCATTCTGTAGATGTGATCGAGCTCTTCGTCTTCATATGCTGGTTCGGTATACCGTGCGCCCTTAGCGGGATCCAGTGGTACTATTACACGTGTCCCATTCTTCTCAAACACCATGATGCATTTTTTTAGATTAATGACACCTCCTACATCGATAGCCCAGTCTATTCCCAGGAGCGCAGGATAGGGGTCTGTATCTTCCACAATTTCTATGACCTTAAAGTCAGCTATGACCTTTACTCCTGCGACATCAACCATAACCCTTGGAAACCATCCCAGAGGGATGATCTTTTGTTGATTCGCCATTCGTTGCTGGATGGTGGACCAGTCTAGTTTAGGTTCGCCCATTCGTTTCCAGGTTTGTTTTGGTAAGACATTCACATCAGATCCAAGATCAAGAATAACCTGATCTATCTCATAGTCACCAATCTGTGCAGTCAAGCGCATCTTGTTAGAAATTTACTGGAGAAATAATAAAGAATTTATCGAGAGGAATAATAAAGAATTTTACTGAGATAAATAAACATAACTAACCCAGCAACAAATCATAAACATAAACACAGATGTTTATCAGGGAAAATCCCAAACTCCGGGGAAAAACCCAACCAATGAAATTTCATTAGGCATTGGCCAAAACCCTGGCCAATCCGGCCAAATGAGCCTTCACCGCTCACCTCCGGGCCTGCATTACAATGAAGTATTCCCAACCTCTTATAGGCTCCATTACATGCAATACCATGGGCTAAAACCATGGGTGCACAAAACCATGTGCCCCAAAACCACTACTATTTACTCTAGTCAACATTGACTCTACCCTGAGTCATGTTTACCTAACAATTCCCCCCTTAAACTTGACTTGGGGATTATTGACTAAATCCAGCCAAACCTGCTAGATGAGACAACCCCACTCACTCTAGCTCTTCCCCCCTCAAAAAAAATTTTACCCAATGTAACTGTTAACTTGACATCCCCCCTATCACCTAGGTCTAACCCAGACTTTACCAGTGATTACGCAGGGGTACGCATTCCATACCAGGTCTTACAGCAGTATGCCCATTTACATGCAAAACATTAACTCCATTATAATAATTTTTTTTTTTTACGTTTCATTGTCATTGTTTTTATACATATGAAATCAATGTCCATATAAAAAGAACCCATCTACCGGATTACATGAGTCACCAGCTGCTGTAACCGCTATTCCTCTAGGAATTCTCTATAGATACATGGTTCATCAATTAATTAATCCAGGTACTCATATCCTCTCTCATTCTCTACATTCATTCATGATGTCCTTCAAAGAGGACATCATGAATCTGTCCACCAACTGCCATAAAAGCAATTAATTTTACCTGAGCCTTTCCACGGCCTTTGTTGTGCATATCTTCAGCGCTATGATCTACGATTTCTGACACCACGATGAATTTTTGGCATTCTTTGTCATTACCATCGATTCTTCGATATTTCTTGTCACCCTATTCCTATACTTGTGGAAAGAAACATACCAACAAAACCATGACTAATCTCATGAATTTCCTACCTCGAACGCACAACCACTTTGGCACGATGACAAGTGCCTTCCTCATATCCAACGCATTGTCGGTGACGGTTCTTACTCTGCACTCAGATCTTTGAATTCTCCTCGGAACTGTGACTGCACCAACCCACAACAATAGTTAACCGTTAAAATATGTTCTCCATGCTACACTACACTCACCTTTGCCCAGATCTCGAGTTCAGCGCTCACAGGCCATAATGCGCTTAAAAAAACTATATATTATGTGCATCTCCACCACAGGAGTACCATCCATAGCTTCTTCGTGTCTATTTCATCCCGATCTTGTTGCTACACTCCCATGCAATCAATTCCAATCCTCTACCATCGAGGAGTCCACTGCAGATATGGAATTTTCCTTATGCATGTGCACTGTTGTGACTTTGATTTCTTCCTCGAGATCCTTAAACTGCCCCCACCGCCATATCCGTCACTCTTGGCATTGAGCACCAAAACGTTGCCACTACTTTATATCTCACGAAGCCCATCATGCAATGTTGAATGCTTCTCATTTGCTCTGCCACCTTTTGTTGACTCTAACAGGGATATGCGATCGCAGGTAGACGCAACGGCACTTTGCTGGATTCGAACTGTGGTTGCTGGCGAGGAATGGAAGTCAAGAGTTCGATCCGCATTGTTATGTAACTTTAAAGCGAGGGATGATAATAGGTTGTCGTCTTCTGCAGATACATCTATGAGGCTCAGGCCATCCACGTCTGTTTGACGATCCATCGACTGAATCCCCACATTTCAAGCTCCCCGTGAGATTCGAACCCTGGTCTTTCGATTCGCGAAACTTGAGAAGCAGATCTTACACAAACCTGTACTCTCTTCTTGTTGCCCTTGGAGTCAAAACACAACCTTCGACTCACAAAGCCAACGATAACTTCACATCATTTGTGGATCTCACACTTCCACGCAACTTTACACATGGATGGACAATAGTAGGCTCCACATAGTATCTAATTCACCATAAAATATCATTTCTCATACCAGCAAATAACGAATGGAATCACACCAATCCCATTTACTCGCATGATGCAGTCGAAAAAATCCATTAATTTCTCCATTTACAGGCCAATAAAACCCTTGGCTACAGAAGCGTTCCTCTGGAGCCAAATATGGCTCTGATACCAATTGTTAGAAATTTACTGGACAAATAATAAAGAATTTACCGAGAGGAATAATAAACAATTTTACTGAGAGAAATAAACATAAAGAACCCAGCAACAAATCATAAACATAAACACAGATGTTTATCCAGGAAAAACCCAACCAATGAAATTTCATTAGGCATTGGCCAAAACCTTAGCCAATCCGGCCAAATGAGCCTTCACCACTCACCTCCAGGCCTGCATTACAATGAAGTATTCCCAGCCTCTTATAGGCTCCATTACATGCAATACCATGGGATAAAACCATGGGTGCACAAAACCATGTGCCCCAAAACCACTACTATTTACCCTAGTCAACATTGACTCTACCCCGAGTCATGTTTACCTAACACATCTCTCTCCCGGTGCGCCTTTTATAGCTGTGTAATTTGTGTACTTCCTTAATCTCAGTCGTCATGCTGGGCTAAGCTACGCAGTCCTGCAGTAATACTTGAAGGCTTTCTCCCACTTGTGGGCTGTGTAGGAGCTTCAAGCATGCCCTCAAAAAGGCTTCAACTTCTTCTTCTGGCAGCTGCGCAGGGGCTCCCAGTGATTCTTGCTTCCTGGGAGCTGGTTCCTTCTGAACAGCAAGCTCCTCTCTTGCTTTCTGGGTGACCATGCTACATGTTATGCTCCTTAGCTCTGTTTTGACTCTCTGTATATTTCATGTGGGAGTAGACTGTTTGTCCTTCATATTTGTTAGCAAAATCAGGCAGTCTTCGAGTTCATGGTCCAACTATCAGCAGTATTTATAGGTCTGCCTAGTGGGATTTGAGCAGTCTCGGGCGAAGTGCCCTACCTCTCCGCAGTTGTAGCAGATCAGTTAGCCCCGTCCTCATCCAGTGCTTCCTCCCCGCCCCCCTGCCCCATGCAGGGGAGCCACCAAAGCTTGCGGGGGATCTTGGAGAGGCAAGATCAGATTGTACCCTATAGAGGGTTCCCCGATCTACCAATAAGTCATATGTGTGGCAATTCTTCTCATCGTGTCCTATAGATCGGTAGAACCTACACCATTGTTGCTTCAATTCACCTCTATTGACCCGCGTACACTGGGTTGTATCATGCAGTCCCGCCACCCGGAAATCCTCGCACCAATGGTCCGTTGTTACCCCCTTCCCTCGTTCCATCCGTAAGCTCTGTATTTCCATGTGCATGGCCCCGAGCTACTCCTAAATTTGATGTACGCCTTCCCTTGTGTCATCCTTAGGTGCCGCTTCAAGTTTCATGGCAGCTTCCAAGGCTTTTTCTTGTGATTCAAAAGTTTGATGGCCCATGGGCGTACACAAGTGAGGTAGAAGCATAGCGATAAACCATTATGTGTGTTGTTCGTCGTCGTACTTGAACTCAACTTCCCGGATTGCTTCATTAACCACTGATCAGCCTCCCAGACTGACTCAGATGCTCCCTGCTTGAAGTCTTTTACTTTCGATACCAGTTGGGAATAGGATTTCGATTTCCGGAATTGTTGTTTTAGGGCATCCTTAATATTTTTAATGTTGTGTTCCCGTTTTGGGATATGTACCGCATATACCAATCCAGCGCCATTTCCTCAAAAGCCAAGGATAGCTGCACTCTTTTTACAGTATCACTTACCACCCCTTGCGTTGTCCATACCGAATTGGCCACGAACCAGAATCGTTTGAGGTCCTCATCAACTACTCCTTTAAAGGTGGGTAATTTTAAGTGTGCCGCCATGGGCTCCTCTGATTTACCTTCCTGAGGCCCTAGCGTCGGGGTGGCTAATGAATTTCGTGTAGGTCTCGATGGACTATGGGCAGGGCGATCTTCCTCTCACCTGTTCCGATAATTCTCACTGTTTCGTGCTATACCTTGGCTCATTCAGCCCTATGCTAGATATCTGATGCCACTACCCGATCCCTTTCTCAGATCTCTTCCGGTCCCGGAAATAGAACCATTTTTTTCACTTGAGGGGTCCTGACCTAGGTTCGGTGTGCAAGGTTTGCCAACAAACCCCTATACTACTGGCCCTTTCGGCAGTGACCTGCTTGCGTAGGTCATAGTCTCACCCGAAGTAGTATGGGTGGGTGTTGGAACCAGGTTTCCGCACCCTGAGAAAGGAAGGTTAAGGCAAGCAGGGTTGCGTTCTGTTCAGATTACCTCGTCTCTACGCAGGGTCAAATATGTATCCAATTGCATCCATGTGCACTAGATCTATAATTATATGTTTTTCATAACATCAACACAACATTACATAACCCGAACAGAATAGATCTAGATTTACTTCAATACACAGACTTTCGCAACATGATATAATCAGAGAAAAATAGATCCAATCATTCAATATATATACCTTCGCAGTGCAAAGACAGAGAAATGTATAACACAGTAATTATCAGTAATCCATTCAATAGTACTCACAGATTCAGATCCAATAATCTTGCATATTCATTCATTTGTTACCCTTACAATTCCCTTCCCAACCTGCGCACACAGTAGCAGCGTCTGCACACAGTTGGACTAGGATCTCCGCGCACACAGCCAGCAGGAGTCTGTTCCCGAAAAACCCCAACAGATCGCTTACACAATAGATCGCATCAATAGCTCATCAAATCTTACCTCTTACAATCCGAAATGCCTCTCTATTTATAACAATCTAGCTTTTACATTCATATACTCTGCAACCCATGGTTTTCGGACCCCTAGTTTACCCTTTAACCCCATTACAATACTTTCGGGGCTTTGACCCACCCCAAAACCCCTGCGCTATACTAAATATAACAAAAATAACCAAAATGGACCGGTTTCGTAACTTGTTAGGAGACCTCGTTCCAACAAGTGAGTGGTAATAACTCAGTTAACTCATTCAAGTTGTTTAGTGATGTGGAATTTTGATTTTCTCCTAATTTAATTCAAGGGAAAATTAAATTAGTAATTTCTTGTTTTTCAAAAAGCATAATATCAATGGTAGCCCTAATATTCGAATCCGTGTTGGTAAAATGTCCTCTTTGACTAACTTGGAATCAAAGTCTACATGCCACTTCTTTAAGAAAAGGTATTGGGAGCCCCACTTACATCTGCTTTGTAGAACCTTATTTATCTCTCCTTTGTCTTAGAAACCCAAAACAACTACCCCTTTCTCAGGGTCATTACAAAGGGTGTATATCCTACCAAAGATTCAAAGTTTAACCATGTTCAATCCTTTAAACATTCATAAGACATCCTTTTGATAGGAAACCTTCCTACAACTCCCTTCCCTTCAAGTTCCAAAACATCATTTAGTTTGTTATTGAACCAAAATTTAAATTTCCCAATTTTGGATTTGTTTTGTGTTAAATCCATTTCCTTCTTTTATATTTGTTATCTCCCTCTATTGAGGGTTTCACATGGCTCCTAACTTTCATCATGGATGAGCCACTCTTTAGGTTAAAGTTTGGGCGCTTGCCAATAAAATCTATCTCATGATGTTCAATAGAAAGCCTTGAAAAGTTATAGTGATAGAATTCAATATCCCCATAATATGTTTGAGGTGGGATAAACACCCTATCTATGTCATAACCACACTTAGTGATTCAATCACCATTAAGGATGGAGAAGGCTTGTCTCATTCCCTTTGTATGTGATCAGTGAAATAACATGTATGTCATTAAGGCCCTTCAAGGATACTCTATATCTCCTCTTTGTCTCTACTTTTGGTCACACATCCCTTTTAATGCTACTCGTGTATAATCCATGGGTCAACTAGCCTAAAATTTCCAACGTCTCCTCCTCCAGTGGGAATGACCCTTCCTACCATATTCACCCTAACTCAATTGGAATGTTAGGTTGGCCAAGTCTTGAGATAGCCCAAATAGATTACCCTTATTTCAAATTAATTTTTTAATCTATTGCTTTGTCTTCCATTATCATCAAACACTATGTGCTTTTTTAACCCTTATATTTATCTTTATGACCCAAATAATTTAACTTGTTTGGTAATTTTTTATATTTCCTCACTTTCATCAACTCCCTCAGCTCTCAAATCACCAACCATGTTCTTAATTACCTACTCCTTTTCTTTTCCACTTAAAAAGAATATTTTATCAATAAATAAACCTAAATTACTCTAGTAACTTTATCCTAAGGAATGAGAGGTTCTCAATGGTGTACTACAATTTCTAGATATAACTCATATACTTCCATTACCAAAAACCCCTTTTTTTATTCTAATTTATATGAACCCAATTTAAAATTTCCCTCAGAAGTGATAATTATCTTGACATAATTAGCAAACTAACATTATTTTATCTCTTCTCAAAGAAAATCCATGAATCTAGGAATCCAATATCACACTTCCTACTTTTATTTTCAAAATGAAAAATAACATTTTAATCTTTATACCACAATCACCATATATTAACTATGAAAGTATTTTTAAATGGAAAGAATATCAATGATTGATACAAAAACATTGATGCATCAAACATACCTACCGATAGCGGCCACATAAGTTTGTTATGACTATTACTAAATTATGATCGATATTTGAAAGATGTAGATGGATTTAAAATTGGGTGAAAGCTTTGCATAGTTTTGATAATAATTATCGTTAAATATTGATCGATATTTTGGGATGTGGATGGATTTGGACTCGGATTGTTTTTTGGGTAGTTAGAATGATTTCAAATTAGGAAAAAAGGGGTGAAACTATAAATTTATATTATTAGATGCTATAAACTTAGATGATGACTTCTTGAACATGTATGAGATTTTTGCAAATTCCTATAACAATTAAAACTCCTTTACTAGTTTCCTCCACTATGAAATTTCAAATACTATTTCAGGTTTATTATCCAGTAAACATCAATTAAACATGAAGTACTTCTCTATTTGAATAATTTTCTTGGTGGTAGCATAGAATATATGAGATAATCTTCAGGAGAAATGTGATGATGCAATGTACCTCCTTTCCACTGTCTCCTGTAATGTTTGTGTAAGCCACCTTAAACTCCTAGCTATATTGGGTGGTAAAGTTTTCTTTGTATGTGTATTGGAACCTATTTGACTTGAACTTAAACTCCTTGAAACATATGGATAAACACTCTGGGAATCAAGATTTTTCTCCTCAATCAATATTGGGGGTTCTTGGGACTTGTAAGACTATGCATCATCATCTACCCTCACATCTAGACTCAGTACTATCTTTCTTTGAGTAGGAACGTAGATCTTGTAAGCCTTACACACTCATTGCAACCAAATAGAATACCCTTCATGTTGGAGGGTTCAAGATTCATCCTCTTTTGCCTCTATAGGTACCTAGGGAGCTCCCTTTCTACATTATTTTGGTATCACAATTAGAGATGCCTAGACCTTTTCATTAGGGAGATATTCAATCATACATCCAATTATTGCATGCCTTGCCACACCATGAGAATATTTGGAGGATCACCTCATATTTTATTTTACCTTGCAAGATTGGGGCGATAAGGGATGTGAGGAATTTTCATAGTATTTGATATATGCCCAAATTTGCATCCTTCTAGCATCCATTCATCACCTTTTTTATACCTTTTCCCCATCCCAATACCACATTATAACCCATTTTCCTCACAACAATGGAATTTTGACAAAGGTACAATATTTTTTGTATTATTATTTCATCTTTAGTGTTCATTCTTATACATTAAGGAAATAACCCACCTTTTTATACTAACTAATAGGAAGAGCATGAGAAATATTTTAGATAGGACCATAACAGGTACCCATGGAGACATCGAAAAAGGATCGAAGAGTTCAATGTTGCAACTCCTTTGGGTTCTTGCAGCACCTATGTGTTGCTACAACACCACTATTGACGTTGCAACACCTTATGTAGCAAAAATTCAAAACCCCTTCCTATCTGTATTGCATTAATCAAAGAATCTAGATGAATACAATATTCTTGCTCAAGCTTGAGCACAATCTGCACAAGTATATTCTATCCTCTTCCTAACTGACTAACTTTAGCCAACACTTAGCCAATTTTAATAGACTCCAAGCTCCTATTCCTTGCGCTATTTGATGAGGAATTATCCCCTTATTAATTAGGGAAATTTCTCATTGAGAATTGAGCAATTCTATTAGGCCCTTCTTTGATTGCATGCACCACTTGGGCAATTTGGAAAATTCTACAACTCATAGTACATTTCCCTTGAACTCAAATCTCAACTAGGTAACTCGAATTTCATGCATGCATGAGTTAATTTAGGTTGATTGATCAGTTAACCGGTTAAACACTGAAGCTGCACCCCACTACTAGACCTCCCCCTAGTTCCTCCAACAGTTGGAACTAGTTTAACTAACCTTAACTCGGTTTACCTGAATTAAATTGCTACAACTGAAATTAACTCAACCTAGGCTCCTAAAATTGAGAAATCACTATACACAACTCAATTTAAGCCCACAAATCGAATTAACTAAGCTAAGTGAGTGATAATAACTCAGTTAACTCATTCAAGTTGTTTATTGATGTGGAATTTTGATTTTTCTCCTAATTTAATTAAAGGGAAAATTAAATTAGGAATTTCTTGTTGCATTTTCAAAAAGCATAATATCAATTGTAGCCCTAATATTCGAATCTGTGTTGGTAAAATGTCCTCTTTGACTAACTTCGAATCAAAGTCTACATGCCACTTCTTTAAGAAAAGTTATTGGGAGCCCCACTTACATCTGCTTTGTAGAACCTTATTTATCTCTCCTTTGTCTTAGAAACCCAAAACAACTACCTCTTTCTCAGGGTCATTACGAAGGGTGTATATCCTACTAGAGATTCAAAGTCTAAACTTGTTCAATCCTTTAAACATTCATAAGACATCCTTTTGATAGGAAACCTTCCTGCAACTCCCTTCCCTTCAAGTTCCAAAACATCATTTAGTTTGTTATTGAAGCAAAATTTAAATTTCTCAATTTTGGATTTTTTTTGTGTTAAATCCATTTCCTTCTTTTATATTTGTTATCTCCCTCTAGTGAGGGTTTCACATGGCTCCTAACTTTCATCATGGATGAGCCACTCTTTAGGTTGAATTTTGGGCGCTTGCTAATAAAATCTATCTCATGACGTTCAATAGAAAGCCTTGAAAAGTTATAGTGATAGAATTCAGTATCCCCATAATATGGTTGAGGTGGGATAAACACCCTATCTATTTGATAACCACACTTAGTGATTCAATAACCATTAAGGATGGAGAAGGCTTGTCTCATTCCCTTTGTATGTGATCAGTGAAATAACATGTATGTCATTAAGGCCCTTCAAGGATACTCTATATCTTCTCTTTGTCTCTACTTTTGGTCACACAACCCTTTGAATGCTACTCGTGGATAATCCATCGGTCAACTAGCCTAAAATTTCCAACGTCTCCTCCTCCAATGGGAATGACCCTTCCTACCATATTCACCCTAACTCAATTGGAATGCTAGGTTGGCCAAGTCTTGAGATAGCCCAAATACATTACCCTTATTTCAAATCAATTTTTTAATCTATTTCTTTGTCTTCGATTATCATCAAACAATATGTGCTCGTTTAACCCTTATATTTATCTTTATGACCCAAATAATTTAACTAGTTTGGTAATTTTTTATATTTCCTCACTTACATCAACTCCCTAAGCTCTCAAATCACCAACCATGTTCTTAATTACCTACTCCTTTTCTTTTCCACTTAATAAGAATATTTTATTAATAAATAAACTTAAATTACTCTAATAACTTTATCCTATGGAATGAGAGGTTCTCAATGGTGTACTACAATTTCTAGATATAACTCATATACTTCCATTACCAAAAACCCCCTTTTGTATTCTAGTTTATATGAACCCATTTTAAAATTTCCCTCTCAAGTGATAATTATCATGGCATAATTAGCAAACTAGACATTATTTTATCTCTTCTCAAAGAAAATCCATGAATTTAGGGATCCAATATCACACTTCCTACTTTTATTTTCAAAATGAAAAATAACATTTTAATCTTTATACCACAATCACCATATATTAACTATGAAAGTATTTTTAAATGGAAAGAATATCAATGATTGATACAAAAACATTGACACATCAAAGATACCTACCGATAGCGGCCACATAAGTTTGTTATGACTATTACTAAATTATGATCGATATTTGAAAGATGTAGATGTATTTAAAATTGGGTGAAAGCTTTGCATAGTTTTGATAATAATTATCGTTAAATATTGATCGATATTTTGGGATGTGGATGGATTTGGACTCGGATTTGTTTTTGGGTAGTTAGAATGATTTCAAATTAGGCGAAAATGGGTGAAACTATAAATTTAGATTATTAGATGCTATAAACTTAGATGATGAATTCTTGAACATGTATGAGATTTTTGCAAATTCCTATAAGAATTAAAATTCCTTTACTAGTTTCCTCCACTATGAAATTTCAAATACTATTTCAGGTTTATTATACAGTAAACATCAATTAAACATGAAGTACTTCTCTATTTGCTGAGAATAATTTTCTTAGTGGTAGCATAGAGTATATGAGATAATCTTCAGGAGAAATGTGACGATGCAATGTACCTCCTTTCCACTATCTCCTGTAATGTTTGTGTAAGCCACCTTAAACTCCTAGCTATATTGGGTGGTAAAGTTGTCTTTGTATGTTTATTGGAACCTATTTGACTTGAACTTAAACTCTTTGAAACATAGGGATAAACACTCTGGGAATCAATAGTTTTATCCTCAATCAATATTGGGGGTTCTTGGGACTTGTAAGACTATGCATCATCATCTACCCCCACATCTAGACTCAGTACTATCTTTCTTTGAGTAGGAACATAGATCTTGTAAGCCTTACACACTCATTGCAACCAACTAGAATGCCCTTCATGTTGGAGGGTTCAAGATTCATCCTCTTTTGCCTCTATAGGTACCTAGGGAGCTCCCTTTCTACATTATTTTGGTATCACAATTAGAGAGGCTTGGACCTTTTCATTAGGGAGATATTCAATCATACATCCCAATTATTGCATGCCTTGACACACCATGAGACTATTTGGAGGATCACCTCATATTTTATTTTACCTTGCAAGATTGGGGCAATAATGGATGGGAGGAATTTTCATAGTATTGGATATATGCCCAAATTTGCGTCCTTTTAGCATCCATTCATCACCTTTTTTATACCTTTTCCCCATCCCAATACCACATTATAACCCATTTTGCTCACAAAAATGGAATTTTGACCAAGGTACAATATTTTTAGTATTATTATTTCATCTTTAGTGTTCATTCTTATACATTAAGGAAATAACCCACCTTTTTATGCTAACTAATAGGAAGAGCATGAGAAATATTTTAGATATGACCATAACAGATACCCATGGAGACATCGAAAAGGGATCAAAGAGTTCAATGTTGCAACTCCTTTGGGTTGTTGCAGCACCTATGTGTTGCTACAACACCACTATTGACGTTGCAACACCTTATGTAGCAACAATTCCTAAGAAATTATGTTACAACACCTTATGCGGCAACACATCCTAAGTATCGATGCTACAACACCTTGATGAACCAACCATTGGAAGTAATTGTTGAAACTCTTTATCCATGACACTGCAATTCGCGGGTAGTTGTAACAACTCAGCCTAATTATACCATCAAATGCACTTCTATCACTAACGATTTACCAGTGAGAGAATCGACCACTTTCCGCCTAGTGAAGGAAAAGACAAGGGAAGTTAGTGTTTCCAACATGGAATAATTGACTACAACTATTTTTGACATGATTTCCTACTTTGTGTATGGATGAGTGAGTAAACAGTTCCATATTTTGGGAATTTTGTTATAAGGAAGAGGGAATAATATAAGAATATAACATTCTCATTGCTAGATCCCATAATTCCTTGATTAAACTAAGAAATCAAGATATTGTATTGTTGGAAACATAATCCTTTGGGGTTATGTATATTTGTCTTATTCATTTGAGAGGAAGGTAAAAATACTCAAGTGAACACCAAAAGTGATGAGAAGTCCAAGAGACCTCTTAGAAAACGAAAACCAATGGTAAACTTTTTTCAAAAAAAATTGAAGTGATTAGAGGTGTACTCCCCTCTCTTATCTAATCTAAATACCTTGATCTTCCCATTTGTTTGGTTCTTAACAAGATATTTAAACTCTTGAAACTAGCAAAAGGCTATTCCATGGTATTCATAAATATATCTAGGTATATTTGAAAGAATCATCAGATAAATTAACATAACAAGATTACATGTCAATGAAGTTGATGGTCTGGGTTTATAGGCATCTGAATGAATTAGATCAAGGATCCTGCTTGATCTGTGTTCATTTCTAGGGAAATCAACTTTGTCATGCTTTCCAAGTGTACATCGCCTGCACAATCCTCTTTTCTCCAACTTGAAGTCAAGGAACCCAACTACCATTTCCTTCAAAAGAGGTAAGGCACCATATTTCAGGCCCATTAAATCTTTTATGCCAAAGATCTCACATATTATTACTACTAGTCAACAAAACTTTGCTTCATTGGATCTTCTAGCAATATATAAAGGTCACCCTCCCTGACTCCTCTTGCTAGCACTTTACTATGATCAAGGTTTTGACTTATGATGGTCATTTCCTAATTATCGAACTCAACCCTACACATCAAATTTGTTAGACAAGAAATGGAAAGGGGATTTTTTGTCATACCAAGAACATACAATAGCTCATGTAGATCCAAAACTTCCCCATCTGAATGCATGAAGATGGATTACGCTTTTGGGCCAAATGTGGCATGAAATTTCAAAATTTCACTTTTTTATCGAATTGACGCCCTCAAAATTCATATAAGTGTTGTGAATTTTGATTTGCAGAAAAAAAGACAATTTGTGGAGAATTATGTTGTTTTCCTAATGATATTTTTTGCAAAAAAAAAATAATGTCGTATAATTTGTCATTTTTCCATTAAATGAAATGCTTGTTCTAGCAATTTTTTTCATATCTTAAGAGGTATGTGTGTATTCCCGTAGCATAACTTAGTCTAAAATGTGTAATTTTAGAAAGAAAAGAAAAATTAATAAATAAATAAAATAAAATAAAATAAAATTATATATATATATATATATATATATGATCTACACTGAGAGACTAAGTTTTCATATTAAAATTTTATTTTTTATGCAAAAATATATTTTTTTATTATTTCTTGATGTTGGCGAAGTAATATTTCAATTGCACTTTGCAAACACATGTGTTCGCACAAGATTTTTTTCAACTTTTTAAATAAATTAAAAAACCAAGAGTACCCTTTTGAAGAGGAGTCATAAATGAAGATAGTGGTATTTTTTTCGTTGTGTATATCTTATGTTATTTATTTTTTATTCAACCCCTTTGAAACTATCCAAAAAAAATTCAAACATTATGTTTAAAAGAAATTAGATGAAAAATATTATATGAATTCGAAAGTGTCAAAATCATATGCCATTGGATAGAGGATTCTTTCATGAATCCAAAATGATCAACTCTACCACTTAAGGACAAATTCTTCCCTAATTCTGCCAGGGTACAAAATAGTGTTGCAGAGAAATTTGTAGAAGAGGAGCTGAAAATTTATTTTTAGGCTCTCGACAACTTGATCGAGCACTTCTCGGATGCGGGTGATTAAATGCCCCGAAATGTGGCAAGCCCAATGTGTGCCACTTGGCCAGGCCACATGGCCACGCAGAGGGTCGGTACCGCGGAAGTTAATGCCCATAGTTGTGAGCGATGGTCACTCCACTCTCTCGCACTTGGCCTTAACTGCTGCTCTACAAACCATCCTGCAACTCCTTTAATGGCGTCGCGTCCCTCCTCCTCATCATTTACTGTCCGCAGACATTCTCTTTCTTTCACATTCGCCTCTACTCACTCTGAGTCACTACTCGACCTCTTCCTCTTGTTCGCTCCACAGCCCTTTGGTGTTTATAGCTATCTGCCCAACCATGGTGCTCCATCGTCTCCCTCACCCCATACGCCCTCCCATCTCCCCCGCTCTCTCTCTAACTCTATAATGTCGAGACGGCACCGCATGAGGTGCAGAAGAGGAAGAGGAAGAGGGGCAGGCTCTCGCCCGCCTCTCTCCATTCATGATGAGGCCAGCTCCCTGCCACCGATTGAAAACGTAGCAATATTCCAATTTGACAGCTTCCTAGACAAACCCAAGGTCACCACCACCATTTCAGTTACGTTTCAGGAAGCTCAACCGAGCTCCATGGGCTCGAGCTTCAGAAAACGTATGCGGAAGTCTACAATTTCCTTAGCGCCTCCACAGGACTCTCAGAAGTCTGCCACTCTACCTATCAAGGCTGGTTCGCCATCCTCAAGAAATGCAGGCAGCCGAGGCAGGAGTTCTGAGCATTTGGAGGGGGAGCAAAGCAAAGGAAGCAGTCAAGCACGCACTGCATCTTCGCCTATAGCACAGCAGTCCAAGAAAGAAGATGATGCGTCCGAGGATTACGGATCTCTCGTTGTGGAGGAGTCTCCTCCAACACAAAAAGACACCTAGCATGCTACTCAACCTCGGAAAGGACAGGTTTCCTTATCTAGTTTTGGTCAATTTTCATGTTTTGTTGTGTTTTCTGAGCAAGATGTCTGTTGGGGTGTTTCTGTCAAACTATGGAAGGTCTTTGAACATTGTTGGTTTCCCCATAGTGGGTAGCACATTTTGGGTTGGTTTCCCTGAGAGGGGAGATCAGGTTTTTGATTTTTTGATTAAGACCCCCTCTGGAATTGGTTAGTTCAGCGATTCTGGAGGGCAGTCTCGCCATGTATATTATGTTTCATAATTAATAGATTATACCAACTTAGAAAAAAAAAAACTTGATCGAGCACTCAAAACGCTCGATCAAGAACTTGAGATGAAAATTCAAATAGCTCAATCGAGAGTTTAAGAAACCCTCGATCGAGTTATTTTAAATTTTATCTCAAACTCTTGATCGATCATTTTGAGTGCTCGATCTAGCTTTAAGGCTTGATCGAGCCACTTTTTTTAATTCCACGCCTAGGTTGTATTGGTGGTAAATTTCAAAAACATGGCTCGACCGAGCTCCTAGATGACCTAATATTACACAAGAGATCAATCGAGAGTTTGTTATGATGCTCGATCGAGTTATCTTTAAGCCCTTAAACCATTGATTGAGGGCTCAAATATTGCTCAATAAATCACTTAAAATGACTTGATCAAGCTGTTGTATTTCACCCAAAATGCACGTTCGCTTGCCAAAAAGTGTAACCTGAATTCATGCATAGACCCTCTAGCACATGGAATGAGATAGACCCCAACCAATTGGGTAGTTATCATCATCACCAAGCTCCTCTTGCATGTTGGCAACTTGTTCCTCCAACTTGAAGAAGGTTGATCTAGTTGGAGTCATGTGTATTAAGGCTCCATTGTCAACATACTGTGAAAAATTCCAAGCCTCGGTGAATAATGTCCTTATAATCTCAATTAAATAATAAATTGTTGACAATGGAGAGACTAAGTTAATAATCTACACTGAGAGACTAAGTTTTCATATTAAAATTTTATTTTTTATGCAAAATTATATTTTTTATTATTTCTCGATGTTGGCAAAGTAATATTTCAATTGCATTTTGCAAACATATCTGTTCGCATAAGATTTTTTTAAACTGTTTAAATAAATTGAAAAACCAAGAGTACCCTTTTGAAGAGGATTCGTAAATGAAAATAGTGGTATTTTTTTATTTTTTTCGTTGTGTATATCTTATGTTATTTATTTTTTATTCAGCCATTTTGAAACTATCAAAAACAAAAATCAAACATTATGTTTAAAATAAATTAGATGAAAAATATTATATGAATTCGAAAGTGTCAAACTCATATGCCATTGGATAGAAGATTCTTTCACGAATCCAAAATGATCAACTCTACCACTTAAAAAGACAAATTCTTCCCTAAATCTGCCAAGGTACAAAATGATGTTGCAGAGAAATCTGTAGAAGGGGAGCTGAAAATTTGTTTTTTAGGCCCTCGACAACTTGATCGAGCACTCAAAACGCTTGATCAAGAGCTTGAGATGAAAATTCAAATAGCTCAACCAATAGTTTAAGAAACCCTCGATCGAGTTATTTTAAATTTTATCTCAAACTCTTGATCGAGCATTTTTAGTGCTCGATCTAGCTTTAAGTCTCGAACGAGCCAATTTTTTTTAATTCCACACCTAGGTTGTATTAGTGGTAAATTTAAAAAACATGGCTCGACCGAGCTCCTAGATGACCTAAGGTTACACAAGAGATCAATCAAGAGTTTTTTATGATGCTCGATCGAGTTATCTTTAAGCCCTTAAACCACTGATTGAGGGCTCAAATATTGCTCAATAAATCACTTAAAATGACTCGATCAAGCTGTTGTATTTCACCCAAAATGCACGTTCGCTTGCCAAAAAGTGTAACCTGAATTAATGCATAGACCCTCTAGCACGTGGAATGAGATAGACCCCAACCAATGGGGTACTTATCATCATCACCAAGCTCATCTTACATGTTGGCAACTTGTTCCTCCAACTTGAACAAGGTTGATCTAGTTGAAGTCATGTATCTTAACGCTCCATTGTCAACATACTGCGAAAAATTCCAAGCCTCGGTGAATAATGTCCTTATAATCTCAGTTAAATAATAAATTGTTGAATTTAATCTGTTATGAAACCAGCTCCAAAAATAGAAGAAAAGAGAGATCAACACCTTAGAAATAGCCACTTCGAGGGGGCAACCTCCAATACATTACATAAATGAACAATTCTTGGATGATACAAATGACCAAAACCTCCTTCTATATATAGGAGTCCATGGGCCCACAATATAATCCTAGCCGACCTAACAATAATAATTTAAGGGCACAATAATAACACAATGGGGGTTACAAGGGTACAATAATAACAATAAGGGGGTTACACTAATAACAATAAGGGACTATACTAGTAATATAGGACCTAACATGCCCCTCTCCTTCAAAAAAGTGTTGTCCTCAACGCTTGAGTAGCTCTGGGTGCTTCTGTATAAAATTCTCATCCTCCCATGTAGAATCTTCAGTGGGTAAGTTCTTCCACTTGATGAGATACTCTGAAATTGATCGATTTCGTAGCTGTCGAGTTCTTGTTTTCATGACCACTTCAAGTTCCAATACGATTTTTCCTTCCTCATCAAGTTCTGGCAATATTGTTTGAACTAGAAGATTTTCACCTATAACCTTCTTTAAGCATGAAACATGGAAAACTGGATGTACTCGCGAAGAAGCTGGAAGCTCCAATTTGTATGCCATAGTTCCAATCTTTTGCAACACCTTGTAAGGACCATAGTACTTTGGTGATAATTTATTATCCTTCTTAGCTTGCTTGAGGGACATTTGTTTGTATGGTTGTAGCCGTAAAAATACCCAATCTCCTACATCAAAACTTCTCTCGCTGCGATGTTGATCTGCCCGTTGTTTCATTCGATTTTGTGCCAAATTCAGGTTATCCTTTAAGAGTTGGAGAACTTCTTGCTGATGCTCGATGTGATCTTCCACTGCTTGAACCTTCGAATTTTCTCTTAAATATGATGTGATGGATGGTGGATGATATCCATAAAGTGCCATAAATGGGTCATTTTTGCTGCAGTATGGAAGGAAGTGTTATACCACCATTCAGCTAGAGGTAACCACTTGACCCATTGTGTTTGTTTATCAGATACAAAACAACAAAGATATCCTTCCAAATATTTATTTACTATCTCAGTTTGACCATCGGATTGAGGATGATAAGATGAGCTATGAGCTAATTGAGTACCCAAACAAGAAAATAACTCCGTCCAAAAATTTCCAGTAAAAATGGGATCTTTGTCGCTCACAATAACTTTTGGGTTTCCATGTAGCTTTTGAATTGTGTCCATAAATGTACTAGCAACTGTACTTGCTTTAAATGGATGAGATAATGCACAAAAGTGTGCATACTTGGTAAGTCTATCAACTACCACCATGATGACACTCTTTCCTTCGGACTTAGGTAAACCTGTGATAAAATCCATTGAAATCTTCTCCCAACGTTGACTTGGAATGGATAAAGGTTGTAGAAGTCCCGGGGTCTTAATTGTCTCCACTTTACTCTGCTGGCAAACCAAACATTCCGCCACAAACTTTTGAATATCAGACTTAAGGCCATCCCAAAAAAAATCTTTCTTCACCCTGTGGTAAGTTTTTAAAAATCCTGAGTGTCCTCCTAAAGGAGAAGTGTGCAATTCCAGAAGAATCTTTTGTTTTAGTTGGGAATTCTTACAAATATATAAGCAATCTTTGTACCATAAGGAATCATTTTTCCAACTAAATGTATCAGATGTACTAGGATCTTGTTGCAACTTTTGAATGAGTGTCCACTCTTCTTCGTCCTTCTTCCATTCATCCCTTGCTTCGGTTATCCAATATGGTTGGAGAATAGAAATGCTAGAAAGAAATGCTTCCACCTCTTCATTCTTTCTTGAGAGTGCATCTGCAACAACATTTAGCTTCCCTTTTTTGTAGATTATTTCAAAGTCATAACCCAACACCTTTGTGACCCATTTTTGTTGCTCTTCTGAAGATAGTCTTTGTTCCAAAAAGTATTTAAGACTATCATGATTAATTTTTACCTTGAAGTGTCTTCCCATCAGGTAAGGTCGCCATTTCTATAGTGCATGTATTATTGCTAACATTTCCTTCTCATAAATAGCTTTCCGTAACTACTTTCCTTTGATTGGACGGCTTTCAAAAGCAATGGGTCTTCCTTCTTGCATTGAAACAGCAACAATTCCATTTCCTGAGGCATCACATTCCACAATAAAGGTTTTTGTGAAGTCTGGCATAGCTAATACCGGTGCTAGGCACATTGCCTCTTTAAGATGTTTAAAGGCCTTAGTTCCTTCAGGAGTCCATAAAAATGCATCTTTCTTCAATAATGTTGTTAGAGGTGCTGCTATTCTCCCATAATTCTTAACAAACTTGCGATAATACCCTGTTAACCTGAGAAATCCTCGCAACTGCTTTATGGTTGTGGGGACTTTCCATTCTGTAATGGCTTTAATTTTGTTAGGGTCTACCTTAACATCCTCGTGAGATACAATATGACCCAGATATTCCACCTCTTGTACTCCAAAGAAACATTTGGATGTATTTGCATATAATTTTTTCTCCTGCAATAGTTTGAGCACCCTGTCAACATGTTGAACATGATCCTTCCAAGACCTGTTGTAGATTAGTATATCATCCAAAAATACTAGCTCAAATTTTTTAAGGAAGGGTTTGAAAATGGAATTCATCAACCCTTGAAATGTAGAAGGTGCATTGGTAAGTCCAAAAGGGATGACCAAAAATTCATAATGACCCTCATAAGTTTGAAATGTTGTTTTCAGAATATCTTCAGTCTTCATTCTAATTTGACGATATCCTGAACGAAGATCCAACTTGGTAAAATAAATTGCTCCATGTAATTCATCCAATAATTCATCAATCACGGGAATGGGAAATTTATCTTTAATGGTGAGCTTGTTGAGCTCCCTATAATCTGGACACATGCGCCATGATCCATCCTTTTGTGCACCAATACAACTAGAGCAGAGAAAGAACTTTGACCAGGTTGAATTATACCAGCCTTTAACATTTCTTCAATCATACATTCAATTTCGCTCTTTTCGACATACAGATATCTATAAGGCCTAATGTTTGGAGGAACACTTCTTGGAATCAAATGAATAGCATGATCATGATCATGAATAGGTGGGAGTCCTTTGGGAGTTTCAAACACCTTGGAATTATTGTCCAAGACTTTTTGGAGATCTGCAGAAATAGATGATTTTGATGTTAGAACTTCTAGTGAGCATAATTGTGCAATTACGCCTCATTGTTCTTGCTTCAGAAGCGTTTTCATGAATTAGATCTTATTATCTTTCCTGAATTCCCTGTGATACCCCGTAATTCAACTTTATTTCCTCTTGAAAAAAAATTCAAGAAAATTTCTTGAAAATTAAAAGCTACTAACCCTAAATATTGTAACCATTGTAATCCTAGTACAACATCAACACCTCCCATTGGAATGGAAAGCACTTTACTATTTAATGCATATTCCCCCATGGTTAGCTTTATATTATGGTCCTTTCCAGAGAATTTTATAGTTCCTCTATTTGCAACCATCACTTGACAGTCTGGTGTTGGATATATGAAGCAATTTGATTCCTTAGCTACCTTACAATGAATAGAATTATGGGTACTACCCAAATCAATCAATAATATTACCTTTTTCTTCTTGGTATGTCCTTATATATTGAGAGTATGAGGAGTGGTAATTCCTGCCAATGCATTACACGATATGGTCGGACTCATTTCTTCCTCTTCTAAGGTTGATTCCTGGTGTATATCCTCTTCTTTTAAAGATTCTTGTTTATTTTCTTCTTCCTCTTCACAATCTATGTAAAATAATTTCTTCTCAGCACACTTATGACCTTTAGTGTATTTTCTATCACAACTGTAGGAAAGCCCTTTTGCTCTTTTTTCTTCCAATTTTTGTGGTGTCAACCTTGTAGGTTGCGGAAGTCTAGGAGTAGTAACACTTCCATCTTTACATATGTGAGTGGTAGGCTTCCTTGTCGTCGTAATTTTACATTCAATTTTTCTTGCCAACATGAATGCTTTTTCCAATGAATCAGGTTCCCAAACGCGAACTTCATGTTGGATGTTATCCTTTAAAGTCCCTATGAAGACATCAAGCATGTGTTCCTCTGGAATATCAGTTACCCTTATATTCAATTTTTGGAAATCCTTAATGTGCTCCACCACTAAACCATTTTGTTTGAGATTTATTAATTGGCAAAAGAAGGTGTTGTTTTTTGTATCCTCATAATGTGCTATCATTTCCTCCGTAAAAATTGACCAAGTGACAATTTTTTTACGGGAGCGAAGCCATCGATACCATACAAATTTATTTTGTTCTAAATGTAAAGTTGCAATGCGTAACTTTTGTGTGTTTTGCACATTATTGAGATCAAAATATTGCTCCATCTATAGTATCAATGTTACAGGATCCTTGCCATCAAACTTCCTCATATCCATCTTTGGAATATGGTGGTTCTTCTATCCAACATTAGAGTTTATGAAATCATGATTAACATTTATTTTGTTCTCATCATGAGTTTCCTCTACTATCTTTTCGCCATTAGGAAACATTTCTTGTATCAACTTTGCCAAACCTTTGATGTCTAATTTTAGACCATTCTTCATGTTTTCCATGTTGTCTTTCATTTTTTCATCAATCTTAGCTTCCATGTCATCCACCTTGTTGTGAAACCAGCTCCAAAAAGAGAAGAAAAGAGATATCAACGCCTTAGAAATAAGCCACTTCGAGGGGGCAACCTCCAATACATTACATGAATGAACAATTCTTCGATGATACAAATGAAAAAACCTCCTCTCTATATATAAGAGTCCATGGGGCCATAATGTAATCCTAGTGGGGCCACAATGTAATCCTAGCCAACCTAACAATAATAATGTAAGGGCACAATAATAACAATATGGGGGTTACAGAGGTACAACAATAACAATAAGGGGGTTACACTAACAACAATAAGGGACTATACAAGTAATATAAGGACCTAACATGCTCCTCTCCTTCAAAAAAGTGTTGTCCTCAACGCTTGAGTAGCTCTGAGTGCTTCTGTATAAAATTCTCATCCTCTCATGTAGAATCTTCAGTGGGTAAGTTCTTCCACTTGATGAGATACTCTAAAATTGATCGATTTCATAGCTGTCGAGTTCTTGTTTCCGTGATTGCTTCAAGTTCCAATATCATTTTTCCTTCCTCATCAAGTTCTAGCAATATTGTTTGAATTGGAATTTTGTCCCCTAAACCTTTTTTAAGCATGAAACATGGAAAACTGAATGCACTCGCGAAGAAGTAGGAAGCTCCAATTTGTATGCCATAGTACCAATCTTTTGCAACACCTTGTAAGGACCATAGTACTTTGGTGATAATTTATTATCCTTATTAGCTTGCTTGAGGGACATTTGTTTGTATGGTTGTAGCTGTAAAAACACCCAGTCTCCCACATCAAAACTTCTCTCACTGCGATGTTGATCTGCCTATTGTTTCATTCGATTTTGTGCCAAATTTAGGTTATCCTTTAAGAGTTGGAGAACTTCTTGTTCATGCTTGATGTGATCCTCCACTGCTTGAAACCTAGAATTTTCTCTTAAAGAAGATGTGATGGATGGTGGATGATATCCATAAAGTGCCATAAATGGGGTCATTTTTGTTACAGTATGGAAGGAAGTGTTATACCACCATTCAACGAGAGGTAACCACTTGACCCATTTTGCTTGCTTATCAGATACAAAACAACGAAGATAGCCTTCCAAAAATTTATTCACTATCTCTGTTTGACCATCGGATTGAGGATCATAAGATGAGCTATGAGCTAGATGAGTACCCAAACAAGAAAATAATTTCGTCTAAAAATTTCCTGTAAAAATGGGTTCTCTGTCACTTACAATAATCTTCGGGTTTCCATGTAGCTTTTGAATTGTTTCCATAAATGCAGTAGCAATTTTACTTGCTTTAAATGGATGAGATAATGCACAAAAGTGTGCATACTTGGTAAGTCTATCAACTACCACCATGATGACACTCCTTCCTTCGGACTTAGGTAAACCTGTGATAAAATCCATTGAAACCTCCTCCTAATGTTGACTTGGAATGGATAAACGTTGTCAAAGACCCGGGGTCTTAATTGTCTCAACTTTATTTTGTTGGCAAACCAAACATTCCGCCACAAAATTTTGAATATCAGATTTAAGGCCATCCCAAAAAAATTCTTTCTTGACCCTGTTTTAAGTTTTTAAAAATCCTGAGTGTCCTCCTAAAGGATAAGTGTGCAATTCCAAAAGAATATTTTGTTTTAGTTGGGAATTATTGAAAATATATAAGTGATCTTTGTACCATAAGGAATCATTTTTCCAACTAAATTTATCAGATGTACTAGGATCTTGCTGCAACTTTTGAATGAGTGTCCAAAATTCTTCGTCCTTCTTCCATTCATCCCTTGCTTTGGTTATCCAATCTCGTTGGATAATGGAAATGGCACAAAGCAATGCTTCCACCTCTTCATCCTTTCTTGAGAGTGCATTTGCAACAACATTTAGCTTCACTTTTTTGTATATGATTTCAAAGTCATAACACAACATCTTTTTGACCCACTTTTGCTACTCTTCTTAAGATAGTCTTTGTTCCAAAAACTGTTTAAGACTATCATGATCATTTTTTACCTTGAAGTGTCTTCCCATTAGGTAAGGTCTTTATTTCTTTAGTGCATGTAGTATTGCCAACATTTCCTTCTCGTAAATAGCATTTTGTAAATACTTTCCTTCGATTGAACGACTTTCAAAAGCAATGGGTCTTCCTTCTTGCATTAAAACAACACCAATTCCATTTCCTAAGGCATCACATTCCACAATTAAGGTTTTTGTGAAGTCTGGTGTAGCTAAGACTGGTGCTAGGCACATTGCCTCTTTAAGATTTTCAAATGCCGTAGTTGCTTCAGGAGTCCATGAAAATGCATCTTTCTTCAATAATGTTGTTAGAGGTGCTGCTATTCTCCCATAATTCTTAACAAACTTGTGATAATACCCTGTTAACTCGAGAAGTCCGCGCAACTGCTTTATGGTTGTGGGGACTTTCCATTCCTTAATGGCTTTAATTTTGCTAGGGTCTACCTTAACACCCTCGTGTGATACAATATGACCTAGATATTCCACCTCTTGTACTCCAAAGAAACATTTGGAGTTTTTTGCATATAATTGTTTCTCCTCCAATAGTTTGAGCACCCTGTCAACATGTTGAACATGATCCTTCCAAGACCTGCTGTAGATTAGTATATCATCAAAAAATACTAGCACAAATTTTCTAAGGGAGGGTTTGAAAATGGAATTCATCAACCCTTGAAATGTAGAAGGTGCATTGGTAAGGCCAAAAGGCATGACCAAAAATTCATAATGACACTCATGAGTTCGAAATGTTGTTTTTGGAATATCTTCAGTCTTCATTCTAATTTGATGATATCCTGAACGAAGATCCAACTTGGTAAAATAAATTGCTCCATGTAATTCATCCAATAATTCATCAATCACAGGAACGGTAAATTTATCTTTAATCGTGAGCTTTTTTTTTTTTTTTTTTTTTTTTTTTTTTTTTTTATTGAGCTCCCTATAATCCAGACACATGCACCATGATCCATCCTTCTTATGCACCAATACTACTGGAGGAGAGAAGGAACTTTGACTAGGTTGAATTATACCAGCCTCTAACATTTCTGAAATCATACATTCAATTTCACTCTTTTGGACATAAGGATATTTGTAAGGCCGAATGTTTGGAGGAACACTTCCTGGAATCAAATGAATAGCATGATCATGATCATGAATAGGTGGGAGTCCTTTGGGAGTATCAAATACCTTGGAATGATTGTCCAAGACTCTTTGGAGATCTGGAGAAATAGATGATTTTGATGTTGGAACTTCTAGTGAGTATAATTGTGAAATTACGCCTCGTTGTTCTTTCCTGGCTTCCCTGTGATACCTCGTAATTTGATTTCATTTCCTTCTGAAAAAAATTTCAAGAAAATTTCTTGAAAATTAAAAGCTACCATCCCCAAAGATTGTAACCATTGTACTCCTAGTACGACATCAGCACCTCCCATTGGGATGGAAAGCATTGGACTATTCAATACATATTCCCCCATGGATAGCTTCATATTATGGCATTTTCCAGAGCAATTTATAGGTCCTCCATTTGCAACCATCACTTGACATTCTGGTGCTGGGTATAGGAAACAATTCAATTCCTTGGCTACCTTATAATGAATAAAATTATGGGTACTACCCGAATCAATCAACAATACTACCTTTTTCTTCTTGATATGTCCTTCTATATTGAGAGTTTGAGGAGTGGTAATTCCTTCCAATGCATTACATGATATGGTCAGAATCTTTTCTTCTTCTTCTAGGGTTGCTTCCTGGTGCATATCCTCTTCTTTTGAAGTTTCTTGTTCATTTTCTTCCTCCTCTTCACAATCTATGTAAAATAATTTATTCTCAGCACACTTATGACCTTTAGTGTATTTTCTATCACAACTATAGCAAAGCCCTTTTGCTCTTTTTTCTTCCAATTTTTGTGGTGTTAACCTTGTAGGTTATGGAAGTTTAGGAGTAGCAACATTTCCATCTTTATAGATGTGAGTGGTAGGCTTCCTTGTCGCCATAATTTTACATTCAATTTTTCTTGCCAACCTAAATGCCTTCTCTAATGAATCTGGTTCCCAAACGTGAACTTCATGTTGGGTGTTATCCTTTAAAGTCCCTATGAAGACATCAATCCTATGTTCCTTTGGAATATCAGTTACCCTTATATTCAATTTTTGGAAGTCCTCAATGTGCTCTGCCACTAAACCATTTTGTTTGAGATTGATCAATTGGCTAAAGAAGGTGTTTCTCTTTGTATCCTCATAATGTGCTATCATTTCCTCTGTAAAAATTAACCAAGTGACAATTTTTTTACGGGAGCAAAGCCATCGATACCATACGAATGTATTTTGTTCTAGATGTAAAGTTGCAATGTGTAACTTTTGTGTGTTTTGCACATTATTGAGATCAAAATATTGCTCCATCTGTAGTATCCATGTTACGGGATCCTTGCAATCAAACTTCCTCATATCCATCTTTGGAATATGGTGGTTCTTTAATCCAACATTAGAGTTTATGAAATCACGATTAACATTTATTTTGTTCTCATCATGAGTTTCCTCTACTATCTTTTCACCATTAGGAAACATTTCTTGTGTCAACTTTTCCAAGCCTTCGATGTCTACTTTTAGATCATTCTTCATGTTTTCCATTTTTTCATCGATCTTAGCTTCCATGTCATCCATCTTAGCTTCCATGCCAACTTCCATGCCATCCATATTAGCTTCCAAACCATTCATCTTAGCTTCCACACCTTTCTTCAAACCATCCATCTTAGTTTCAACGCCTTTCTTCAAAACTTCCATTTCATTTTTTGTTGCTCTTTGCGATAGCGAAATTTGGTGCACTTGCTCATGGACTTTTGATATCTCATGTTGTAATTCTTCGTTTTCATGAGTCATAGTAGAGACTTCTGAAGGCTTAATGGGTGTTGAATTCTTTTTAGGAGGCATTTTAGAACCCAATACTGATATCTATGCTCAATAGGCCTTTGGAATCACCTAGAATTGGTTTTTCAAACAAGACTTATGCAATTTGAAAAAAGAATACACACCTTTTTCTTGATTTTGAGGAGCTCGATATTGAAACTGAATTATCTCTGTGATTTCGGATATTCAATATCTGAAATTCAGCCCTGAAGTAGCCCTCTGAATCTTATTTTGACTGCCATAGGTCTGACCTGATTTGGATTCTTGAAGACAAAGTTATGCCCAATCTCCTACGATGACCTAATTATGGACTGGTTCAGTAGAGCGAACTTGTATGACCTGCCATGTGTCACTGTTTCTCCCTTCAACTCTGAAATTGATATAGATAAAACTACAGTCTGTTTACTTGTGGTCACTTTTTATAGGATTCCAATCTGATCCTCAGAGAGAGAGTTATGAAGATTTTCCCACGATCACCTCTTTGAGATGAAATTCGGGAGCCTGCAAAAGACCTAATTTCCACAGGCCATATCTCCGAAAATATTGCGAACCAAGCTCTGAAATTTTGCGACTATCTTCGTCAGGATTTCTTTTTCGCTCCCTAAAAATTTTAGCTTCTAAAACTTCGTAGAAAAAACGTTATAGCGAAAACGCCACGATGACCTGTTTAGGTTAAATTTAGGAGCCTGCAAAAAGACCTAACTTCCATAGATCATATCTCCGAAAATATTGCGAACCAAGCTCTAAAATTTTGCGACGATGGTCCTTAGGATTTTGGCTTCGTACTCTAGAAGTTTCAGCTTCTGAACCTTTGTATAAAAAAAGGTTATAGCGAAAATGCCACGATGACCTGTTTGGGGCAGCAAAACCGTAGAATCCAAAGCTCTGATACCAAATGTTGTGAAACCAGCTCAAAAAAGAGAAGAAAAGAGCTATCAACGCCTTAGAAATAAGCCACTTCGAGGGGGCAACCTCCAATACATTACATGAATGAACAATTCTTCGATGATACAAATGACAAAACCTCCTCTCTATATACAGGAGTCCATGGGGCCACAATGTAATCCTAGCCGACCTAACAATAATAGTATAATGGCACAATAATAACAATATGGTGGTTACAGGGGTACAACAATAACAATAAGGGGGTTACACTAACAACAATAAGGGACTATACTAGTAATATAAGGACCTAACACATCTTAGCTTCCAAAACCCACTTCCTTGCCATCCATCTTAGCTTCCAAACCATTCATCTTAGCTTCCACGCCTTTCTTCAAACCATCCATCTTAGTTTCCACACCTTTCTTCAAAACTTCCATTTCATTTTTTGTTGCTCTTTGCGATAGCGAAATTTGGTGCACTTGCTCTTGTAATTTTGATATCTCATGTTGTGTTTCTTCGTCTTCATGAGTCATATTAGAGCTTTCTAAAGGCTTAATGGGTGTGGAATTCTTTTTAGCGGGAATTTTAGAACCCAATACTGATATCTATTCTTCAATATGCCCTTGGAATAAATTCAAACTATTTTTTTTCAAACGAGACTTATGTAATTCGAAAAAAAATACACACATTTTTCTTGTTTTTGAGGAGCTCGATATTGAAACTGAATTATCTCTGTGATTTTGGATCTTTAATATCTACAATTGAGCCCTAAAGTATCCCTCTGAATCTTCTTTCGAATGCCACAGGTCTGACCTGATTTGGATTCTTCAAGACAAAGTTATGCCCAATCTTCCACAATGACCTAATTATGGACTGGTTCAGTAGAGCGAACTTGTACGACTTGCCACATGTCACTGTTTCCTCCTTCGGCTCTGAAATTTTTATGCTGAAAACTACAGACCGTGTACTTACGGTCGACACTCAGAGAGAGAGTTATGATTTTTTTCCCACAATCACCTCTTTGAGATGAAATTCATGAGCCTGAAACAATCCTACCTTCCACAGATCATATCTCAAAAAATATTGCACACCAAGATCTGAAATTTTTACAGGAGGTTTCTTAGGAATTTGGCTTTGCTCTGTGAAAATTTTAGCTTCGAAACCCTCGTAGAAAAAAATTTATAGCGAAAATTTTGCGATGACCTGTTTAGGTTAAATTCAGGAGCCTACAAAATTCCCTAAGTTCCACAGATCATTTCTTCGAAAATACTGCGAACCAAGCTTTGAAATTTTGCAAAGATGTTCCTCAGGATTTCGGCTTCGCGGTCTAAAAATTTCAGCTTCTGAAACTTCGTAGAACAAAAGTTATAGCAAAAATTCCATGATGACCTGTTTGGAGCAGCGAAACCCTAGAATCCAAACCTCTGATACCAAATGTTATGAAACAAGCTCCAAAAATAGAAGAAAAGAGATATCAACGCCTTAGAAATAGCCACTTCGAGGGGGAAACCTCCAATACATTACATAAATGAACAATTCTTGGATGATACAAATGACCAAAACCTCCTTCTATATATAGGAGTCCATGGACCCACAATATAATCCTAGCCGACCTAACAATAACAATGTAAGGGCACAATAATAACAATATTGGGGTTATAGAGGTACAACAATAACAATAAGGGGGCTACACTAATAACAATAAGGGACTAAAATAGTAATATAGGGACCTAACATGATCAATGTTGAAAATAAATTCAAACCATAGCATCAATCACACAGTAACTATAAATTAAATAGTGGAAGTATAAAACATAATTTCACACATACATAAGTAATTACTCCTTCAAATAAGCTTTTAATTTCTTTAAAAAAATCACAAGGAAACTTCCACAAGCTACCCATCAAAAATTTTTATTGCATGATTACCACAATTACCCCAAACATAATGGGACAAATCATTGAGAGTGTATGACATGTTATACGTATCATATGGATGCCTATACATTATTTGCACGACTGTATAGATCCATATGAATATACAAATTTTAATATGGTTGTACATAATTGTTTCACACTCTATGCAACTATATGGATCCCTAAATGATATTGCATGTTTCCCAAAAGCTTCTCTTTCTTAGCTACTCTCTCTCTCTCACTCTCAGTATGCCCAAATATTCAACTATAATGAAAGCCTCTACCTTGCCTTATTTTTATACACTTATCCAAGAATATATTTTTGAAATTAGTCATAGTCTAAGTCATCAATGAGATACACTTATTAGACTGAGTTTCCAAATACACTACTTTCACTTTTTCACTAAAATTAATTACAAAATAACATTACTTTTATAAAATATCTTGAACTACTTCTCACACATTCAAAATGAACTTGTCGAATTTCTTACTTGAGTTCTCCTGGAACAATGGAAGGTTTAAAACTATGGTAAAGGTATCAAGTCTAGAAGTTAGCATATCCACTCTTGAAGCTTCGATGCTTCTTGCAAATTATTTGTATTGTCGCTTACCCTCCCCTCTCTTTTTCTTAGGACACTAGGAAGTGTTGTCACGAAATATAGCACCTTAGTACAAATCCATTCATGAGGCATTAAGACAAGTGAAAAATGGAAGTGTTACCACTCACATGGTCAATCACTTCTCTCTCTCTCTAGTGAAGGACGAATCCAACACAAGGGAGGATTCCTTTATAACCTCAAGGAATTATTAAGCAAGAGGAAATCAAGTCTGTGGCATCATCTATTAACTAATCAATACCACCACCTAAATATAGACATTCAAGGAATGAGAAATAGGGTTGTAAAACTTGCAATTAAGATAGTATATTTCACCAACACAACAAATTATTACAACAATAATTAAGTAATCCCTTGAACAAGCTAAATGTCAATGGAAATTTAGGGCTGAAAACGACAATAAAATTAGGGTTTAATCAACATATAAATCTGAAATTAAAAGGGCATGTAACAACCCTAAAATTAAAGACATATATCCCTAACAAGTGTGTCATCATCATCAAGTGTATCATCATCAAGTGTAACATCATCGTGAGGAGGCTTAATTCCCTCCATCAAAGGTGGGGCATCTCAATAAGTCATCATGCCATCTCAAGGCCCCAACACCTTCCAAAGTGTACACAATGTCATTAATGAAGTGTGGAATAATATCATTAATTTCATCCAAAGGATCATATTTTTTCTATAATCAATAAGTAAAGGCTACTAGAATCAAGCGAGACCAACCAACATGTGTACAAGAGTCATTGTAAATTGTGTAAAGTGAATCATGTTTAATGTAAAAGCCTAGTAATTATACCACATTAGGTGTCCTCTTCAATTTTCACACTAGCTTAGGAATTTATGCATTTTGTTATCACTCCAATAATTCTCAAGGGTTGCTATTATTTTTTGGCTTAAAGAATATTAGAGGTAACCACAAGCCTACTTTTAAGCCTTAGGATCTAGCATTCCTAATGCTCAGAGAGGGATATCTCTATATGATTTATCTTTGTTGATTGTATTTGATTTTAGGCTAGTTATGTAGGATTACTTGGGATTTGATTTTTGATTTGGTTTGGTGGTGAAATTACTTACTCAGATGGATAGATGTAGATATGTATTCCATTGGGCTAATGGAGTCAAAGTGTCAAGCAACAGAAGCATGATCAAGGTTCTAAAGGGAAGTATTCACAGGGAAAGATAGTTTAGTCACTTCAGATCCTTGGGTTGATGGTGAAAATGGTTTCAATCGGGGTAAAAGAGCAATTAAGGGTCTCAAATCCGGATAATGAGTGAAAATATAGAGGTCAATCGAAACAAGGGAGCAATTAAGAATTCCCTTATCTGGATATCATAAGAAAAACATTTAAATGATAAACAGTTCAAGACAGAGTGTAATTAAACATATTCTATAATAACATTCCAGTTATAACATTTAGACTAAGCAAACATATGAGCATGTGAAAACTTCAGAAAGAAACAATTGAACAAGTAGAAAGTACTTCACTGTAATGGCCCAACACATGAATCCTATAATATAATCTCTTTATTGCTTTAATCCGGTCTGGTGACTTGAAATTGGTAAAATCACCCTCAGGTTCCATAATAGTACAACTATAGAAATGTTCAGCAATTCATCCACACTCAATACTTCAAAATGAGAAGTATTTATACAAAAACTCTTACAAAATATCCTAAAAAAACTTAGGAATTATTTAAGGAAAAAGAAATATCTTCATGCAAGAAGATAGAGACAGTTATCTAACTAATGCAAGTTGTCCCTACTTTTATTCATTTGTTGTTCAATTGTTGATATTTTGCTGTTGATTTGTCTATGTTTGTTGCTCAACCAAGGCTGCAGTTAGGCAGTGAAGTGTCCTCTACGCTGGCAGCTTTCACTCTGACTTTTATTGATACTCTTTGACTGTAACTGATACTCTTTCATTGTTTATGTTTTCATTGTTATTGTTGTTCTTTACTACAAACTATAACTGTAAAACAACATATTCTGTTTTATCTTTTCTTGACTGATATTTTCCTCATTTGACTGCCCTGTTTTGACTGCTTTGATCTTCATAGTAAATCAGTTAATTTTTCCCAAATTTTTGCCTTTGGTAACTTAATTTTCACCATCCTCCTGAATATTTCATCAACCTCTGTGTATTTTGAGAATGTAGGCTTGTTGACAAATAGGTGTTTCACCTCATGTTGCAGGTAAAACAGATTCTCAAAATTCTTGTAAAGTACCTTCCCTGTTGGAATTCCTTGCATGGCTGAGTTATTGACTTTCTCCTTATCCACTTCTCTCATATTCTTATTATAATCATCCTGCATCATTAGCTTATCATGAACAACTAATGGATTTGGAAGGCCTTTTTGTCTGAGAGTCTCAAACTTCATCATGAACCTTGTGATGGCAACTTCCATATTCTGGCATTTCTCTTCTAATAGTATCATCAAATTATTTTTAGAAATAACCTTCCTAACTTCTAGGATGGTTTCTCTATCACTGATTCAAATCTCTTCAAGTTCTTGCCTATTCTTGGAATTAAGAAATTTTATGATCTCATTTGCCTCTTCAAGCTTCTTTCCAAGTTCTTATTTTATCTTTTGGATAGCTTCTCTTGTTACTTTGACTAAGTCATTATGTTCGTAGATAACCTGTATGGATGGCCAAATATCATTTACAACTTCAATGATATTGGCCCAAAGCTATTGTTTGGCTTGTGCCATGGGTTCTTTCAATGTTAGATCTTTCTCTAACTTCCTCAATTTCCCATTCAACCTGTTTGCCCTATGTTCTTCATTTTTGTGCATAATCTTAGCAAGTTTCTTTTCATCTTCCAGACTTTTAAGCTATTCTTTAAGTCTGTTAATTTCATTTTTCTGAATAGACATGTCCTGCATAGATTTTGCTAGTTTACTTGCTTCATCTATAGGTTGTGCTATTGTTGTTGAAGATTATGTCGTTGAAGTTGTTGATGAGGTGAGAGGTAGTGTTGTAGCCATTGGGAATGTGGGGGGGAATGATTCTGCTATAGAAGGAACAACAGTAGTGACTACAGGAATTACAGTTACAGGAACTTCTTATCTGGCATTTTTCTCTTGGACCAACTTGTCCATTTCATTCTCCATTTCCTTTATCTGGGCAGTCAACTGAAGTATGAGACTCGTCATCTCATCTTTCTGATTTGTATCATGTAATACTTCCTTTGCTTGAGGATGTTCAGTAGGAGACAGCTTAAGTTGCTTCTTTAATGCACCAATGTCTGCATTCTTCTTCTTAATCAATTCATCTACAACTTTGACATTACTAGGATCATATCCTACTTCAATAACCAAATCTTCCAATGATTTGATTCTATTATCCTTAGCCTGTGAGGATGCCTTTTCCAATTTGAGCTGATCTTTGATATTTGTAAGAGTGTTTTGTAGTTTCTATACACTCATTGCTTTATTTTTCATTGTGGAATAAAGCATTTCACTAGTTTGTTTGTGAAATTCCATTTGATTAATAAGATGAAGATCATTTGCTTGAACTTCATATGATGACTTTTTGTAATCAACTGATGACTTTGGATGCTTTACTTTAGGCTGCAGGAAGGTCATTTTCATTTTTCTAGTCTTGTAGTCAAAAGCAGAAAGAAATCTGCTCTGGTCACTGGGTGACTGTTTCCAATACTAGTTATATGTATCAGTCTTCAAGGCTTAATTTTTCATCTTTACCCTCTGTATTTCTGCATAATGTCCATCTCCTACTCTGCTGGTTTTCTATATGAAGACATTTCAACACTATGTTGCTTCTGAATAAGCTGAGTATTTGAATTGAAGGTTGATGTGTTTCTTTAATCACTGTAGGAGGTGCATTGTCCTTTGTTGTTGTATCTATATCAATTACTTTTATTGTTTCTACTCCTTCATTGATAGGATTTAATTTAGGCTTGTTCTTGTACATCAATTTAAATTTGGTTTCATTTGTAGTCTCTGCAGTATATGATCCTTCCTCTCTGATTCTCTCTGAGCTTTTATCTTCTTGGGCTGGAGTCTGCAAATTTTGACTAGTATCACCTTGCTTCTCTGCCTCAATCAAGGTGTTATCCAACCATTCAAAGTAATTGGAAAATTTCTCAATATCTGGTTTCTTCTCATGTACATAAGGAGTTAGTTTGCATTTAACTCTCAGTTTACTTATTACTCCTAGAGGATCATAATACCATAGAAAACTCTTACTGAATTTAAACTCCTGCAAATAATTTTTAGCCTCTGGACCTGCATCTATGTTATTACAAATAAAAGGTCCAACCTGATTATTTATTTTGAACTGTGTCTTCTTCTTAGCAGCAAGGAAATTGATTGAATCAGAATTAAGAATTTGTCTTATATACTCAAGGGAAAATAGCCTCATTGGGAGGTATTTGGGAAGTTTATATGGAATGAGATTTGATCCATATACCCTTATCTTTGTATGATTTTGGTACAAATACCAATCTCCTGTTCTATTATGTTCTGACAACTGCAAGACCTTTTTAATCTCCTCACTGATTCTAGGCTGCATGCTGCTGTTTAGAATATTGACCATAGGATGAATGAAAGAGTCAATAAAATCTGTATAGGTGGACTGTGTGGAGTCTTTTCTGATAATTGGAGTCCAAAATATGATTGACTGTGGGTTTCCTTCAACATCAACTTAGGAAGGTTGATGACAAATTTCTCTGACTGAAAGTACAAAAACATGTGAAATAGGACTAATGAATACTTAAAAACACCTTCTTCAAGGATTTTGACCAACTGTTCAAGAATATTATCAGCAAGGTATTGGGAAAAATTGAAAATGGTTGTAGGAGTCTGAACAGGTGTGAAAGTACACAAAAAATCTAGTACTGCAACATCAACATGTTCATATGTGCAATAACCAAGAATAAAAGACAGCATGCTAATGATATGTCTGGTTCTTTCAGAAAATTTTGCAGATGGGTAAGGAGGATTTATCTTTGGAATTTCTACAGATGAAATCATGAAAGTTTGAAATATTTGGAACCTCTTGGGGAAGTCCAGATTCAGATATAGCTATGTAAGAGCTTAAATGGACAAAGGAATTTCATCTTGCCTAGATTTGATCTGGAGCATTTGGTTGATTGACTTAGCTGTAATAGTAAACAAAAAATTTTCAGGGTTTATTATGGCTCTCTCTTCAGGGAAATAGCAAGATTGACAAAGTCTGATCACTTCTGGGCACTGAAAAGTTTGTGGGAATACATACTTTGGAAAATTAGATTCCCATATGAAAACCTCATCTGCTTGATCTATGGATTTCTCATGGCTCCAACAGTGGAGCTCAAGAAGATTAAATTTTTTGACTGTGTCATTAATCCTGAAGTCCCTATCAGCCAAGGGAGTGCATTCTACATCTACAACTGGGGGTTGTAGAGGATTGACAAATACAATGCTTTTGGAAGCCATTATTTTGTTAAATTTCTTCAATTGATTAATATTTGACTCAAGAAATGGTTTCAGGCCTTTAGGAGCACCTCCGACACATTATAACAGTTTGCAGACTTATTTGGATAAAACATGGGCTTATCTATGGTCTGCAATGGTTCAATTGATCCAATTGTACTCTTCTATGATTTAAAAACAGTTTTTAGGGCCTTAGAATTCTGCAACAGGAAATTTAGGGTTTGAAGAAAAGGATTTGGAAGGCGAAAAGGGCTTTCTTCAAGACTACAGAGGCTTCTACTTCTCCAATTATTCAATCTCTGTGATTTGAAGCAATTTTAGACCTCAGAATTTCTATGAAAATATGTCCAGGGTTTGCAGAAAAGGATTTTGGAAGGTAAAAAGGGCTTTCAGGGCTGTAGAGGTTTAAACTTCTTCAATTATTCAATCTCTGTGATTAAAACAGTCTCAGGCCTCAAAATTCTATAAACAGATGCAAAGGGTTTGTAGAAAAATGGATTTGGGAAACTATAGAGGTTATTTTTGGTTTGCTAAGGTTCCTATGTTAATTCAATTACTTATTACTATTTTTCTGTAAGCACAGGTCTTAGCACTTTGAGGAATACCTGGAGAAAGATGGAGATTTGATTTGCAAAAGGGTTCTGGGGTTGCAGAAAGCTTTCGGAGGCTCTGCTGGTCTTTAATAGTGCTTTGGATGACTTCTGCAGTGCCTTTTGGCAGCAAATGGTTGAATTTTGGTTGAATTGAGCTTAAAATGAGGTTAGCAGCATGGTCTTTGCTTTAAAAATGGTCGGCAATACTCTTTTAGCGCAAAACTGTAACAGAAAGTGGTAAAAGGAATAACAAAGGGTGGTTATATTCATTTTAATCAATGGTGATTATATCATTGAATTCATGGTTAATTTTGAATTAACAGGGTGGTTTTCTCAACGGGCAGGAGAAAACCGCTCAGTGGTTTTCGCAAAAGCCAAAGGTGGTTGGCAATTTATTTTGGATTGATGCGATCAAATGGGAATTGGCCACGTAGTCAGGAGCAGAGCTCCGAAAACCATGGATATCGCAAGGTCTGGGGTATGTTAAAGGTAGGTCTATCGGAGATGCGAAAAGGAATATGGGTCCTCGGATCTGATTGGTTAAGATCCAACGGTTGGGAGGATGCGACGGATGTCGGGATTTAATAGCGTGGGGCCAGGGATATTTCATTCTATGCGATGAGCTATATATGCATAAAGCTATGGTTTAATATGCATGGGATCGAGATTATTATGATAGGCGGGGTTTATAGTAGGTAGGTCTAGGATTTTAAATTTATGCTATAAGGTTATAGCATATATGTTTCGGGGCTTAGTAATAGGTGGGATTATATTAAGTGGGACCGAAATATATAACATGTGGGAAAATTAAACCATGTATTATATAAAAATACAGGGTTGGGAATAAAAAATATGTATAAAGGAATTAATATAAATACAGGTTTTTAAAAGGTATATAAGGGATTTAATAAAATTATGTTAAATGTTAATAATGATATATGAGGGGGATTTATCATTAAGTTTTAATGTAAAAACTTATATCGGGAATGAATATTTACACAGTGGGCCCCGACATAAAGATTTAATCATTTAGACTTAGGATAAAAGTATTTTTATGGGTTTTTGGTGTATTTTTAAATGAAAATGGAAATTAGTAAAGGGGTTTTCCTTTTCCCAAGGAAAATTTGTTTTAAACTTAGGAAAAGGGGTTGTGTAAGGAAAAATGAGTGACATAAGGGGAAAGAGTAAAAATGAAGTGGATGGAGTATTTTTACAAGAGGAATGATTTTGAAAGGAAGTTAGTAAATGAAATGACCAATTTTCTGCTATCCATGCCTTGTGAAAACTGCTTCTGCCTACCCATCTGCTACCCTAGCATTTTTTCTTCATTTACATGAGTGCATTTGAGCTTGCAAACCCTTATTTATTTTTCTTTTAAACATCAAACTAACTAATTATATCCTTATTTCTTCCAAGGGCTCATATTGAACTGTTGAGCTCCTTATTATTATCTACCTAACTATTGATCTGCCAAGATTAAACAATTTGGCTAGATCTTTATTCTCTATCTATCAACATGAAATTTAAAGCATGAAAAATCAAGATTAAGCAGTTTGACTTTCATGGATCGTGGAATTTTTAACAAGCTGCACACAATATTATTTTTGCAAAATGAAGTAAAAAGAAGTGGCATTTTAATTTGCATCACTTTCATGATCTATTTTATCTCTTTTTTGTTTGGGGTTCATTTTTTATTCTTTTTTGATCTTTTTTCTTTCAAGTCCTTTGATTTTTCTTTTAGGACTTTTACCCTCTTTACATTTTTTATTTTTTCTAATATGGGAAAACAATTTTGCAAAAAGTAAAGTATGTACATATTACAAGACTGTTCAAAGTCAATTCAAAATTATGAATCCTATTATTATAGGACCCTAACACAGTTTACAAAGTTTAGGTGTGAGAGTACCATCGTAGAACCCCATTAAGTGTGCAAGTACCCACGAATTAGAGTATTTCTCAAGAAACCAATCACAATGTAACTGTAAATGACTATGATATAGCTTGGGGTGTACTTTAAGGGAATGATGCCTTTAACATGAAAGGCCATGTGTAATGATCATATGCATGGGTGCATTTATAGAGGGATCACTCCATACATTGAGTTATCCTTTCCTCGACATTATGTCTTTATGCCCCATTCTTTCCTTTTTCTTTATATTATTTATTTTTTTTATTTGCAAGTCCCTTTTGATGCATATGCATTTCGTTGCATAGAGATTAGGATAATTTAATTAAGCTCATATTTAGTTATGTATCCATTCCATTAAGAGTTGAGGAGACGATCTCATAAAGAAGGGGTAGAGCTTAAGCTTTTTTGGATTTTAACTTATTATTAATATATAGTTCATTTTTATTTTTCATTTTGAAACTTATATCATGCTCCCTCTCTCTCTCTAATACAACAACATTGACATCGGGCATCCTAGCCCCTTATTTTCATAGGAATATGACGTATGGAATTTTTTAGGATACATCTAACAAACAACCCAAAACAAAGGACAACAAAATGGGACACAATGGAATGTGTTAAGTATGGAAACGATCTAGGCATGTTGCCATTATCAAGGCCCCCCAGTAGTACCCTTCTCTCCAAGAGTGGAAATACTTTACTATAATATATATGATGGCCACCAAAGTGAAACAACACAAAGTGCATAACTTCTAAGCATCATTATTCATTATTTGATTTCAACCCATGATCCTTATTTAAATGCCAAATAAATTGAACTTAAACACTTCGTGTGAAACAATGGCTAAGGTACCTCATGTGTGTTGTGTCACCATCATTGTCAAATTAGTGAGTTAATCATGATATACGAGGCATAGTTGAGATATTGTATGTGGAGAGAGTCAGCCATAATCAGTGGGATCACTATTTACAATGTGGATCATCGAAGAAAAAATATCCTCTAGTAAATGCTAGGTGAGAGGGAGTAATAGCAAGCATAATGGCTATGTTTATTGTAGTTTAAGCATTTAGTATGGCTCAAATCCTCCTCGTGCTAGTTGGAAGACCTTGAGTCTTATTTATTCTTTTTAACTTTATTAGATCCTTTCTTTCCTCTCTTCTTTACCTTCTTTATGAGGGCTAAGTCGAGAACATTCTCACATATCCTTTCCATTTTAAGCATCCTACAACTACTTGAAGTCAAGTAACTTCTCTTAACCATAGATAATATAGGATTTTTTTTCCATCGTGGACTAAATCCATTAAGAGAAATCTAAGCTAGCTCATTATCCTTGTCTTTGTCCCCAACTACTACAAATCGATCGCTTAGTGATGCTATATTCATGAGATAACTTGTCATTTCAATTGTCTTGTTCATACGTGTAGTACCGAGCTTGTTCTTTAAGAGCATATTCAAGGATGCATTCACACTCTAGTATAAGGTTCCCAAAACATCATGCATATATCTAGAAATGGTATTCCTCATGATATGAAAGGCTAGGTGGTCCTTCATTGAATCCAACATGATTTTCTTCATTGTTATTGCCTTCATGTTGTGTTTTGTTATATGTTAGGGATTTGTAAGAGGCATAACCACCTTCTGCACAAGGTAGGACATATTTTATTTTCCAAGAGGTTTTTAAATCTCAACTTCCATGACACAAAGTTGGAATCTCCCTCCAACAAGTGATTCTTTTGCATACTAGGAGTTTTCGTTGTTGTAACTTCTTTAAAAAACTACTATGCAATCATTTGATCAGTAAGGGCTTCTCACACCATAACCCCTATTAGGTTCATGTGTTGATCAGTATCATAATTTTGCTTCAATTGTTGAAGATTAAACACACTTCCCACTGGAACTCTTCGAAAACTTTTTTCCCTAGACAACTTACTTCTCCATACATGGAATTTGGAAGAATTAAATAACTGGGGTTTGATTCCATGTTAGATTTGTTAACAATATAGTTTGGGTAAGGACTTCTACATTGGCTTAGGGTGAATGTGCTATAAGTAGCTCAAAATATTTTTAAAAGTAATTTTATGTTGTAATTCACTTTAGTGAAAAGTGAAAATTTTATCTTTAGTTGTTGAGTTTAATAAAGTGCCTTCATGTGTTTATGACTTAGACTAGGATTGCTCTCAACTATAGATTTCATCAAGAGATTCATGTTTTGGTAAATAAGGGTTTCAACTAAAAGTACATATGTAGGTCAAGATAGAGGGTTCAAAATTTATTTTTATTTATTTATTTATTTTAATTTTATTATTATTATTATTATTATTATTATTATTATTTTCTTTTCTTTTTTGCCAGATAAGTTTAACAACTAGTGGGGGGAATAGAGAGAGAGACTAAGGTGATTTAGAGACAGAGGTAGGTCGCATAGAGAGCTACGCAACTAAAGATTCGTTGTTGCACATAATCTGTATAGGAGGCCATACAACAACAATATAGTAATTTTATGTTATTTATCTTTTCTAGCATGTTGTATACCTTATTTAGGGTGATTTTTATAATTGTGTAGCTATTGTTTGAGAGCAGATTATGGAGGTTAACTTATAAGCTTTCAAAGGAATGAAAAGTTGATTTTGAAGGAGAAAATACCAATATATGTGTAAAACTATTTATGCTTCCATTATTTAATTTTCAATCTATTGTGTGATTAATGTTGTGGTTAAAATTTAATTCTTACATTAATTAAACTTAACAATTATTAGTTTAATCAAAATCACAAGGACAATAATAATTAGAGTTGGAAATTTTTACATGGTATCAATGCTAGTTTTCTTATTGGGTTTTGTTAAGGATTTATAGTGGAAAATTAATTGTTGAAAGAAGGACTAATAGAGGGTTTCAATTTTTAGATCTGGGAGTTTGTCTACTACATCTCAAAGATGACATTGACTAGGCTTAGATTTAAGGACAAATTGGATAGTGCATCAACTTTATTATCATGGGAAGTAGTGGTTACACTCTTATTGGAAGAAAATTGTCTTTGGGACATTATTCAAGGATGTTGTACGTTTTACTATAGATTCACAATAATTTGAAGCTCACAAGAAGGAAGTGAAGGCCAAGCAGATGATCATGGATTTTCGCTTCAATTGTTGAAGATTAGACACACTTCCCACTGGAAATCTTCAAAAACTTTCTGCTCTAGACAAATTACTTCTCCATACATGGAATTTGGAAGAATTCAATAACTGGGGTTTGATTCCATGTTATATTATTTGACAAATGTAGTGTGGGCAGGGACTTCTACATTAGCTTAGGGTGAATGTGCTATAAGTAGCTCAAGATATTTTGAAAAGTAATTTTATGTTCTAATTCAATTTAGTGAAAAGTGAAAATTTTATCTTTAGTTGTTGAGTTTAGTAAAGTGTATTCATGTGTTTATGAATTAGGCTAGGATTTGTCTCAACTATAGATTTCATCGAGAGATTAATGTTTTGGTAAATAAGGGTTTCAACTAAAAGTACATAGGTAGGTTAAGATAGAGGGTTCAAAAATTGTTTTTGTTGGATAAGTTGAACAACTAGTGGGGGGAATAGAGAGAGAGGCTAAGGTGATTTAGAAACAAAGGTAGGCCGCATAGAGAGCTACACAACTAAAGATTTGTAGTTGCACATAATATGTATAACATCCCATACAACAACGGTATAATAATTTTATGTTATTTAATATCTTTTATAGCATAATGTATACCTTGTTTAGGGTGATTTTTTATAATTGTGTAGCTATTGTTTGAGAGGAGATGATGGAGGTTACCTTGTAATCTTTCAAAGGAATGAAAAGTTGATTTTGAGTGAGAAAATACCAATATGTATGTGAAACTATTTATGCTTCCACTATCTAATTTTCCATCTATTGTGTGATTGATGTTGTGGTTAAAATTTAATTCTTGCATTAATTAAACTTAACAATTATTAGTTTAATCAAAATCACAAGGTCAACAATAATTAGGGTTGGAAATTTCTACATGGTATCAATGCTGGTTCTCTTATTGGGTTTTCTTAAGGATTTATAGTGGCAAATGAATTGTTGAAAGAAGGACCAATAGAGGGTTTCGATTTTTAGATCTCGTAGTTTGTGTAGTACATCTCAAAGATGGCATTGACTAGGATTAGATTTAAGGACAAATTGGATAGTGCATCAACTTTATTATCATGGGAAGTAGTTGTTACACTATTATTGGAATAAAATGGTCTTTGGGAGATTATTCAAGGATGTTGTACCTTTTACTATAGATTCACAATAATTGAAAGCTCACAAGAAGGAAGTGAATGCCAAGCAGATGATCATGGATTTTCGCTTCAATTGTTGAAGATTAGACACACTTCCCACTGGAACTCTTCAAAAACTTTCTGCCCTAGACAACTTGCTTCTCCATACATGGAATTTGGAAGAATTCAATAATTGGGGTTTGATTCCATGTTATATTTGTTGAAAAATGTAGTTTGGGCAGGGACTTCTACATTGGCTTAGGGTGAATGTGCTATAAGTAGCTCAAGATATTTTGAAAAGTAATTTTATGTTGTAATTCACTTTAGTGAAAAGTGAAAATTTTATCTTTAGTTGTTGAGTTTAATAAAGTGTATTCATGTGTTTATGACTTAGAAAAGGATTGGTCTCAACTATAGATTTCATCGAGAGATTCATGTTTTGGTAAATAAGGGTTTCAACTAAAAGTACATAGGTAGGTCAAGATAGAGGGTTCAAAAATTGTTTTTGTCAGATAAGTTGAACAACTACTGGGGGAAATAGACAGAGATACTAAGGTGATTTAGAGACAGAGATAGGCCGCATAGAGAGCTACACAACTAAAGATTCGTAGTTGCACATAATCTGTATAGCAGGCCATACAACAACGATATAGTAATTTTATGTTATTTATCTTTTATAGCATGTTATACACCTTGTTTAAGGTGATTTTTTATAATTGTGTAGCTATTGTTTGAGAGTAGATTATGGAGGTTATCTTGTAAGCTTTCAAAGGAATGAAAAGTTGATTTTGAAGGAGAAAATACCAATACATGTGTGAAACTATTTATGCTTCCACCATTTAATTTTCCATCTATTGTGTGATTGATGTTGTGGTTAAAATTTAATTCTTGCATTAATTAAACTTAACAATTATTAGTTTAATCAAAATCACAAGGACAAAAATAATTAGGGTTGGAAATCTATACATGGTATCAAAGTTAGTTCTCTAATTGGGTTTTCTTAAGGATTTATAGTGGCAAATGAATTGTTGAAAGAAGGAACAATAGAGAGTTTCAATTTTTAGATCTGGGAGTTTGTGTAGTACATCTCAAAGATGACATTGACTAAGCTTAGATTTAAGGACAAATTGGACAGTGCATCAACTTTATTACCATGGGAACTAGTGGTTACACTCTTATTGGAATGAAATGGTCTTTGAGACATTATTCAAGAATGTTGTACCTTTTACTATAGATTCACAATAATTGGAAGCTCACAAAAAGGAAGTTGTTAGGTCCCTATAATACTAGTGTATCCCCTTATTGTTGTTAGTGTAGCCCCCTTATTGTTATTGTTGTACCCCTGTAACCCCCATATTGTTATTATTGTGCCCTTACATTATTATTGTTAGGTCGGCTAGGATTATATTGTGGCCCCATGAACTCCTATATATAGAAAGTAGGTTTTTTTCATTTGTATCATCTAATAATTCTTCATTTATGTAATGTATTAGAGGTTTCCCCCTCGAAGTGGTTGATTTCTAAGGCGTTGATCTCTCTTCTCTTCTATTTTTGGATATGGCTCCATAACATTTGGTATCAAAGCTTTGGATTCTGGGGTTTCGCTGCTCCAAACAGGTCATCGTGGCATTTTCGCAATAACTTTTTTCTACGAAGGTTCAAAAGCTAAAATTTGTACAGTATGAAGTTGAAATCCTGAGGAAGCGCCTGTAAAAATTTCAGAGCTTGGTTCACAATATTGTTGGAGATATGATCTTTGGAAGTTAAGGTTTTTTCAGGCTCCCAAATTTCAACTAAAACAAGTCATCGTAGCATTTTCGCTATAAATTTTCGTATACGAAGTTTTAGAAGCTGAAATTTTTGCAGTGCAAAGCTGAAATCCTGTGGAACCTCTTGTAAAAATTTTAGACATTTGTTCACAATATTTTGGGGGATATGATATGTGGAAGTTAGGATTGTTTCAAGCTCCTGAATTTCATCTCAAAGAGGTGATTGTGGGAAAAACGTCATAACTCTCTCTCTCTGAGTGTCGGATTGGAATTCTATAAAAAGTTACCACAAGTAAACAGACTGTATTTTTCGATATATCAATTTCAGAGCCGAAGGAGGAAACAGTGACACGTGGCAAGTCGTACAAGTTCGATTTACTAAACCAGTTCATAACTAGGTCATCGTGGGATATTGGGCATAACCAATGTTATCGGAACCGAACCGGTCATCGAACCGGAAAACCTTGTGGACCGGGAACCAGTCAGAACCGGGGAAAAAAAAACCGGTTTACCAAAAACACATAAAATATTCATATTTTAAAGAAAAAACAAATAAATTCATGTGCATCCATATGAATCCAAACCATTTATACACAAATATGCAAAATTTCTCATTTATATAGCAAGTAATAGTGCATACAACCAAAATAGAACTTAGTGCAAAACATCGTTGAACTTAAAATGTTACAAACATCAAGAAGCAAGCTTTAAAAAGCCTTTATAGTCCAAAATAACATCATAGATCATATTATTATACTACAATCTACAATACTACAAGCTACAGCTACAACAAATCAATGATCAAATCATCAATCATCAATCATCATCCTGATCGTCCTCCTTATCCTCATCTGAAGAATGAGTAGCATCCAAGTCTACAATGGGATTATGGCTTGATTCCCATGGCCCTTGATTACCCTTTGAAATTTTGGAGAAAATCAGCTCCAAAATCTTTTGAAATCAACTATGTAGCAACCCCAACAAAATTATTAAAAAAAAAATCTTCCACCAATTGCAAAAACCACTGAAGAAAACCCAAAGATCTTTGGGAAAAAAAATATTTGAAGTATCTCAAAAATATGCCAACCCAACAACTCTGCAAGACTCCAATCAGCACTTCAAATCTACAAAAAAACTCCCTTAGAACAACCCTACAAAAAACTCTCTGAATTCTCCTCACCGAACTCAGCTCGAGAATTGCAAGAGACTCGAATGAATAGCGTGAGTGAAATAGAGGGGGTGGGGGTGTTTAAGTAGCTTTAGGGGGGGGTCTAGGGTAGCATTAGTAACTAGGAAAAAAAAAAAAAAAAAAAAAAAAAATATATATATATATATATATATATATATATATATATATATAATAAATAAAAAATAAAATAAAATAAAATAAATTTAGTGCCCAGCCTTGTGAACCGGTGGAACCGGTCTCTAAGCCAATCCGAACCGAACCAGTACGGAACTAGCCGGTCCGGTCATGGAACCGGCCATTTTGGTACCGAACCGGTCATTTCCGGTTCGGAGGGTTGGTTCGGACCAGTTTTGCCTCCAAACCGGTCGGACTGGCCGGTTTTTCAGAACTGGTTCGGTTCTAATAACACTAAGCATAACTTTGTCTTGAAGAATCCAAATCAGGTTAGACCTGTGGCATTCAAAATAATATTCATAGGGCTACTTCAGGGCTGAATTTCAGATATTAAAGATGAAAAACCATAGAGATAATTCAGTTTCAATATCGAGCTCTAAAAAAGCAAGAAAAAGGTGTGTCATTTTTTTTTCCGAATTGCATAAGTCTTGTGTGAAACATCAATTTAAAGTGATTCTAAGGGCATATTAAAGCATAGATATCAGTATTGGGTTCTAAAATTCCACCTAAAAATCATTCAACACCCATTAAGTCTTCAAAAGGATCTACTATGAATCATAAAGAGGAAGAAGCGCTACATGACATATCAAAATTACAAGAGCAAGTGCAACAAATTTCGATCTTACAAAGAGCAATCAAAGATGACATAGATGGTTTAAAAGAAAAAATGGAGGCTAAGTTGGATGGTTTTAAGGATAAAATGAAAGCTAATATGGATGATAAAATTGTGTAATATCACATCGAGCATCAACAACAAGTTCTCCAGCTCTCAAAAGATAACCTAACATTGGTGCATAATCGAATGAAACAACAGGAAGATCAACATCGCAGCGAAATAAGTTCTGAAGCAATCACAAAAACAAGAACTAAAAAAATACCAAATCGATCATTTTCAGAGTATCTCAGCATGTGGAAGAACTTACCCGTTAAATATTCCACATGGGAGGATGAGAATTTTATACAGAAGCATCTAGAAATAATCAAGCATTGAGGGCAACACTTGTTTGAAGGAGAGGGGCATGTTAGGTCCCTATAATACTAGTGTATCCCCTTATTGTTGTTAGTGTAGCCCCCTTATTGTTATTGTTGTACCCCTACAACCCCCATATTATTATTATTATGCCCTTACATTATTATTGTTAGGTCGGCTAGGATTATATTATGGCCCCATGGACTCCTATATATAGAAAGTAGGTTTTGTCATTTGTACCATCCAAGAATTTTTCATTTATGTAATGTATTAGAGGTTTTCCCCTCAAAGTGGTTGATTTCTAAGGCGTTGATCTCTCTTCTCTTCTATTTCTGGAGTTGGTTCCATAACAGAAGTGAAGGCCAAGCATATGATCATGGATGCCATAAATTATCATTTGGTCTATCATATATTGGAGAAGAAAGTTACCAAATAAATGTTTGATGCCCTTGTAAGTCTCTACTAGAGTGAGAACATAAATAGGAAAATGATATTGTACAACAAACTTAGATCCATAAACATGATCGGAGAATTAATCACTAATTCCCTCATGGTCACACAGGTTTGTGATTAACTTGTAGTGTATGGGGAGAATGTTTCAAATACAAAGATAGTGAATATGGCATTGAATGGATTTTCAACTTCATGGGAACCATTTTTTTTTCGTAAGAATCTTCTTATTTCCAATAGTGAATGCTCAAGTCTCGACTCCTTTTGGTGACTAGTCTTGCAATTGTCTCACTTACACTTATCTATTTTGGTTGACCCCTTGGTTGATATCAACCAACTGCTAGCTTTTTGGCCCATCTCCAACAATCACATCAATGACTTTTGATTCATCTCGATTTCCTTTGGATTTCTAACACTAGAGATCCTCTTTCTTGAGCTTGGCAAGACCATATCTTTTCCCTAGCTGAGTACTCCTATCCATCATCAAATCGAGTATACCAAAGGCTTCGATTCCACATATATTCATAAAGCAAAACGTTTTTTCTTGATCCACACAAGAACCTAGGAGAGCCACTATATGCAACGAGTTGACTTTTCTTGCTATCATATTATCGCTCTCACCCTGCACATAATTGGCATCTAGAACCTTGATGGTGATTTTCATTATGATATGCAATTTCCTTGAAGGTGCTCTACACCAAATTTTTCCCTACGTTGAACAATCTTGTTGTAACTTTAAGCGCTCGATCTATTGACTCTTCATTGCGTCACCTTTCCACCTCATGTGGACTACTTTGCAGATGTGTCGACATCCTCGTCTCACCGTCTTAGCTATCTTTTCCTGTGACCTTTGTCAATGCCCTCATTCATTTGTTATGTCTTTTTTCAGGTGGTTGGTGGCTGTGGAAGGGTTTGATGGCTCACTAAGGGCTACCAACAACCCCCCCTTTAGTCCTTTTTTTAATTCCCTCTAAAATAAAAATAAAAATAACCCTAGCGTAAAACTTGGGCTTAGCCTAAAAAATATTTATCATATAACTTGGCCTTATCTTAAAAAATATTTTCTTTAATATACATACAATGCATGACACAATTTTTGGGCCCTTAAAAAAAAATTCTACCTTGTGCTATCATTTTTGAACATGGCCCTAGCGATCTTGTACAAACATGGCACCATGAGATCAATTGTTAGAGTTTATCGCTCTTATACCATGTTAATTGTATTGCGAACCTTGCACATAACAATCCATTAACCTAGCATATTATAATCTAATGAATCATCAAATATCTAGGTTATTAACATTAATTAGTAGAAGCAAAAATATAACCAATCTCAAAGAATGACACAATGATTTTTCCCAATCAAATCAGTCCTTCGTTAGAAAATATTCAAAACCTACTTACGCTCTCATCCTTGGGATAATGGCCCAACTGAGGAAATTACATGTACAACACTAGCTCTAATCCAGATTATCAAGCCATCATTTCCTGATTTGGGTCTCCTTGTAACCCCCTTTCTCAGACTCAACACACTAGAGTATCACACTCCTCATTAATGTGCCTCTCTCAATCTTGTGCTTCTGTATGGTGTGCCTTCTCCCACTCCTTGGCATTTATTTTATAACTTTTCATTCAGTTAAATCCCTAACCCTAATATCCAAAGTGATTGATGCCTGAGATTATATCTTACCTCACATGAGATCAAGGGATGAGATTAAAACATAATCATTAAAGTAAATACTTTACTTTTTCTAATGTTTTTTTAGCTCAATTAGACAACATAATAATTATGTGCTTTTCCTAAGTTAAAACTTAGGCTAAGTTACAAATGTAACTTGCCCACAGTAGAGCAAGTGTCTAAGGAGATCTTGGGTGACTTTTTCACACCTAGACACTTAGGCTTATGCAGAAGCATGTGCACGATGTACAAACATCAACACCTAGCCCATTTGGTGAAATAAATAAGGGTAGATATATAAGGCTAACAAAGGGTAAGGGAAAGAGTGAGGAGTTAGTCTCACCAGATAGGAAAGAAAGACTTCAGTAAATTCAATTGCTTCATTTGTCATAAGCATGGTCATTGTGTAGCATAGTGTCCAAAGAAGAAGAGGCGTAATGGGAAGCACCATTATAAGCAAGTAGCAACCTTTGTAGAAACTCCAGTGGACAAGTTTGTTGCCAAGTTTGAGAATGATTTCTTGATAGTATCTTTTCTTTATAGCATCATGGTTCGAAGGAGTACATGATATGTGGTAGTGGGGAATCTCATCAAAGGACATCAACTCGAAAAAAAATTCTAGTCTAACAAAATAGGGACTTATAAGTACATGTTGAGCTTGGTGATGATGCCAAGTACCTAGTAACAAGATATGGTATAATTCCCTTCTAGATCGAGTTAGGAAACTCTTTAAATTTTGATGATGTCTTGTTTATTCCACGTTTTAGGAAGAAATTGCGTTAATTTTAAGTCATGGAGGATTAGGTCGACGTAATATAGCCTAGGTATAGCTTAGGTAATAGAGGTTAGAGAATGTAATCTTTACAAGTTGCAGGGTGAACCTGTTCAATCCCTAAATCATAATACTGACAACTTGTGTGAGTTGTGGAACAAGAGGATGAGCACCTCAATCATATGGCATTGCCTATTGTGAGGGAGAAATTCACATGTCTCTCAAAGTTTAATACCGAGAAATATAGTTTATGTAGAGGTTGTGCCCTTACCAAGCATGTTAAGGCTAACTTCCGAAGTAGTGAGCATAAATATAAGTGAATTCTCTACCTAGTACATTTATATGTTTTTGGATTGATGTTAGTAGCATAAATTATAGGAAGCATGTAGTATGTTTCCTTCATTGATGACTTCTCTTGCAACACTTGGATATACTTCCTAAATCTTGACTGATAATATTTATAATGTCCTTAGACAGACCCCAATTTGGGTTGCCTCTCCCTCCACTTCTTGGTATTTATTGTCATATTGACATATCCAAGAGGTTGTTTGGGAGATGAGCATCAACAAAGTGATGGATGAGGAAGGGTTCCTAGTAGAGTTCTTCGAGCACGATCTTTATTCCCTATATTCCCATCATTCATATTGTTTAACCATGTTGTCTATATAGTATTTCCACAAGCTTGGTTGCATCACGTTATGAACTCAATCCAAAATCAAGTCCTAGTGTATATCCAAATAACAATAGAATAATCATGGTGGACCACACTCTAAGCTCTATGCTATATTCCTTCACATAAAGCTCTTCACAAAGCTTGAGAGGAAACTCCTTAGATTTGGGGGACAAGTAGGGTTTTGACCAACGCATCAAATCATTGATCATATCCTTATACTTTGAGCCATCATAAAGGAGGTGCAACATCACTCTTCAAAAGTCTATTGTTGTTTTGTAGACTCATAGAAAGTTTTATTTTATCGTATTTCATGTGAGGACATATTCTAAAGACTCAAATTCATTGGTATTTCTAAGACATTTTTTATTTCTATCATCCATTTGTATGAGTTGGTTTTTGGTCGTTGTTGGCATTATGGCAAGTTGGAATCGATGTGAACTCGAGATTGCCCCATGGTTTGATGATGTGGCCAATGAGTGTTTATTGGGTCATACATTGTCAGAGTTGGGCATGATGTGTTCATGTTTTGATTGCAAGTGTTTGACAGAGGTTGGAAGATGAACTAAATGAAAAGAAGCCAAAATTGGCTAAGTAACAGAGACTACTATTGGCTTGCCGCAGTAAACCTGCGACACTGATACACTGTCATTGTCTTACAATAGTGTGACAGCGAAAATCACCTCAAGCATGTTATTATGTGCATGTGACACTGCTTGTAGGTGAAGAAACAAAAAACCTTGGGCTACCAGTGAATTTTCCCATGGTTTTGTTAGCGATCTTAACATTTGAGCTAGTCATGTGTAATTAATGGTGTGATCATTGGTGAGTGGGTTGATTTGGTCTTAATTTATTATTGAATTTAATTCATCGATTTGGTCATGGAGTAATGTGTTGAAGTCGTTTGAATCCTCCAGTTGGGCGTAATAGAGTTAATTTATTATGCATGGATTTGGTCATGTCGTTATGGATTGATTGATTCTAACTTGAGCGTTGAGCAAATAGTTTAAATGGGAAAAGGTCTTGAATCGAAACATGTGAGACAATGTGATGGAGAGAAGTGTGTATATCCCCTATAGTTGAGCATAGCGCACATAGGACATAATAGTTTATGGTGTGCCTGATGTTTTATGCTAAGCAGAGGCTTGAATGACCAAGATCAGTGTGTTGTGCACAAAAAAGAATTAGGATACCGTGAGATGGATATCCATAAGAGATTACATTTGCAGCTAAGCATCTCATGGTTGCATTATGTGTTTGTAGAAAAGCGATCTATTGTGTGCATGACAAAGTTAGAGACCATGTGTTTTGACTAAGTTATGGATAGAGAAATGTATTGGTTCACATGTAAAGAGACAGAGAGACAGAGGTTGATGGTTGATTATTGGTTGTGTGCTAAAAATATTTGTGCGGGATTATATTGATGGCCTAGATCAATACTGCTAATTATGTTAGAGATTGTGGTACGTTTTATGCTACGTGTTTAGAGGAAAAGTGTATGCATTAAGAGAGTGTGAGTTGTGCATTTTAAAGCAAGTGTCTACTCTTGTATCAGATTTCAAGTATGGATCAAATCATTATAGCTGATGTGTATTAGCCTAAGTGTGCTATGAAGAACATGGGAGAAAGTTCTCAATGATGAATATCTTGTATTGTTGTTTATTGTGTAATTTATGAGTGATATCCTTGTGTAGTTTATTGAGTTGGTTATGGGTGTACTGCATGAGAACTACTACATATTGCTTATGGGTATTTGAGTGTCTGTTGCTACTTTGTGATTGATATTGAGAGTGTGTTTTTTGTGAGGTTCATGATAGAGTTGATGCTTGAGTGTTGATGTGTTGCAGATATTGTATGTGAGAGAGATGTTTGAGTTTGATGTATTGGTATCAATATGAAAATGTATGAAAGGGTGGCCCATAGTGATTGAGGAGGTAGGGGCCTCCGACAAGTGGTGGCTTGCCAAGATAGGGAGTTAGGGCTTCCTAGCTGGTAGTGGCCAATGAATATATGTACATGGAGTAGGGTCTTCCTGGCTAGTAGTGGCCAACAAACAATTGCAGAGGGAGTTGTGTCTTCCTAGCTAGTAGGGTCTAGCTAAGCAATGTGAAGGGTTTGATGATTAATACAAGAAGAAAGAGAAGCAACACAACGACGAGGTGGTTTTTCTCCCCTTTGGGGTTTTAACCATAAACATTTGTGTCTGCTTTTGTATGATCGCTATGATGTTTTGTGCATTTCATATTGTTGTTGTTTCATTTGTTGATGAATGTTTAAAATGGAAAAAAGTTTTATAGTTTTATAATAGGCATCACTACTGATTGACCCCCCCTCTCGTTAGTAACCTGGTTATCAACAATAATCTCCACACTTCTCATGGTATGTTTGTTTTTATTGGAAGTGCTACTAGGGTCAAACAAGTGTGCTCTTTGTCCCTAACCATTTTTGGTATCTACATAGATGAGCTTGAGACATTTTTTAGGATCATATCTAGGACAATACTGGGTGCCTACTATACTAGGTCTTGATCTCTATCTTGTTATTTTCTAATGACGTGGTGCTATTAGCCTCAAACTTGGAGGGGTTGTAGAGATAGCTAAATGCCTTAGAAATATTTGGTGATCTTTAACATTTGATGATCAACTTCGGTAAATTAACTTGATGATCTTTAATTCATCAAAGAAGATTCCATTAGACAACTATTTCTTTTTCGACAGAGGGGATATTTAGTTCATCAACACTTAAACTTATTTGGAGGTGCAATTCTTAGGGCCTCGATTCATTCTTCGATATGCTTGTTAACATTGTGTAAAAAAAGGTTATCAAGCTTTAGCTTCTCTTGAGAGATATTGTTTCCGTCATTGTTTTCAAAACATTCTATCCAAGATGTCTCTAATGGATTCCTTTATTTAGCCCACAATCCTCTATGGTTCAGAAGTTTGGGGATCTTATCTATTCGAGGTTGATTGGGCTTCAATTTAGAGGGTACATACACTTCTCCTTTGATGCATTATGAGATTCAAATAGACAGTTCCCAAACATACCATCCTTGTAGAGTTTGGTGCTTGTCCCTTTCGGCTTGAGACTATTTTCTCCTGATTGGAATTCTGCACTATATTCATAGTTTCTTCGAGACAATGATGAGTGAAGAATGATACCTATGCATGATCCAGGTGGATATTTTTGGCCACCTTCCTTTTCCCCTTGGACCCCCAACATTGTTTCTTTCAGTTTTTCATTTTCCTTAATTGTAGCACAATTTATCATTTTTTACAGTTATTCGGGTGCTAAACTTCTCGAGCCGTTTTGAGGCCCTAAATGATGTTTTTTGGGAAAACCGGGGAAAATAAAAGTCTTTGTTAGATTTTTTCCACTCTAAAGTTGTATTCCTCGGATATATATTTCTAACAAGGTATTGTGCACGTCAAACGAAGATCGTATGCCAAAGTTACAACCCCCGAAAGTTGATGCACCAATTTACCCAAACGAGGCCCATAATTTTGGCGCTTCATCTCCTAGGGTTAGATTTTTTGATGTTTAGGGTTTTCCATTGTTTCTAAATAATAAATAGGCCTTTGAGCCTCATTATAAAACAATTCAGAGGCATGTAGCCACCACATCTCTTCTCAAAGATAAGCTACCATCGCCCGAGCTAGTTTATTTCCATTCTATTTGTAAGCATATTTCAACTCTTTGATATTAATGAAATGAAGTGTAATTTCTACTGCATATCTATATTTAAGGTTATATTTGTATTATGTTGTGTTCTTGTCTAATTTTGGATCAATGCATGACCTATTTCTCATCACCCCATTGCCATATCTCGCCCTCATTTATTTATTTTTAATTTTTAATATATTTTTTTTCGAGGAAAGAAATCAACCTCCCTCTCAGCGTGAAGGCTAGAGTGAGATCGTTGGCACCAGACCAACCTACATGTATCCTCACTTAAGAGTTCACAAGGCATGAAGGCAATACAACAATATTCATAGGCACAAAGTCATTACAACAATGTTCATCATGATACTAGTAGGGATTTGAACCTAGGTGGGGAAGATAAGAGTCATTATGCCCAACCACCTGAGATAACCTGAACTGGAATTTTTAAAGTATTTATATAGGATTTAATATAATTTTAATTATTTTTTAAGGCTAAAATTAGTTAATTATGCTCATCGGCGTGTCTATTTTTACGCCGATAAACATGTCTATTTTGGAATAGGGCTTCTAGAATTTCAATTTAATTATCAATAATTATTAAGTGGATGGTAGGGATTTGACCTCTACATAATATTATTAGTAGTATACAAAAATAAAATGTTGGGATTTATCTTTAAAGTAGTTATGACCCTTTTTTCTTTTTAATTAAATTGATTAATTAAAAAAAAAGTCATATGAACAAGTGTCATTTGAAGTGAGTTATGGTTTTTTTGGACATGTGGTATTGATAAGCCATGGTATTATAAGAAAGCCTATTTATAGATTAAGCATCTGCATATTCAAATGAGGATAAATCTTTTATGGCGAAAACCTTGCTCCATATTTTTGTAAATGTTTAAATTACACTAATTACTTTATAATTAATAATATTAATAATTTAAGATAAAATTATAATTCTATTAGTTTTTATCAATTTAAAACCATATTATAAATTACTAGTTTTTATCAATTTTTAATAATGTGAGATATAAAAAGTAAGAAAACTTTCGGTAAAAATCGCATAAATCGTCCAGAAAATTTTCGCTAAAAATCACATGAACCATCCATTGTGGTTCATCGTCTAGATATATTTACACCGAAGGTGTTCCCTCTATATATTTGGCTAGGAAAACACTGTTCATCCCAACCAATCCGAATGCCCCATTTTCGTCCTCCTCCATCCAGTGAAAATTTGAAACGTGGAAAGAGTTTTTACGGGTTTTGCATTAGGACTTTTTCCCTTGATTCGACGTCGCTTTTCCAACGATCAATTTATGTTCTGCCATGTTGGATTCGTTCACGTTGGGTTCAATGCCCTTGGAGCAATAAGATTTAATTATGTTGCACATTCGATTCATGTCGGGTTCAAACCCATTGGGATGATAAGATTTATTTTTTCCACACACCTTGATATATCATCAATTATTTTTAATAAAACACAAGGGTTTCAATACTCTACAACAATGATATCTCCTTTAAGCAAGAGGAGGTTTCATAATTCCCATTATTTAATCAAACAAGAGGGTTTTAGTAACTTCTACAAAAAATATTGTAGTGCATTCGACGCATGGGCGGACGAAATACACTGTGCTTGATAAGGGAGGTTGCTTTCCTACAAGCAAGTAACAGGTCAATTGGTTTGTTAGATTGTTAGTGGAACAAAATAACATGTAGTAAACTAAGTAAAGAACATAGCATGCTACAATAAAGGAGAAACAAAAAACAAAATACTCATGTACAATAACAAGCTCAAACGAGTCAAACACACTAATAATCCAAACGGAGAACTCTTCCCCTTTTATTAGTTGTTGATAGTATAAGAGAATAGGATGATAAATCATTTGCAATGAATCCTTAGAGGTATGGAGCTCTAATATTCAAGGCAAGGGGGTCTCTTCGATTTAAGCTTCTTACAAGCCTCTCTCTCTCCTCAATGGATGGTAGAATAACGAAGACTTCGTGAGCTTCTTCTCTTGGATTGAGGTGTTGGATGGCCAACAGCTAAATCCTTACACTCCTTGCTGCTTCGACAACACAATATTGGTTTTATCTCAAGAAATTTGGCCAGCATAACAATGTGTTCTCATGTTCTTCTTCCCATGGCAGTCTTTTATAGGAAAATTTCAAATTTTCCCTCCCTCTCTCTTGGTACAAGATGGATGTTGACACAAGAGTGGGAGGGTGATTCCATTGTGCGATGCACTTAAGGCCTCAAGTTGGCTCCAAGGCGACTGTACTTGGCTGGCTTGAGTGGGAAACTTCTTCTTCAAGTGTGCCAAGTGGTCTCGGATGGTGACTTTTTGCCATACCCAGGACCGCGTGGCTATCTGAGGGATAGTTGCGATGATCTTCAATACTATCAAAGAAAAGGCCACGTGGATCACTTAGGGTCAATGCTTTTTGTGCGCTATTTGATAAATTTTCTTGCTTGACCTTAGGAAAAGTTAAATTTTTCAGTTCCTGTAATGTATTTCTTCCCTGTAAATTCTTATTTGTACCTTCTGCTTGACATTTCCTAATGTCTTTTGCTTGTATGATTTTCCAGTGATAACAGTTTCCCCCTAATGTATGAGGTCTAGGAAGAGCTGTATATCTTAAATACATTATAGTTTCTTTTCTGTATAATCCGTTTCAGAGAGAGAGAGAGAGAGTAACTTGCGTGAAACCTAAGGTTGGAGACCCCTTGCCGTGAGTAAAAGAGGTACCATGTTTTGTTGGAAACCAGCAAGAGATAAAATAAATATGATATTTCTATGATGCAGGCATGTGCCATGCTCATGATGCTTTGGCTAGTTAAATCTTATCTGATAGATAGAGGTTTGGTTTATGTCATTCGTGTGGTGGTGACCTATTGTTTGGTTGGTGACGACGGTTACTGACGCCCTCAGGGGTGTTTTTTCTTTGACAGTAGGTTGAATTTAGTGCCCACATGCATAATCTTAGTATGTCATGTTTTTAGAGTAAACGCTCATTGTATGCATGGGTTTCTGACTAGGGACCTTCCCATGTAAGAATTGTTGAAAGAGATGCTTATGATGGCACAGGTCTTCGACAAATTCTGACAAATTGCAACGGTTTTGAAGTATGATACCGTCTTGACATGAAAGCTTATGTTGTAGTCGAATTTCAAGAGGATTGATGACATCAATGGGCCATGATGACTCCCATAGTGCCATCCAATAATGTCACTATTGAGGTGAGGAGCCATCCAAGGTACTGCCTCCTTCTTGGAAGATGGTTGTTGAAGTTGACAAGAAGGAAGCCTCCACAGGCCGAGAGAAGTATTGATGCAAGGGACCAAGGTATCTGATGCAGCATGTAGTGTGTGATAGGTTAACATAGGCATGATGACAAGAAATGGTTGTAACTGATGATGGAATTTTAGCATACCAAAGTCAAAAGGCTTGTAAATATAAGTGGCGACAATCATAACAATTTATGGTGAGGAAACCCTAGGGTCGGTAGGACGTCCAGGGTGGGTACGTGGTTGTTATGAGTGTCATAGTGGGGTTGGGTAAAGAATGCGAAGCTCCGACCAAGGGTGATTAGGTACTGCTGCTAGGGGATAAATGTGGATGGATGGGTGGGATTATTCTCCTAAAAAATCTTTGTACACTTGCCAAAAGAATATAGAATGGGTTTGGATGTACAAGCACGGAGACGGGTGCCCCAATAAACATGAAAAGGATCACTCACTGATGATGTGAGGAGGGTGTTTTTGCTGACGGTGGGGGCCCCATTGGTTAGTCTCGGTGCGAGGGTGGTGAAGCGGATGAAAAGTGTCACAGATGGGCTATGTTGATGGGGCTATGATAGGCCAAGTGCGAGACGTGGTGGTGCGTATTCGATCTGCTTATGAGAATGGAAATTCGAGAAAGGGGTTTTATCGTGACATGGTAAAACTTGACTTGATGTATGATGGATGAAATGAACATGAAGTGTTTTCCAGAATTGGATGTTATGGCCATTGCATCATGTTCTTGATGTATGTTCTACATGAGTGATGGACGCCATGGAGGGTGAGGCTCTACTAACCAACAAGAATATTTATCATGTGAAAGGTGGGGTGATGATAAACATGGTCGAGTGACGGGAGCCTATCATGCTGGGGGTAGAATGATACCTGCTCTTGTACCATCAGTGGTTGGGGCAATAGGTGATTTGTCATGCTTGTAACACCTGCAACCAATACCCCAAGTGAAAGCATTTTTTTTCTATTCAAATATATTGAAAACTGTGTTTAATGGAAAGTGATAAGAGAGAGAGTACCTGTCAAAACTAAAAAATGAATTTTCCCAACGCATGGATGTGTGAAGCCTAATTCAGACGTGATGTGGTGTTGAGCACTGCATTGCTTTCGATTTTTAAACTGGGCGTCCTGAGCTCCCGTTATGGTCTATCAAATAATTCGAAAAGGGCGATATATGGTCAATATGGCTCATTTCATTTCATTTATGTTGTTTGAGAGTTATGAGGTCAGAGCTGAGCCACTACTGCCAATCCTTTCCTGTCATTGCGGTCAGCCTATGTACTTGGGATTTGCACCGTCAGTTCTAGGTAGGGCCCTGAACGTCAGTAATTCATTTTTTTTCGTGGGGTGGGGGGGGGGGAGGGTTCGTACAAATTATATTTATACTGATACCTGCCTCTTTTTAGCATTGATCGCAGCGCGCGGACCTCGCGGGGAAGTAAAATTTCCCACGAGGTTTTTGGGCATGGCTAATTATTTGCGCGAAGACTCGCTCATCTGTTCTTGATACAGATGTGTGAACATCGCGCCTGTGTAGAAAACAGGCGTGATGATGAGCCAAGAAATTTTTTTTCTTAAATTTTTTTTATTTTTTGGTTTTTGGGTCACTGATTTGGTTGTGTTTGGTGACAGGATGTTGTGGCGTGAGCGCGATTGCCCTGATTTGTGTATTGTTGTGGCACAGGATGCAAATGCATGGAGGCTCCTAGGGCCTGCTCAAGTTCTTGGAGAATGATATCCTGAGGTCACAGGATAGCCTGCTTCCTTTCCTGGTCCGCTGATGGAACAAGAGACAAAAGGTGATGGTCCTGCAGGGGAGAGATGTCGCCATCCGTCCGAAGATGCATGTGTACTTTATGATCGACTTACTGCCTCGGAGTAAGGTTCTACCACACCCACTCCCACCTGGGAAGGTGAGTATCTGACGCTAAGTGGAGCATCACTGCAGTTGTGCACCTCTTTCTCAAGGGTGTGTCCTTATTGCATCGGTGATCGACCTAGCTGAGCAGTGTGCCTTAGCAATGATAGTTCACTTGATAGGGTCATCGTCACACAAAAAGGAATCAGGACCACAGATTGGTGTCTTGTGCTGGCTTCGGGCCTATCATTTTTATGATTGGGTGTGCAATGTATATGATGGCATGGTGATGCAACTGGGGAAGGTTCGGGGAGGATCTTCCAGAGTGTTTACATATGCCAGCATCCTTTGCAGTATTATGTTTGAGAGGGTGGCGATGCTACGACCTATCATGTCGTGCCTATTGGTCCTCGCTGGGATCCTCGGAAGTGGCGATGGGCACCCGTCATGCCTCGTGGCAAAGGAGGGGAGGTGGGTCGCTATTGGGATGCGACCATGGAGGCGTGGTTCCAGGCGAACCCGCAAATGTTTATGGATTATCCATACGCCAGGATGGATTTCCGAGGGGATCCAAATATGGGTCTTCTTGCTAGTTATGTGTGGGGCCCTACAGGTATGAAATTTGATGTTTTTCTCCATTTTTGAGTTTTTATGATGTGTATATTTATATGTCTATTGGGGTGACACTGACACTATCCTTGTTTCTCTTGCATATGTGGGAGTGGCTAGGCATCCTATTTCCCGCTTAGTGGGGCATCAGCCGCCGAGGAGGGTTCCAGGTGGAGCTGATCAGCCCCAAGTTGGGGAGAAGGGTGATGGTGTTGGCCCTTAGGGGAGGGTAGAAGCATGCCCGCTACCGGGGATGCTGCTCTTCTTTCTCACGCTAAGGTGGCTTAGGCGTGAGTAGCAGTGGTTGAGGAGTAGCTAGCTGCTTCTAAGGCTCGGTACACAGACTTAGATGACGCTTGGGTCGGGTGGAGAGGTTGAACCGGGGTATGATGACCCAGGGTTTTGTAGATGACCTAGACAACGCATGGCTCAAGTTGTTGATGGCTCGAGAGAGGGCTTATCATCCTACACTACACCGTGTGGAACTTTATATTTTGGATGCTGCCCTAAACAGGCACTGGGTCCAGCTATGGGTCTAGAGGATCCAACTAGTGGGGCTCAGCCCTAGAGATGTTATGTACTCAGGAATGCTTCCCATTATTTTTTGATGGCATGTATATATATTTTTTGGCTGACCTGCGGGTCAGAGACATGACTTGTGTATTTTGACTCACATATTTTTTGATATATATGCGAGATATGTATTTTTGCGGCTCTTAATGATGTGTCTATGGTTATTTTTTTTATGGATGTCATGTACCTTAGATGGAGATCTATTTGTTATGTTTTTTGCTTTTCTATGGATGATGGTTTATACGAGATGCATTCCAGTCTAAAATGTGATTAGTTGTGCGATCAGCTGTCTAGTTTTGATTAATATGATCAAACTGACGACTTAATATTTGTGCATGAAAATACTTTCGAAATAGTTGAGAATTTGGTACTTCAAATTCTTGGTTTAACTGCGAAACCACTAGTTGGGAATCAAGGTAGATATGCAGATGGCGAATGCCTTGGTTGAAGGCATCGCTCATCAACCCAATGACTGCATCATATTATTCCTAATTATTGGTGGTTGATCTAATGCATACTCCATTGGTGATGAATGGTAATTGGTCAGGGTAGTAAATGGCCCAGGCGACTGCTACTAGATTTTGAGACCATCGCAATGCTCCATCATCGAATCCAAAATAATGGAGGGGGGAACGATCCATCTATGACACCAGAGAAAATTTTTAGAACAAGTTTGTGATGATTGTAATCATCGAAAAACATATTTTTCTACATGCATCTTATCTCTTGGGTTCAGGCCTCCGACCCCTTATGGGTAAATTTTTTTGAGGTAGAGCCCATTGACGGGGTCAGCTAGGCATGTACCGTCAGGCTCTGACAGGATGTATGCCCCCCTTGAGGAGGCAATGTTTTATGACGTAGGGACCTTTCCATAATGTTTCAAACTTCTCGGGTCTTAGGGCCTCTTTCGCGACATCGTAGCGGAGGACTAACTCTCCCTCGGTAAATGAGCGAGGGGTGATGTTGTGATCGAATGATGCTTTTACCTGTTTTTTATGGGCCTTGTTATGTTGGAGTGACTGCTGTCGATTTTCGTCGACAATTTCTATCTGTACCAATCGTTGTTCTAAAGGATGGGTATCATCGAGGAGTTCAATGACAGTGTGCAAGTTGGGGATTTTGCATTTAATGGGAATCACGGCTTCGACCCTGTACACTAGTTGGAAGGGTGTGAATCCTTTTTGAGTTTTTAACTGTCGAGTGGTATGCCCACAGGGCAGAGAAAACCATATGGTGCCAGTTTGTCTTATGGTTATTCACCATACGTTGTAACATTGTTTTGAGCACTTTGTTGACAACTTCTACTTGTCCATTAGATTGAGGATAGTATGGTGATGTGAATTCGTGTGTGAATCCTAGGTGGTGAGACAACTCCTGGAATATTTCGTTTTTGAAATGCTTTTCGTGATCAGAGACTAACTCTTTCGGTACACCGAACCATGTAATAACATGGTTGAATAGAAACCGTGTCGTCGTTTCTGCCGTGTTGTCATATGTCGGCATGATTTCTGCTCATTTGGTGAAATAGTCGACAAAGACAATGATGTATTTGTGGTTTCCAGATGATGTAGGGTTGTAAGTCATGAATTCAATCCCCCATTTGCAGAAGAGATCGACTACAATGACCAGGTGCAAAGGAGTAGGAGGTGATCTTGCCTTGTGAGCGAAGCATTGACATCGCTCACATATTTTGATTGTTGTGATGCAATCTCGGAATAAGGTGGGCCAAAAATATCATGCCCATAGAAATTTTTGTGTGGTAGCCATTCTGGAGAGGTGGCCTTCGCAAGCTCCACTATGCCATTCATTGAGGGCTTTCTCAGCTTGGTCATGCATGAGGCATCGACGTAGGATTGTATCGATGCCTTACCGATAAAGGATGTCTCCCATGAGGAGGTATTGCGGCACCTGGTGGTGTATGCGCCTTCGGTCGTCACGTGTGAGCTTTGGATTGAACTTTTGGGTTCGTCGAAATAAGAGAATATCTCCATACCAAGGATCGCCAATCGTCGCTAGAAATAGATGTTTGTCCGGTAGTGAGTCGTTGACTGGGGATCCTTTGGTCTGACTTGGGAGGTCAATGATGAACTCAATTAAGATCAAAGCTTTATTTCTCTTGCGGGAGCTAAACTATAATTCAAACTCCTACAGTATGACTAGCCAGCAAGCGTATTTGTGGTTCATCAAACAGCAGGTCAGCAAGTATCTCATGGGGTTAATAGTTGCGACCACTGTTGTAGTCTACAAGATAATGTAGTGGTGAAGCTTCTGAACTGTGTGTATTAGGGCTAGGGAATTTTTCTCTTCAGGTTAATACCTTAATGCGGGGCCTGATAAGTTTTTACTGACGTAATAAATTACATGTTCTTTACCATCGAGACCGTCTTGGATTAACACCCTGGCTAAAGCGGTTTCTGATGCTGACAGATATAGGGTGTAATATTTGTCGTAATTTGGTGGGCTGATCAATGGGGCTGAAGACAATGCGTCTTTCATTGCCTCAAACGATTGTTGGGCTTGATCGTCCCATTTAAACGGGATATCCTAACGGAGAAGACGTAGGAATCCATGCACGCAAGTGGCATAATCTAGGAAAAAGTGTCTTAGGAAATTGGCTTTCCACTACAAGCTTTGGAGTCGCTTGAGGGTTCGTGGTGGTGGAACCTCTTTGATAGCCTGGACTTTGAGGGGATCCACTCTGATCCCTTGTTGGGACACTATAAAACCCAAAATTCAACCTGCATTGACGCAGAAGATGCACTTGAGAGGGTTCAAGCATAGGTTGTAATGTCAGCATTTTGGAATACCAACCATAAACCTTCTAGATGATCGCTTCGCTTCTTGGATAAATGTAGTTCATGGCTAGGTCATGGAAAATGTAGTTCATGGCTCGCTGGAAAGTGGCTCCAGCGTTTTTAATACCAAATGGCATAACTTGGTATGCGAAAGTGCCCCACGAGGTGGTGAATGCAATCTTGTATCGATCGGTAATGCCAAATTTTAATTTGGTTATACCCTGAGAATTTGTCCATGAAGGAGAGGACCTCGTGTCTAGCGCAAGCGTCAATAAATTGGTTGATGAACGGGGTAGGGTAGTTGTCTTTTGGACAAGCTTTGTTCAAATCTCGAAAATCAGTATAGACGCAAATGGTGCCCCTTTTTTTCATGATGAGAACAGGGTTGGAAACCCATGATGTGTAAGTTATGGGGTAGATAAACCCGGCTTTGTGAGGCTTGTCTATTTCTCGCTTAATTTCTTTTGCCTTAGATGGGTGCAATTGACTTTGTTTCTGGCGTACAGGTGGTATGTTGGGCCATTTGTCAATATGGTGCTCTACGATAGTGGGACTAACCCCTCGCATTTCTGAATAATCCCAAGCAAAGATGTCTCTATATTCTTGCAACAAGTTTGTGTAAGAGATTACTTCATTTGGGGAGAATGCGGCCCCTAGTGAGATTTCTTCGATTTTTTCTACGCTTTTAGAGATATTTACCTTGATGGTTGGTGAAATATTGGACATGTTCCCTTCTTCGAACGTGTCAGGCCCCGGGATGGGATTTTTGAACCAGTCGACTTTCCCAGATGGAAGGAAATATTTTGATTCGATTGCATATATCTCTTGTTTTTTTGGGTTGTTTGGGCCGAATGTATTTTCGGGAAGAAAAAACAAGCAGTGATGCATTGCATCCCAGGGACAATTTGGTTTCATCATGGCCTCCAAAATATCCTCGTATGAATGGAACAAGGTATCTAAGGGGGAGTGAGTTTGTGTGAGGATGTGAGGAGGTGGTTCGATCCTAATGGAGCTGGTCGAAAAACATGAATAGGATTCCATGGCCGATGTTGTGGAACCAGACGAGGTCGACAGGGTGCAGACAAATTGAGTTTGCACCGTCGATGGTATAGATACTTTCGTAGTTATAGCAGTCTTGACACCAATGGCGGATGAGCAGACAACATGAGTCATGGTTCATATGCATGATGAGATGAATCATATATGGTGTTGCATGTCGTCGACATTGGATGTTGGAGAAATTTGCATTGTGGTGCCTTGCATGAGAGCAAGTTTAGGTTCCTCACGTGGCATACTAAGGGTACTTGCACTTTCTTGGATTTGGAAGTTGTGTTGAACCTAGAGGTGCCAAAATGTTTCCATTAAGGGGCATGACTTTGTTTTTTGATTATGGCCAGTGAAAATGGTGCACGATATCACAATGCTTATTAAGTAGATGGTATGAGAACTGACTCTACTCTTCATCCCTGAAGTGGACGCTTGGAAAGGATTGGGCGTTGGGGTATGATTCTGCTTATTCCATCTCCGAGTTTTTGGTTTTGGAAGGTCTACATCCTTTAGGGAGTTTAGACTTACCGTTTCTCTTGTCGTTCATAGCCTTGGGAGGTACTCACAATTCATCGTATGGTGGAATTGTGAGCAAATCCTGTAATAGCAACGTGTGATCTTCTCATGATTAGAGAGATTGATCTGCGGTATGGGGGTGACCATGCGAAGGTTGTTCGTAAGGTTCTTCAATTCCTTACATTGATTGACTTGGTGGTCGATTTTATCGCATAGCCCGCATGCTGTCCTTGGTTGGTCCTGGGCCCTACTAGGACGGTGTGTTGATTTAGTTCTCCTAACGTTTTGGTATTGATGAGGGGCAGGTTGCCTTGCATTAGGTTTTCTTGGATCTAGACCAACTATATCTTGAGGTGTGTCTCCAACGAGCATATGATATCTATTATTGGGTGAACTTGGGATATGTAAGTACAGTGTCTAGTCTGATGGTTGCCTTGACAGACCAAACAAGATTGTCTTTCTTTGGTACTCCCTTCCCTCTGGTTTGTTGAAGTGATTGGATACCATTTTTGGAGTGACTCTAAGTCCGGGAATTGGGCGACCAAAGGGTTACGTGCGTTGCATAATACACAGGTTGGTATTATTCATGGAGGGAGGTTAGGGGTGATGATATGCCCCTTGACTGATCGCTTTTCTGCAGCAGGAAGAGAATGGACCTGCTTGTCACATCCTCTTGCGTTGTCAAGATTTCCATGGATTTTGTATCTGATCTGTCTGCTAGGGAGAGGAGTACTATGGCCATGCGTAAATTGTTTAACGCCGAACAAAATCAGGGGATATAATGGCAATGACGAACTGGGTGATCTCCAAAACAAACCCGACGCGAATATTGGACTGCACGTAGGTCATCGTAGTATACAGAGTCAATAGAATACCATCTCTGAAACAAATCTAGGGCTACGCAGTCAGCAATGAAATGATCGCATTCATCGCAGAGTGCACAGAGTTGGATAGGAGGTGCAGGGCGATACCGAGGGGGAGGTCATCGCTCAGGTGACTGCCTCGCCTATTGTAGGCATAGTATGACTCGAGGTTCTCCCTCATCCCTCTATATGGGGGGATTTGAGGGGTCCTCTTGGTATGATTTCTCTAAGGCATGCAAGGCATCCCTATATCGTGGCATCTCTAGGAAATGATGAGTGTAATGCCCATAATGGTCGCAGGATGCGCACGCGTGGTTGGTGCATAATGCTTTCCCTTGATTTTTCATGTCGTGTTCCTTTTTATGGGAACTTGGGGCTGCAACATTTCTTTCGAATCTTAGAAGAGTTTTCAATTCATCTAATTCTGGGAAAATATTGGCAGGATGGCCTACGATATCGCATAATGCACAAGGTTGCAATGCCTTAGGTATGTTGGGGTTTTCTATTTTCTTCCCTTTTTTGTTGGTTTTCTTGGTCACTCTTACTGACGCTACTACGGGAGTCTCGTTAACCAGTGTCGCCTCCTGAGGAGTGATAATAGCTACTCCTATATAAGTGATGCCAGGGCCTCTCAGCATGGCTGGTGGGACCAAATACCAGATAGGTATCGCGAAAGACATGTTTGGCAATGTTATTGTTTCCAAGACTTGTTGTGACATAAAACTAGGTGGAGGGTATAAGAATGGGGTTTAGGATATGGCGTAAAGTTAAAAAACCATTCCAGTGGCCTCGGTTTCCGTACTACTAGTCTCCATCTCCTGGCTGGTTTCGGTGTTTGATGATAACATCATGCACACTAGTGCCCCTGTGATATCAAAGATTGCTTCTGGTATGACAGGGGGATCTCATATGAATGATCCTAGGATAGATTAGGGTTTGAATTGATTGAGGCCATATTCTTGGTACCGCATGAGCAACTCTGTAGTTGTGTCTACATAGGGTAGAATGAAATCGACAATTGTCATGGGTGTTTTATCATAGTATTTCAGTTGGTCAACGGTGATGATTCGATCCTCGTGGGGGAACATCATCACTCGGAAAATAGAGGAGGCTATGGCAGTCATGGCATACATATAACTTCGTCCAAGGAGTATATTGTAGTCAAGCTGAACATCCAAGACTTCAATGTATATGAGTATTGTTTTACCGGTTAAGTTAACAGGGAAATTTTGATACAGACCGATGGGAGTAGAAGGGCGACCATCGTATGCTCTGAGCATGATGTCAGATGGCTTCAGTTCGGGTGATCCCAACTTCTACCAAAAATACTTGGACATGATGCATGTAGATGCACCCTCATCGATGTATGGTGATATTTTGGACTGACACCGGTCTCTGAAAGGCGACCAATGAAGGAAGCCTAGGGTGGCTTTGCCTAAGTAAAAATCCATTAGGCACGAATCAAAAGGGTCGATGGTGCCTAATGCGGAAAGTAAGGCTTTCTGTTGTTTTGGGCAAGATTGTAGGACCTATGAAGCTGACATGGCAGCAGGAGATTGTGCTAAAACGTCCACGATGTTGTAGTTATGGGCCACTTTTGAGTGGTTTCCTACATGCCTAGTTGGACCCTTAGGCATTTTTGGCAGGCGTTCAATAGGTATTTTAGATATATTCAATGGTGCAGTGGGTGCATTCGTGCTTTCCCTTGACAAGTTGGTGTCTGGGGGGGCGTCATAGTTTCAATTCCTTGTCTGGAAGAAATTTTCTTCGTCAGTCATGTAAATTTCATGGTTGTTGTTCCCAGAATCATTTGGGGGTGGTTGTTGATGTTGGGTGTTAACCACTCCTTGGTGGGGGAAGGGCTCCTGCATTACAGTGGTTTGTTGTGTAGGTCCCCCTTGTCCACGGTTACCCTGAAATTTTTTAAGCTCAGGAATCTTGAGACAATGATGAGAGTAATGATTTTACTCACCACATATAGCACAAGAATGGTTTGTCCGCAGACTGGCTCTCTTGTTCTGCCCTTGGGATTTGTTTGGCTCCTGGTTTTGATTTCGGTTGGGATTTCCCCTAGCCTAAGATCGCGGGGGGAGTTGTTGGTTACTGCCCCCCCTGTCTAAAGTCTCCCTTTTGTTTATTTGTAGGTTTTTTTCTTGCAGCGTTAGGAGGATTACTACGATTCTCCTGGTCGTAAGACTAGCACGACTGAGCCTGAGAAGGCTGCACAAAGTTCACCAGTGCGTTGTTTTACGGTGGTGGGTTTTGTGCAGGGGGAGGGGAATATTTTTTTTCCCTGTCCCTAGTTGGTACATGGTTTCTGGGGGGGATATATTCCGTCAGCATTCCTAGCTACGTACTGGTTCCCCTACGATGGAGGGTATGATTTTCCCTGCTGATGGTGGTATGATGACACCCTATTTGTCATATTTTGCAGAGGTGTAGAGTGACTCTGTGGTAGTTAGGTTGCATGATGTCCAGGCTAGAATCATACGAGTAACCTGGGTATTGGATACTGCTACCTAGGTGACCCTGGGTCAATGACCCGATTAATCCGTCTACAGTATTCGACGCGCTTGGAAATTCTCTGTAAGTTTGCAGGCATGAGGCGTTAGGTGGGACGTTGTAAATGTATCCTGACTAGGTGTATATAAGTTTGATTTGTTGGGCTTTACAAATGGCGTCCTCCTCAGAGGTAGGTCCTTGGGTCACCACATCTTTTGAAATATATGATGTGAGAGTTTTCAAAAATAGGTCTAGTAAAACTCTGTCATCGAGTTTGGCTTTGCACAAACTTCGACGTCGCCGCCATTCATGGAGATGGTCCGAGATATGGACAGTTGGCATTTGCCTAAAATGAGTCGGTAACTCCATCCCTGAATCATGGTGGATGGGTAACTGAAAATATGTGAGGAACGAGGTAGCAAGGGTGTTAAAGTTTCCATGTGAAGCAGAAGGCTGCTCTACATACCATTTCGCGGCAGGTCCGGTTAGGGTGCGTTGAAACAGTCTCAGTCGAATAGTATCGTCAATAATACTATTCGATGAACACCATAGGTGGAAAGTCATTATATGATTTCCGGGGTCTTCTGCTTGATTCCCTTTGAATTTTGGAATGGCGGAGGGTAGCTTCGTGGGCATGGGGGGCCAATTGGGGCTACGCGCAATGGGGTTATTAGTTAGATTTGATAGATCTGGGAGGTTTAATGATGTTAAAAAAGGTAACTGAGTATTGAGTGCCATTGTGTACTGTGGAAACACAGGAATCTGAGTGTGATGATGTATGGGGGGTGTCTAGGGAATATTACCCTGTGACGTACCCTATTATGTGTTATGTTGACTCCCCGAAGGGGTAGCACTTCTCTCCCCTCTAGGGGTTGTGGGAGGAGTTGTGTGTGGTGACCCTATTGGGGTTTCCATGGGTGTGGTGTTGGGTGACCCTTGGGGGTTTCCAACTAAATATGCCCCGATAAAGGATGACCCAATAAGGGTGGTAGTGTGTCGTCTTTGAAGCCTAAATGGAGAAAGACCTGGCACTCCTCACTCTAATGTGGGGAGGTCCAAAAAACGTCTAGATCGACGAGGTTCCATTGGGTTTGTTATGGTGTCGACTCAGTTAATTTTGGAAATCTTTTTTTAGTTTTCTGAGAGGAGGGAGATTATTACCAAAGCAAATATGATCACATACATAAAACAAAGCGAAAAATAAAAGGTAATATTTTCCTTTAGATTAATTTTATGTCATCAAGCAATCAAAAATTTGGTTTTGGTTGTTTCTCGTATGATACTAAAAAAAGCCTAAAAAGACCTAATCATCCTCACACTCTCAAATGTTACTGGGCCTTGCGAAGATATCTTCTGATGGGTATTGGGGCTAACGTGCCGAAATAACTAGCGACGCCTTCCAACAGCTGAATAATCGACCAAGGTAAAGGTATGAGGATCTAGTGTTTCCTACAGTGTCAATTATAGGGAAGGATGCCCTAGATTTGGCCACTAAAGTATCGTCGTCCCACGTGAGCGTTCGAGTCTTGAGGTTCTTGGTATTCAGCTACCAGTATCGAGCACTAGATGGGTCAGGTATCCCCAAAGAGTACCATACGCACTGGGCCTAAGCTTAACCCCCTCTAAAATGTGTTTCTATAGCACTCGGGAATTTTGTTCCGTGGACGGATAGACGGATTTTAAGCTCCCTAAAAAGTCAACACCTATGTTTCAAAATGTAGAGTGACCATGGCGGCTTATTCGATGCCTACCCCCAATGGTCTTAACCTGAACTATATTTTCTTTTGTGGCCCCTGTGGGGAGAATTTAGTGAGTTCAATTAGTGGTTAGTTTTAGAGAATCTTACTTTGCTTAAGGCGTGCCTTGGTGAAGCAACCGTAAGAAGAGGACAAAGGTCCCAATACACTAGGTGTCTTTTGGTTTGGTACTTACCGATGCTTTGTGTATGCTTTGGAGTGTACAATCACAAATGTTATAAGAAATGGATATGCGGTGATCCTTTACAATCCTTCTCTAATTACACTATGTGTGATTGTTCCTTGCAGAAAGTAAACAATGCGCGAATAATGGGCCACTTACACTTTGCCTAGTTAGACTAAGTTTTTCACTATAGGGATGGAAAACTATATTAAAAAATATTTGATATGCGTACCCAGGATCACCGAGAGATGCAAGGGTGGAAAACATTACTTGCCTTCTTTTCGATATTTTGGTCCATGTCCCGAATCCTAATGCAAAAAATTGAACTAAACTAATGCAAAAAAAATTTAAAAACGAAAACTAGCTAAAGATGTGTGGATGTATGGGCCACTTAATTTCCACTAATTATCCTACGTGTTTGGTGTCTTTTACCAACAACTAGTTTTTTCAGATAGCAGTTGTGGATTGAAGGCCACTTACTCACCCCTACTAAAACTATGTGTGATTTGCGATGATAAAAAACTAAAATTAAAACAAACTATTTACTAAGTTAAACTTCAGCAAAAATTGTCCTAACCAGTCATGAAACACCAGAACACAGTGATGGAAAATTTATTATGGGAAAAAGCAGTAAAAAATGTGCTCACTGTCTTCCGGGTGGCTTATTTTCGCACAAGCACGCGATTTGCGCGTATGCCTAGGCTGAACGCGCGCGAATTTGCAATGCCCGAAAATTCTGCATTTTTTGAGCCAAGTGTTGAGTCTCAATTCTACATCTTTTCCATACACTTTTCTATACCTTTTTCACTCACCTAAACCTCCCAAGTTGTCAATATCATTGTATGTTAATTGCAAAAGAGCATCTAACATGGTTTTTAACTATATTTTTGTGTCTGCTATTTGATTTAGATTTTTTTCATTTAGCTGCGGAATCTTGCCACTTTCCGCAGCTGCTGCAACTTTCCGCAGCCATTTTGTGAAACTCTATGTTACAGGTGTCTACAGGAGAAACGAGCCACATGGGCAAGTCAGAAATGATGTGGACATGGTTCGTGTCCTATTGGCTCGAGCAAACTCATCTAAAGAAGCCACGGTCAAAGGCGTCCACATGGAAGTCAACCATAGAGTCTCACGGTGACAGGACTCTGTTCCGTGTCACGTGAAGGTTCATATGGCCGTTTCTGAGTTGCGGAGGACAAGTCGACATCTGTACATGGCTCCATAGCCGAATTCAAGCATCCACTCCTCATAGATTTACTTTCCAACACAACCATGATCCTAGATCCGTGGACGTAATGGTCTACGTGTTCTCCACCAGCATAAACTTTAGGAGACAGTTATATTTCTTTTGTTATATATAACGCGTTTGCATGCGCATATAGAGTTAGTCTCGATGTTAGTCTCTGTTATCTTTTATTAGTCTGCTCTGTAATGTAATTACGCTACCTTTGTGCCGTAATACTACCATACTGTTATGACTGCATTTTAATATAAGAAGACTCTGTTTTCCAACTTAATTCGTACTTGAAGATCGTTTGCCAAGGCTGGTGTAGAGGGCCCCTGCTCAGCGAAGGTTTTGTGCATTAGTGTATAGTTCTTATTTCATTTCTTTAAAGCTCATTGTGCCATAATCCATTCACATGTTTATACATTGCATTTTTCATGATACATATGCTTCATTTCTGTTTATAAACTTTCATGCATTCCATTTCACTTCTGTCTTTCATGTTTTATGTTGTTAATCACTGATCAGTGTTCTTGTTTCAGGTTATAGATAGGCAACCCGGGCACTTTCATAGCTTTTTGACTAATGACATGGAATTAACATTGTTCTGCTGCTAATTTTTTTTTCTTAGTTTCTGTTTAATTTCAGTATTGCTTTGTTTAATTCAGTTTTGCTTATTTGCTTCAGTAGTTAAATTTAGATATATTAAGCTGCTCATAGCATCTTCAGTTGCCTCCGAAAGCCACAGCTGGACTGATGGTGAGGGACTGCATTATGAAATGTGTAGTTTAGTATTAGTTTCTTCTCTGCAAATTTAGATATATTAAGCTGCTCATAGCATCTTCAGTTGCCTCCGAAAGCCACAGCTGGACTGATGGTGAGGGACTGCATTATGAAATGTGTAGTTTAGCATTAGTTTCTTTTCTGCAAATTTAGATATATTAAATCATGCATGACATCTTCGGTTGCCTCCGAAAGCCACAGCTGGACTGATGGCGAGGGATTGAATCATGAGTGTATGGTTTAGTATTAGTTTATTTCTCGCAATTTCTTCAGATATATTAAATCAGGAATGACATCTTCTGCCATTTCTAGTTTCCTCCGAAAGCTACAGCTCGACTGATGGTGCGAAAGCCACAGCTGGACTGATGGTGAGGGATTGAATTATGAATGTATGGTTTGATACTAGTTTACTTTCTGCAAGTTAGATGTCAGTTACTCAAGTTGTTTATGGTTACTTCCGAAAATCATAGTTGGACTAATGATGAGGGATCATAAGACAAGTTGATGTAAATTGATTTAGATTTACTTTATTGCAACTTTTGGATTTCTTTCAGCATAATTTATTTTGTGTTTAGACAGCAGCAAGAATAGTTTGGTTTCATGCTCACTAGTTCATTGTTTTGATTCATTAGACTAGCAGCACCTTTTCATTTCAGCAACATATTTTCATTTCCTTTCAAGTTTTGTCATTGTAAGTTTCAAATTCCTTTTTAAGTTTCAAGTTGGTAAATCATTATAGAGGATATCATTTCCTTGAACAAATATAACCATACTTGTTTTTATTTTAGAATTTCCATCTCACCTTAGAAAACAAAAAACGACAAAAAGTTAAGAAATAGGTTATCTTGCACATATAGTGCGCCGCACTTCATCAGCTTACGAATCCCGGATTGACAAATTAAATGCAGCAATTTAGGACACACTAAATTGACCAAACACCAAGTTTCTCATTGAGGGTGACTGAAAAGTGTTGAGGGGAAGCAGGAATGATCTTGCAGCAAGTATTGGCAGGAGAGAGGACCTGCAATCAACAACCACTAGCTTAAAAGAAAGAAATAAGTGGAGTTGTCATTCCTGTTGTAGTGCATTCATCGCATGGGCGGACAAAATACATTGTGCTTGATAGGGGAGGCTGCTTTCCTACAAGCAAGTAATAGGTCAATTGGTTTGTTAGATTGTTAGTGGAACAACATAACATGTATTAAACTAAGTAAAGAACATAGCATGCTACAATAAAGGAGAAACAAAAAGCAAAATACTCATGTACAATAACAATCTCAATCGAGTCAAACACACTAATAATCCAAACAGAGAACTCTTCCCCTTTTATTAGTTGTTGAAGGTATAAGAGAATAGGATGCTAAATCACTTGCAATGACTCCTTAGAGATATGGAGCTCTAATATTCAAGGTAAGGGGGTCTCTTCCCTTTAAGATTCTTACAAGCCTCTCTCTCTCCTCAACGGATGGTAGAATAATGGACACTTGGTGAACTTCTTCTCTTGTATTGAGGTGTTGGATGGCCAACAGTTGAATCCTTCCACTCCTTGCTGCTTGGACAGCACAACGCTAGTTTGCTCTCAAGCAATTTTGCCAACATAACAATGTGTTTTCATGTTCTTCTTCCCATGGCAGTCTTTTATAGGAAAATTTCAATTTTTCCTTCCCTCTCTCTTGGTACAAGATGGATGTTGACACAAGAGTGAGAGGTTGATTCCATTGTGTGTTGCAGTTAAGGTCTCAAGGTGGATCCAACGCGGCTGTACTTAGATGGCTTGAGTGGGAATCTTCTTCTTCAAGTGTGCCAAGTGGTCCCATATGGTGACTTTCTGCCATACCCAGGACCGCGCGGCTATCTGAGGGATAATTGCGATGATCTTCGCTACTATCGAAGAAAAGGCCGCATGGATCGCTTAGGGTGAGTGCTTTCTGTGTGCTATTTGATAAATTTGTTTGCTTGACCTTAGAAAAGTTAAAATTTTCAGATCTTGTAATGTCATTCTTCCCTGTAAATCCTTATTTGTACCTTTTGCTTGACATTTCCTAATGTCTTTTTCTTATACGATTTTCCAGTGATAAAAACAATGATGGAGGAGGTTTCAGAACACTCAGTTTAACAAACCCACTGGGTTGAAATGATAATTGTTTTACAATGATTTTTTAAAACTTGCAGAATTAATAAAATAGGAGTGGGGCATCAAAACCTCTAATTTTGTAAAACATATGTTTTTATGGTGCGTTGATAAATTTTTTCAAAAATGAGCTTTCAAAGCGCTCTATTTAATAAAAAAGAAGACTTTCAATAATTATTGGAACAATGAGATCTGCTTTTAGTAGGAGGGGTTTTCAAAGACACCCAATTTGATAAACTAGTAGGGTTGAGTAACTATTTGAAACGTGGGATGTGCTTCAAGCACTTATAACTGTTTTACAAGGAGGTTTCAAAGCCCGTGATTTAATAGAAAAAATGCTTGATTTAATATAATAGATGCATGAATTAATAGAACAGGTGCAGGGTATTGATCCTTGTACCTCTCACGTAATTTAGTAAAACATGGTGTTTAGTAACTTGTGAAAAAAATGTGATGTGCTTTAATGATCGAAATATGGATTGGGGGCAAAAATTTGCTAAAATTTCAAAGTGCTTATAATTGCTCCAAACTAGAATGACCGTATAGGTCTCATCGCCAGGAATTCAGCACACTTTGTTTCACTCAAAACAGAGTTTGCATGAGGAAGATAGAACTTGTTGTTCGTATTCCTAAACAACTAAAATTTTTGCAAAAAAGGACTAAAAGGTGACATGGAATCCTAGTCAGCAAAAAGGAATATTATATGAATATTCCTTCATTTCGCCCAATGACACTATGCCAAGTGTCAATTCGTGGATGTTTTCTAAGTGGGCAATTTGTCACGTTTTTATTTGAAGCCAATGGGAAGAGGGCACGTGGCAAGGCCCGAGGCCGCCATGTGCCCCCCCTCCAAGGCCAAATTTGGTTAAGCCTGGGCCGAAATTCATAATGTATTGTGGAAAAAATTTAATACAAGTAGAAGGGCGGAGGTCGGGATCCACCCTGCGACCTCCCCCACATAACCCACAAGCCTTATCACTTGCTCTATGCATTAGATCTTTTTATATATGGGGCGTAATTTATATTTATGTTTTAATAAAGGTTTGGGCAGAGGAAAAAATGGGCCAACTCCCATAGAGCCATGATCCGGATTTATGCAGGAACGCAACAGAATAAACATATAACCATAAATACAAAGATGCAACGGAAATAACACTTCATTTCATTAATATCAAAGAACTGAAATTTGCTTACAGACAGAATGGAAATAAAACTAGCTAGGGCGCTGGTAGCTATCTCTGAGAAGAGATGTGGCGGCTACAGGCCTCCGAACTGAGTTACAATGAGGCTCGAGGGCCTATTTATTATTTAGAAACAATGGGAAATCCTAAACAGCCAAAACCCTAACCCTAGGAGATGAAGCGCCAAAACTATGGGCCCCGTTTGGGTAAATTGGTGTTTCAACTTCCCAGGGGTGTAATTTTGGCATACGATCTCCGTTTGACGTGTACCATACCTCGTTAGAAAGATCTATCGGAGGACTACAAATTTGGAATGAGCAACATCGGTCCATGGACCCATGTTGCTCTCCGTTTTCCCAAAAAACGTTGTTTAGGGCCTCAAAACGGCTCCGGAAGTTCAGGACCCAAAAAACTGCTAAAAATATTAAACTGTGCCGAATTTGAAAAACTGAAAGAGACAATGGTGGAGCCCCAAGTGGAATAGGCGGGTGACCACCAATATCCACCTGGATCATTCCTCCCCCCTTAGGAAGCAATGGTCCCCATTGCGTTAAGTTCCTCTATGAGATGAGGAAATTTCTGCTGAACTTGGTCCCTGGTGAACCACTTTCCTTGGTGCAGGAGTTGGCCAGCTTTGACAACCCGATACAGTTGGATCTGCTGTTGACGAGTGTTCTTGATTTGCATGTCCATGATACAATCTGTGGTGGCCTGTTCCATGCAGTCTGGGTTTAACTCTGTTGGTGTGAGTTGTTCCGCAATGTCCGAGGTGTCCAGCAGAGGTGGAAAGTAAGGACGAAGGCGATCCACATTGAAGACTGGGTGCAGACCAAGGAATGGTGGAATACTAAGCTCGAAGGCATTGTTACCTACAACCTTGGTGATGGTGTACGGCCCGTATCGGAGTGGGCGAAGCTTGCGGTGAGGTCCAGTGAGGCGCTCCTTCTGCAAATGTAGCCATACTTTGTCGCCCACCTGGAAGTGGTGTGGCACCCGGTGTTGATCATGGCGCTGCTTGTACTTCGCATTGGCTCCGTCCAATATATCATGAACCTGTTGGCGGATGTGTTGAATGCGCTCGATGAAGCTACTTGCTTTGTCAACTTCAGACTGGACGTGCGCTGAATCGGCCTGAGCAGCTGCAAATGGCATGGCTACGTCAATGGGACACAGTGGCTGGAATCCCAAGCCCACCTGAAAGGGGCTATGGCCAATTGAACTGTGGAGAGCCCGGTTATAACTATGTTGTACATAAGGGAGGCTCTCGTCCCATGTGCGTGGATGTTTTGAATTGTACATGCGCAGAATGTGTACAATCATTCTGTTGACGACCTCTGTCTGGCCATCTGTTTGGGGATGGAAAGCTGTGGACTTGGTGAGCTTGGTATCCAACATCGACCAGAGGCTGGACCAAAATGTGCTGAGGAACCTGCTATCCCGATCTGATATGATAGACTGTGGGATCTCAAAGTGCACCCACACTCATTCAAAGAAGAGTTTAGCAAAGGCTTCGTTGTGATATTCTTCTACAGCCGCCACAAATGGCCATCTTCGAGAATCATTGGGATCCACCACGAAAACACAACATATTTATCTAGTAGCAGTGGTGCCTAACATGTAATCTAGGGAGATGGATTCCAAAGGTCGACTAGGGGTAGGTAGTGGAGTATATAGGCCTTGCTTCTTGATGGTCGGTTTGGCAATGGCACAAGCAGTGCAGGATCTGATGTGCTTCTCGACATCCTTTCAAAGGTTCGGCCAATAGAAATACTTCTGCAGTATTGCTATTGTTTTCTTGACCCCGAAATGCCCAATGACTCGACTGTAGTGTGCTTCCCATATCATCTTGGCACGCTCGCTTGAAGGAACACAAAGGTGTCCCAGGTGACATAAAAATGCATCTTGGAGGTGAAATTTTGGAACTTGCGTACCCCCCAAGAGTGCCTTGTAAGTGTAGCCGAATTCTGGGTCACTCTCATAGAGAAGCAGCCAATCAGAAGTCTCGTGCCCACAAGAGTTAAGCACTGTTGAAAATGGCAACAAGAAACAGTGAAGGAGGCCTCCTGAAACATCTTTCCTGATCCTAGTTGGAAAGTGATCACCTAAACTAGGTGGGAACCACACATGTGATTTTTGTCGAAAAGTCTATTTTTGGACTATGTCTATTTTTAGACATATGGATCATGGACCGGGAGCTGCAGTATGCTATTCTTGGATGATTGGTCGAGTTGGTAAAAATAGATGGATCTCTATTTTTAGCATTTAGGTCGAAGTCTATTTTTAGACTGGCGGTCTAAAAATAGAACAGTCAAATATTATTTACCCTTAATAATATTTGGACTCTAAACTTCAGTTTACTCTCTTGGAGCACTTCAGTTTGACCCCCGGAGGTGGGGCATGCAGCTGCCAGAAGGATTTATGCTTTTCCTATGGGTTATTTGAGCTAATGCATGGTTGACTTCAGTTAGAGCTCAAGTGGCGGAGTTCGGTGGAGTTGATGTGACAGTTAATGGAGATGGTGTTCTGGTTAACTAGTTGAACTAGTTGTATTTAGTTTAATTGGCTAATACACTAGAGATGAGTTGTGTGAATTAAATATTATTTAATTCACAAATTATTAACTCATTATTCAACTAAAGAACACATCAGTTTAACTCAGTGCATGGACAGTTCAGTGGCTACAAGTGAAAGAGGTAGATGAAAGGGTTGAGTTAGCTATCAGTTGCGACATCAGTTGTGCATGAGATTTGCACCACACTTGGAGGAAATTACCAATGAAAATTGCGCAGTTGGAGCCAGTGAGATTCGAACTTGGATCTCTATTTAGACCAGCCTTGATTGCGCAATAGAGGCATAGAATTAGTGGGTGTGTTTTGAACCTGTGACTTGTTCAAAACCAAGCTAGTTTTTGTGTAGCTTTGGGAGATAGTACTGAGTACTTGTGAGGAGTTTGTACTATGTATTTGTTGCATGTTCTCTCCATCTAATATACAGAATAGCTGAGGGGTTTTCAGCTATAAGCTTTCCCCATACATACTGTGTTAATGTGTGTGATGATTTGATGTGTTATCGCTTCTATTCTTTCCGCATGTGACAATTAATTGTAGAAGAGATTATGTGTTATGCATGCAATTCGAAATTGATGTGTGATCGGGTTAATCTCCATTGAATAAGTGATTTATTCAGCAAATTTATACATGGTATCAAAGCTATATTCATTGTCGAGATCTATTACGGTGATTGCAAACTTATTTCCTCGGACAGAGCCTGCATACGGGCTAGATAGCCTCTGGATTCATCTTTCTTCAGAAAGTGAAAGGTCTGGTAAAAGCCCATGCAATCAATCTCTGATTTGGAAATAATTTGTTCTCAAGTGTAGATCGGAAGCGATTGAGTTATCAGCTGGTGGTGAAATTTGAATTTGCAAATTTCTGTTCTTGGTGCCGCGGCGAAAATGTCTTTCAATGGTTTGCGACTCGAATATGCCTTGGAAGGAAGTTCGAATTATGTTGCATGGAAGGACCGCATGGAGGTTGTATTAGATGATAATGGGTTGTTGGAATTCGTGGAGAAAGAGATTCCAAAGCCTACTTCTAATGATGTTGCTGTTGTGGAAGCCTGGCGAAAGAAACAAGCAAAATGTCGAAGGATTCTGTTGGAGGGCGTAAAGGATCACATTGTATCCAGCCTGCATGGAAAGGATTCTCCATATTTGATGTGGAAAGCCTTGACAGATCTGTACCAAAGCAAGAGCGACCAAAGGAAGCTGGCGCTCAAGGATAGACTAAGAAACATCAAGATGGAGAAAGGCGACAGCATCGCAAAATACCTCACGAAGTTCACTCAGTGCAGAGATGAGCTGGGAAGTGTGGGGGTGACTGTCGAACAAGAGGACTTGGTTGACCTGGCTCTCCTTGGTCTTCCGAAGGCTTGGCATTCCTATCAGGATAGTGTCAATGGTCGGGAGAAGTTGCCGGGATGGGAGCGACTGTGGTCGGATCTCATGCAAGAGGAGATCAGGAGGACTACCAGGGACGGATCTTCATCAAAGGTAACTGATGAAGAAGACTGCGCTTTGGCTGCCAAAGCAAGGAAGGGGAAGGGAAAGGAGAAGGCTTCTCAATCCGGTGCGGATGGTAAAGAGCGTGACATGTCCAAAGTGAAGTGTTTTCACTGTCACGATCATGGACATTATGCCACGAATTTCCCAAAGAAGAAGAAGAACAAGCAGGCTGCTGGAGCTGCAGCTGGTGAGGCTCTTGCCTCGTAATTTGAGCTGGACTTCTCATTGATCGCATGCATGTTGTATAGTGCATTGGGATCGGGGTGGTATATTGATAGTGGCGCTTCCTTTCACATGACGGGAGATGCAAATCTTTTCAGTGACTTGGTGGAGAAAGGTCTCCAGGTGCATGTTGAGTTGGGCGACGGTGGACGATACAATGCGACCGGCATTGGTACCATAACCTTTCAGAGGGAGTCAGGTAAACTCATTCTTTTACAAGATGTATTGCATGTATCAGGTCTAACAAAGAATTTGATCTCAGTCGCAATGTTAGAGGATAAAGGGTATGAAGTTGTCTTCAATGAAGGAAAAGTTTTCCTTCGGCACAAGGCAACTGGACAAGTCAAGAAGGTTTGGATTCGAGCAAAGAATCTCTACAGACTTGAAGTAGATGGGATGTCTACGGAGCTTCCTACTGTTGGGAAGCAGGAGAAAGACATGCAACTGATGCTTGAGAGGGAGCAAGTTTTGCATGCAGGTGATAGTGAACCTCGGGATGTGGAGCAGCCACAAGAGAATCATGGAGTGGAAGAAACCACTCATGCAGAGAAATTTTGTGCCAGACGGGCAGAGGGAGTGCATGCAGCTATACCACCAGGTGTGAGGTGGGGCGACATGCATGATTAATCCCATGAGGATATTTCTGGGCAGGATTCATGAGATGGTGTGGATCTCATGGATTGAACCTAGCTACGAGGTACCCACAGCGCAGCAGTAGCAAGATCAGTTGGAGTGATGCAGGCAGATCAAAGTGACAGTGTCGGATAATGGAGCGCGGATCAAAGTTGACAGCAAGTGCAAGAGTGCATGGGTGCAAAGAGTTCAACAGCGCAGTGGTTCCTGATGACATGTGCAGTTGGCCAAGTAGAAGTTGAAGACTTTGATGATAGATGCTAGATGCATCAAGACTGATTGAGTTGTTTGGAGCCTATTCAGTTTCAGAGGAGTTGCAGAGCAGATGCATGGAGTTGCATGGCGCTTGTGGAGGTTGCAGGGCGAATGCATGGAGTTGCATGTCGCATGCAATGACATTCCTTTCTTGTTGAGAGGGAGTGTTGAAAATGGCAACAAGAAACAGTGAAGGAGGCCTCCTGAAACATCTTTCCTGGTCCTAGTTGGAAAGTGATCACCTAAACTAGGTGGGGACCACACATGTGATTTTTGTCGAAAAGTCTATTTTTAGACTATGTCTATTTTTAGACATATGGATCATGGACCGGGAGCTGCAGTATGCTATTCTTGGAGGATTGGTCATGTTGGTAAAAATAGATGGATATCTATTTTTAGCATTTAGGTCGAAGTCTATTTTTAGACTGGCGGGCTAAAAATAGAACAGTCAAATATTATTTACCCTTAATAATATTTGGACTCTAAACTTCAGTTTACTCTCTTGGAGCACTTCAGTTTGACCCCCGGATGTGGGGCATGAAGCTGCCAAAAGGATTTACGCTTTTCCTATGGGTTAGTTGAGCTAATGCATGGTTGACTTCAGTTAGAGCTCAAGTGGCGGAGTTCGGTGGAGTTGATGCGACAGTTAATGGAGATGGTGTTCTGGTTAACTAGTTGAACTAGTTGTATTTAGTTTAATTAGCTAATACACTAGAGATGAGTTGTGTGAATTAAATATTATTTAATTCACAAATTATTAATTCATTATTCAACTAAAGAACACATCAGTTTAACTCAGTGCATGGACAGTTCAGTGGCGACAAGTGAAAGAGGTAGATGAAAGGGTTGAGTTAGCTATCAGTTGCGACATTAGTTGTGCATGAGATTTGCACCACACTTGGAGGAAATTACCAATGAAAATTGCACAATTGGATCCAGTGAGATTCGAACTTGGATCTCTATTTAGACCAGCCTTGATTGCGCAATAGAGGCAGAGAATTAGTGGGTGTGTTTTGAACCTGTGACTTGTTCAAAACCAAGCTAGTTTTTGTGTAGCTTTGGGAGATAGTACTGAGTACTTGTGAGGAGTTTGTACTATGTATTTGATGCATGTTCTCTCCATATAATATACAGAATAGCTGAGGGTTTTTCAGATATAAGCTTTCCCCATACATACTGTGTTAATGTGTGTGATGATTTGATGTGCTATCGCTTCTATTCTTTCCGCATGTGACAATTAATTGTAGAAGAGATTATGTGTTATGCATGCAATTCGAAATTGATGTGTGATTGGGTTAATCTCCATTGAATAAGTGATTTATTCAGCAAATTTCTACAAGCACGGTGGTGAGCGCCACGATCAGTGGTCGGCTGAGGCAGTCTGCAACATTATTGGTGCTACCCTTCTTGTACTTGATGTTCAGATGAAACTGTTGCAGATATGTGGACCACTTCTGATGGCGATCATTCTGCAACTTCCCTTGTGTCTGTATGAATTTCAGGGGCCGGTGGTCTATGTGGATGATTGTTTCCTTCCCCAAAATGTAATGCTTCCATTGTCGACAAGCTTACACAATGGAATACATTTCTTTGTCATAAGTGGGATACTTGCGAACTGTGTCAGACAATGTCTCACTGTGATATGCCACTGGATGTCCCTGTTGAGTAAGAACTGCCCCAATAGCATAGTCAGAGGCATCTGTCTCGATCTCAAATGGCTGTTGCAAGTCGGGTAATGTGAGCATTGGGGCAGAACAGAGGCGATTTTTCAATTCTGTGAACGCCTTCTGTTGAGGTTCCGACCAAAATAATTTTGCTCTCACTCCTCCCTTGGTGACTTGACTCAAGGGCCAAGTGATATGAGAGAATCCCAACATGAATCTACGGTAGAAATTAGCAAGACCCAGAAAGCTGCGAAGCTCTGTTATAGTGGTTGGGGCTGGCCAATCCCGAATGACTTCGATCTTGGCTGGATCCACATGCACCCCCCTTTCATCAATAATGTATCCCAGATATTGAACCTGGGTCATGCCAAACGTGCACTTCTCCAAATTGGCACACAAATTGTGTTGCCGCAGTGTTTGGAGGACTTGTCGGATGTGGTGAAGGTGCTCTTCCCAAGTCTGGCTGAAGATCAGAATGTCATCCAAGTACACCACTACAAATGAGCTGGTGAATGGCCGCAAGATGTCATCCATCATCCTCATGAAGGTGGCGGGAGCATTCGTCAACCCGAAAGGCATGACCAGCCATTCGAAAAGGCCTTCCTTGGCTTTGAAGGCAGTCTTCCACACATCGTAGGGTTCAATTGGTACCTGGTGATACCCAGACTTCAGGTCGATCTTGCTGAAATATTTTGCACCTTTGAGTTGGTCCAGAAGGTCATCAATCCGTGGGATTGGGCACCTATTCCGGACAGTGATCTTGTTCAGCGCCCGATAGTCAATACAGAGTCTCCATGTCCCATCCTTCTTCTGTACCAACAGGATCGGGCTCCCACAGGGCGATGAACTTGGTCTGATGTGACCTTTCTGCAACAGCTCCTGAATCTGTCTCTTGATTTCATCATTCTCCATAACAGAGCGCCGATAGATCGGTCCATTAGGTAGCGGCGCACCGGGGGTCAGATCAATCGAGTGCTTGACCTGACAGTGCAGAGGAACCCCTGTGGGTGAGGTGAATATGTCCCCGTACTCCTCCACAACCTTATCCATTTTTTGTCGGCGCAGGAGCCGTGTCTGAGGCTTCGTGCCACACAGCTTCTCTTCTTTGCCCCGCTGATCATCGAGCCCCAATTGCCCGGGTTTGGGAAATGAGCTTACCGCATTGTTTTGCAGTAACCAAAGAGATAGCGGCAGGAGGTGGTACCTCTGGTATCCTGTACAACTTATTTCCCAAAGTAACAATAACAGCACAAGGCTGAGACTCATACACAGCATGACGCTTCCACAAGTATGGTTGTCCTAATAATACATCAGAAACATCAATAGGAGCAACGTCACATAATACCTCATCCGTGAAGGGCTTGATGCTATAAGGAAGGCGGCACTGCTGGCTGACGCGGAGATCTCGTCCTTGGTGAAGCCACCCGATGGTGTATGGATGTGGGTGAGCTGTGGTCGGCAAGCCCAACCGCTTCACGACATCTGCTGAAATGAGGTTCTTTTGGCTCCCATTGTCGACAATGAACTGTACAGGGGAGCCCTTTACCCACATCTGGGAGTGGAAGAGACGTTCCTCCTCCTCTGGATCTTCCGGTTCCTCCTTCTGGATCTTTGTAGTGGCAATAGTGGCGTTGGGCTCCGCATCAATAATATGTTTCCCTTTTTCATTCCCTTTTCAGGTTCTGATTCGGAGTCGGAGCATGCATCTGACTCAGAAGCCCTCATCTCGGCCACTAGCGACTGCTTGGCCCGACACTCACTTGTGTTGTGAGTGGAGCTCTTATGGAACTCACACCAATTTCCCGTGTCCTTCTTTGGCTTTGCGGTGCTGTTCTTTTCTTGTGGCTTCGACGGGTTGGATTTAGCCACCATGCCTTGGCTCTGTCCTTTCTTCTATGGTTTGGAAGCACCTTTCCCTTGCTTTCGATTCGCAGATCCAAAGTCTCGCTTCTTTTGTTTGAATTTCTGCTCAATCTTGGCAGCATACCGGTATGCCGTACCAAGCGAGGAGATGTCGAGGAACTCCATTTCCTCCTGAATGTATCTGTGCAGACAGCTGCGATACTTTAGCACCAAATGTTTCTCTGAATCTTTTATACCCAACTTTGTGCGCAGGGTATGGAACAGATTCGTCAGCTCATGCACATCTTGATCCCTTTGTTGTCGCAGCGTGGTCCATTGTATGTACTTGTCCTCATAGCTCCCCACAGGATAGTACTGTTCCTTGACGGCGTCTCGGGAAGAATTCCAAGTTGGTACGGCCGAGAACAGAGAGGGTTCTGTCTGGTCCTTGTTCTCACAGTAGGTTTCCCACCAGTCCTTAACATGGGGGGTAGCTTTGAGGAGTGCAAAAACAATCTTCTCCCGGTCTGAAAAGTCATGAACCGAGAAATATCCTTCTAACAGATTCAACCATTTATCTACAGCATCTGCGTCTATTTGACCCTCAAATATGGGAATGTCAAAATTTACTTGTACCTTAAAAGGAGTCGCGCCTCCAGAGTGGCTACTGGATGCAGATGCGCCACCGGTGGGTAGCCGTTGAAGGATCTGAACAAAGTTATCCATCATCACGTTACTTTGTTTTTCGAGGGCCTCCTCGAGCAATATTTTGATAGGATCTCCTGCTCCCTCATCTTTCTTTTCGTCCCCCATGGGCGTCCGTCGAGGTTTGCAAGGCTGATCTTGCAAATTTTCCACCAGATCGAGCCCTAGCTCCTTATACCCCGACCTCGTTGGGGACATGCAAAGAAGGATCGAGAAAAAGCAGACCCCTCTGATACCACTGATCCATATTTATGCAGGAACGCAACAGAATAAACATATAACCATAAATACAGAGATGCAGCGGAAATAACACTTCATTTCATTAATATCAAAGAACTGAAATTTGCTTACAGACAGAATGGAAATAAAACTAGCTAGGGCGCTGGCAGCTATCTCTGAGAAGAGATGTGGCGGCTACAGGCCTCTGAACTGTGTTACAATGAGGCTCGAGGGCCTATTTATCATTTAGAAACAATAGGAAATCCTAAACAGCCAAAACCCTAACCCTAGGAGATGAAGCGCCAAAACTATGGGCCCCGTTTGGGTAAATTGGTGTTTCAACTTCCTAGGGGCGTAACTTTGGCATACGATCTTCGTTTGACGTGTACCATACCTCGTTAGAAAGATCTATCCGAGGACTACAAATTTTGAATGAACAAAATCAATCCATGGACCCATGTTGCTCTCCGTTTTCCCAAAAAACGTCGTTTAGGGCCTCAAAACGGCTCCGGAAGTTCAGGACCCGAAAAACTGCTAAAAATAGTAAGTTGTGCTGAAACTGGAAAACTGAAAGAGGCAATGGTGGGGCCCCAAGTGGAATAGGCGGGTGACCACCAATATCCACCTAGATCAGGCCATCCCTTACCACGGGACCACACCCCAGAACCAGGCAGAGCATGCAACCTAATGGTGGGTTTAAATTTTAAAACAAAGTTTAATCACATAAACATGTTTAATGAGCGTTAATCCGATTTTTATTCGGATTTGTTAAAGCGCGCTTAGAGCGCTAGCCCTAAAATTAATGCACACTTATCTTAAACTACTTCGACCTTTAATTGCAGATTAGGTTTGGCGAGTCTGCTAATTTTGGCGCCACCTCCAGTTTTGTCGGGGATAACTGGTGTTTCTCCAGTTTTGGAGGAGCTTTTCTAGGAAATATTGAAGAGGCCATAACTTTGGAATATTTCAACCAAATTATGCTCAAGAATAGTCAATCCTAGATGTTTTGGATGCTATGAGCATGATGGTTTAGGTTTCAAAGGCAGAGGAGCACTTCTGGGAGTGATTTTTCTCGTTTGAAGATTAAAGAAACCTAGGGCCACTGGGAGAGGAGGCCATTCCTAGATCACCTGAAGACCATTTACAGAGCTTGAAGAGTATATTTTGAGGTTTTGGGGTCTTATGAATCCAATGGAGATGATTGGAAATACATTGGAGCATTGTAGGTGCATGTAATCATGAATTGACCATTAATCTAAAGAGGGCCTAGCTATTGAAGCAGGTCCATGGAGATGTAGCCCAAGAGGGGTGAACTCCATTATCAGCTATTGTGTAATGTGTTTGTTGTGTGTTATTTCTCTACAATTTAATTGTTGTACATGTGTTTTTAATAGCTAATTAACTCATGAATTGCTCATAAAATACATAAAACTTGACACATAAACCCTCACATAACTGGCTAATTTGAGACGATCCTAAACACATTTATTTAACTGATGAGGAAGCTAGCACAACAAAACTAGTTTGTCCATATATTCAGATCAAATTGGTATCAGAGCACAGTTTAGTTCATTTTAGCCAAGGTTAGATAGATAATTAGCTATTGGTTTTGTAATTGTGCAAGGAGAATTTAACTCTGTGCAAGTTTATGTGTATCTCTTCTCTTCAGAATAATTTCAAGATTGAGGAAATATCTCTCAAATCACAACAAAGAAGATTTTTATGCAATACAAGTGTGATGGTAGCTTCATCAAGAACTGCTTATAATCAATCTTCCTTAGCAAGACTCTTTGGTAAAGAGTTGTTGCAGAAGCTCTACATCATGAGAGACATGATGTAAGAGTTGGTTGAAGATAGGAAGGGTAACACTATACTTCAAGAGAAGTTGATTGCCATGAAGGAGGAGAAGCAAGAGCTTCTTGAAAAGATGCATGAGATGGAGACTCGGGTCCATGCTGCAAAGGAAACCCTATCCAAGTATGTGCATGAAAAAGAGGTATGCAATTAAATTTTATCTTCTATTTATTCTCAAGATGAATGTGTAGGTGCTTTTGAAATACGCACTAGAGGAATAAGGTCCAAATTATTGATGAAGATGGGATATGAAGGCAAACATGCACAAGGCATAGTTGAGCCAATTGTTGTTGAGGAAAGGCCTAGGTATTTGGGTCTTGGTTATGGACAACATGATGGAGACTACTCCAAAGCCAAGGAGGAACATGAAGGTGTTCCAAGAAGGACTTTCATTACATGTCCATTACCTCAAGCTTGTGAAGTTTGTGCTCATGAGGACTGCAAAAGTGTTACACCCACTTTGCAAGAATATGCTCATAAGCATGGAGCTAATGTAAATGTAAAACAAGAGGATGTTGAAAGCTCTAAAGTCATTGAATCCATTGTTGGTATTCCTAAGAGAGCCACTACCTCATAAAATTCACCTCCTCAAGAAGACGACAAAGGTGAATGTGAAAGGTATAAATCCGCCTTTAATCAAGTTGCTTTTGATTATGATAAACATGGTAAATATTCACATAAGATTTGGAAAATTTTTACATGTTCCTCTTGTGGTTTGAATAACCATATTGTTTCAAGATGTTGGAAGAAGATAGCCATGCACAGGAAACTTTCTAAACAAAGGAGACATAAAGGCAAAGGTCCATTAGATAATTAAAATCATCTTGAAAAGAATATGCAATTATTTTACACTCATTGCCATGAGCAGGGTCATCTTGTAGACAAATGTTGGACTTTGTATCTAACAAGTCATCCACTACATTTGAAGAAGGTGGAGAGAGATATTGACAAGAGTCGAAAAGAGGATTCCATAATTGATGTGGGTCAGGATGATTCACATGATTAAGTGTAGCTGAAAGAAGCGCCATTGAAATGGTTTGGAAAGAAATGGTTAGATTTCTTAACTAATTAAGGCCTTTCATTTCTTTTGATAATTGATGCAAAATTTGCCTTATTGATGCATTTCTTTGCCAACTGAATGCTTTTCTTTTCTCTAGAATGCATGTTGCATGTTTACGCAAAAAAGGAGATTGAAAGTGGAATATGTTGACTCACTTAGATGCGGCAAAGATGGAAATTTATACATGCATGAGAGTTTATGTGTGTGGACATTTTTTTATAATTTCATTGTGCTTGAACATGCACGAGGGATTGACTTGTGTTGGTCGACTACTTTGTTTAACATGTATTTTGTCAACTTGAGAGTGTTGATCATTTGCACGTGCATGAGTATCGACTTGTGTTGGACAATTGTGTGTTACATGCATGTCATATCGACTTGCAAGAATCGATTTTGTCTCCAATGATGAAAGGGAGATGCTGACGAATTGTTTCATAAGATGTGAATTTCTTTTTTTTTTTGGGAAAATAATCGTCAAAGTTATTGAAAAGAAAAGAAAAATGTGTACAATAACTTTTGTTTGACTTGAAGAGTCATTTGTTCGAAGAGGCATGTTTTGTCGACTTGTGTTTGGTCGGGGAGTTTATACACCAATATGTAAGAGTACATGGCAATGTTCACATGATGTGACATTTCTTGCTTTCAAGGAGCAAAAGAAAGAGTTCGTCAAGTTGTGTTTCTTGCATGATTTGTTTTCAAAGTTAATGGTTTTTCTCGTGACAAGATGTCTTAGGATTTTGGAAGGTCCACTCTTGAGCAAGAGGCTCATGAATAGACTTCATTCTCAAATCATGGCATGAGAAGCATGCCAATACTAGAGGATGATGGAATCAAGAAGTAAAAAGTAAACAATATGCCAAAAATTTAGCAGCCAAAACAACAACCATTGTAGGCTATTTGATGTGTTGACGCCAAGAAGCGAAAGAGATGGCAAATGCATTCTTCCAGATGTTGAATTTGGAACCGTGTAGTTAAAAAGAATTGTCATTACTGATATTGGAACTCATTGTTTTAGTTCACTTAGATGGGCTTAACTTGGAAAAGTGGTTTCCAAGGAGAAGCTTGCATCGAATGCATGTTTGTGCAAAGGAGGAACAAGATTCTCAGTGGGAAGGCCATCGGTTAGTTTTCCAAGCACTGAGGGATCGCTTTGGTACAAAAATGTGTTTAATCAGTCAGCAAGAAGCCAACAATTTTTGGATTGGGTCAGCATAAAAAATAGAACATTGGTTAAGTTTCAAGCCATTTGCAAGGCAAGGCATGTCAATGAACCCAAGTGGTTGTCATGGAGATTTTTCCAAGTAGAATCAAGTTGATATAACTTGGAAAAGAGAAGATTACTTAACTCTCATCAGATAACCAACTTTTGTGGGTCCAAAAGCCTATCAGTGGGAAGGAGTGATCAGAATCTGGATTGGGGGCAAAAATTTGCTAAAAATTCAAAGTGCTCAGAATCACTCCAAACTAAAATAATTGGATAGGTCTCATCGCTAGGAATCTAGCGCACTTCATTTCACTCGAAACAGAGTTCGTATGAGGAAGATAGAGCCTGTTGTTCGTTTTCCTAAACAACCAAAAAAATTGCAGAAAAGGATAGAAAGGTGGCATGGTAGCCTAGTCAGAAATGAAGAATATTATGGGAATATTCCTTCATTTCGCCCAATGACACCATGCCAAGTGTCAATTCATGGATGTTTTTTAAGGGGGTGATTTGTCACGTTTTTATTTGATTTGGGAGGAGCCAATGGGAAGAGGACAGATGGCAAGCCCAGAGGTTGCCCCGTGCCCCCCCCCCCCCCCCCAAGGCCGAATTTGGTTAAGTTTGGGTCGAAATTCATAATGTATTGTGGTAAAAAAATTTATTATAGGTGGAAGGGCGGAGGTCGGGGTCGACCCCGCGACCTCCCCCACATAACCGACAAGCCTTACCACTTGCTATATGCATCAGATCTTATTAAATATGGGGCACAACTTATATCTATGTTTTAATAAAGGTTTGGGTGGAGGCAAAAAGGGGTCAGTCCCTTACCATGGGACCACGCCCTAGACCCAGGCGGAGCGCCCAACCTAATGCCGGGTTTAAATTTTAAAACAGATTTTAATTAAGCGCATAAACATGTTTAATGAGCGCTAATTCGATTTTATTTGGATTTATTAAAATGCGCTTAGAGAACATATAATCAAATTAATGCGCATTTATCTTAAACTAATACGACCTTTAATTTTGGATTTGTTTTGGTGAGTTCGCTAATTTTGGCGCCACCTCTAGTTTTGTTGGGGATAATTGGAGTTCCTCCAGTTTTGGGGGAGCTTTTTTAGGAAATACTGAAGAAGCCATAACTTTGGCATATTTCAACCAAATTAGGATCATAAAGAGCCAATCCTAGATGTTTTGGATGCTCTAAGCATGATGGTGCAGGTTTCAGAGGCAAAGGATCACTCCTGGGAGTGATTTTTCCCATTTTAATATTAAAGAAGCCTAGAGCCACGAGGAGAGGAGACCTTTTCTAGATCACCCGAAGACCATTTGCAGAGCTTGAAGAGTCTATTTTGAGGTTTTTGGGTCTTCTCAATCTAATGGAATAGTGAAAAGCCATTGGAGCACTGTAGGTGCATGTAATAATATAATTGACCATCAATCCAAAGAGGGCTTAGCCATTGAAGCAGGTCCATGGAGATGTAGCCTAGGAGGGGTGAACTTCGTTATCAACTATTGTGTAATGTGTTTGTTGTGTGTTATTTCTTTGCAATTAACTTGTTGTGCATGTGTTTTTAACAACTAATTAACTCATGAATTTCTCATAAAATACACAAAAAAATGACACATAAACCCTCACATAACTGGCTAATTTGAGACGATCCTAAACACATTTATTTTACTGATGAGGAAGCTAGCACAACAAACTAGTATTTCCATATATTCAGATCATTTAAGCACCCCATAATTGTTTTACAAGGACTTTTCAAAACCCCTAATTTTATAAAGCAGATGCGAGGTGTTGATCCTTGTACCTGTACCTGTTTCCCGCTTTAATAAAGAAGATGCGCGGTATTGATCCTCGTACCTGTTACCCACTTTTAATAAATTAGGAGGGTTCTAGATCTGCATTATGAAAGAGAATGTTCCCAAACGCATGTGGAAAATGATAATTCAGATCCACACAACCTAGAATTCAAACATCAAATCATAATAGTTCTATCTTTCTTTGTCTCTAATGTTATCAATGCCTATCTTAGAGGCATATGTTGCTTGAAATTCACATTGTATTCCATCAAGCTCTCTCTTGAACCTATTTTTGGAGCTTGCATACAACATCTTGTTTCCGACCCTGGAAGTGTCAAGAGACCATGTGATGAAAAATATTTTGCTCTTTTGACAGTTTTATTTAGTCACAAAGTCAAAGTCATAAACAACATATCTACACTCCTCAGGAAGAGAAGCAATGAAATCATCACAAGTTTTCCCAAGAATGCCAATCTTGTCCGCGGTAATCTGTTGAAGCTTCTCATCAATCTTGAATGTTATATAATGATGGGCTCTCTTGCTCTTCATAAATGGTTCTCTTGCTCTCCAACTTTAAGAATTTTATCTTACATTCATTATCAACAACCATTCCTGATGTTGCGTTGGCCACTTCCGCAGTTTCTCATAAGCAAAACTTTGCAAAAAAAGAGAGTTGACACTACCAAAGTGGATGCGTAGGTATGAGTTGGATGCCCTACTTTCAAAAGCTTTCATGTGAAACAATGTACAAATGTCAATTATGGGACATGTGGAAAGTGGCTTCATACATGTAAAATATTTGCATGGAGCACCTAGAAAGTCTTTAGTCTCCATGCTTTACGTAGGATGATGATATGTGCACCATATATGAATTGCTTGATATGTGCACTATCTTTGAATCGTGTTAGGGGTGGATTACTTGAGTTTAACCATGCAAATTACACGGTCCACGAAGCCTCTTTATTCCCTAATATTGTCACACTGATGGTTGTAATTTCTCCAACGTGATGAATGATGTTACTTGGCGGGCACACATATGTAATCACAATCATGTGTGCCATTTTTTCATGTTATGCCTAATCCGCTTGACCCCACACTATATCAAGCTAATTTGACCCTGCTCTATCTCAGGCTAACAAGAACCACAAAAAACGTCATGAAACTAGCTCCAAAAATAGAAGAAAAGAGAGATCAACGCCTTATAAATAAGCCAATTCGATGGGGAAACCTCCTTTGCATTACATAAATGAACAATTCTTGGATGATACATTTGACAAAACCTCATTTCTATATATAGGAGTCCATGGGGTCACAATTAAACCGACCCGACCTAACAATAATAATGTAAGGGCACAATAATAACATTATGGGGGTTACAGGGGTACAACAATAACCATAAGGGGGCTACACTAACAAAAATAAGGGACTACACTAGTAATATAGGGACCTAACATGCCCCTCTCCTTCAAAAAAGTGTTGTCTTCAACGCTTGATTAGATCTGGTTGCTTCTGTATAAAATTCTCGTCCTCCCATGTAGAATCTTCAGTGGGTAAATTCTTCCACTTGATGAGATACTCTGAAATTGATCGATTTCGTAGCTTCCGAGTTCTTGTTTTAGTGACTGCTTTAGGTTAGAATATGATTTTTCCTTCCTCATCAAGTTCTGGAAATATTTTTTGAACTGGAAGTTTGTCACCTATAACCTTCTTTAAGCATGAAAAATGGAAAACTGGATGCACTGGAGAAGAAGCAGGGAGCTCCAATTTGTATGCCATAGTACCAATATTTTGCAACACCTTGTAAGGACCATAGTACTTTGGCGATAATTTATTATCCTTCTTAGCTTGCTTAAAGGACATTTGTTTGTATGGTTGTAGCCAGTAAAAATATCGAGTCTCCTACCTCAAAAATTCTCTCACTGCGATGTTGAAATGCCTATTGTTTCATTCGATTTGTGCCAAATTTAGGTTATCCTTTAAGAGTTGGAGAACTCGTTGTTGATGCTCGATGTGATCTTCCACTGATTGAACCTTAGAATTTTCTTTTAAAGATAATGTGATGGACGGTGGATGATATCCATAAAGTGCCATAAATGTGGTCATTTTTTTTGCAGTATGGAAGGAAGTGTTATACCACCATTCAACCATAGGTAACCACTTGACCCATTGTGTTTGTTTATTAGATACAAAACAATGAAGATATCCTTCCAAACATTTGTTCACTATCTCATTTTTCCCATTGGATTGAGGATGATAAGAAGAGCTATGAGCTAGTTGAGTACCCAAACAAGAAAATAATTCCATCCAAAAATTTCCAGTAAAAATGAGATCTCTGTCACTTACAATAATCTTTGGGTTTCCATGTAGCTTTTGAATTGTTTCCATACATACAGTAGCAACTGTACTTGCTTTAAATGGAAGAGATAATGCACAAAAGTGTGCATACTTGGTAAGTCTATCAACTACCACCATGATGACACTCTTTCCTTCGGACTCGGGTAAACCTGTGATAAAATCCATTGAAATCTCCTCCCAACATTGACTTGAAATCGATAAAGGTTGTAGAAGACCCGGGGTCTTAATTGTCTCCACTTTATTTTGCTGCAAAACCAAACATTCCGCCACAAACTTTTGAATATTAGATTTAAGGCCATCCAAAAAAAAAATCTTTCTTCACTTCGTGGTAAGTTTTTAAAATTCTCGAGTGTCCTCCTAAAGGAGAAGTGTGCAATTCCAAACTAATCTATTGTTTTAGTTGGGAATTCTTACAAAGATATAAGTGATCTTTGTACCACGAGGAATCATTTTTCCAACTAAATGTATCAGATGTACTAGGATCTTGCTGCAACTTTTGAATGAGTGTCCACACTTCTTCGTCATTTTTCCATTCATCCCTTGCTTCGGTTATCCAATCTGGTTGGATAATAGAAATGGCACAAAGCAATGCTTCCACCTCTTCATCCTTTCTTGAAAGTGCATCTGCAACAACATTTAGCTTCCTTTTTTTGTAGATGATTTCAAAGTCATAACCCAACATCTTTGTGACCCATTTTTTCTACTCTTCTGAAGATAGTCTTTGTTCCAAAAAGTATTTAAGACTATCATGATAAGTTTTTACCTTGAAGTGTCTTCCCATTAGGTAAGGTCGCCATTTCTTTAGTGCATGTAGTATTGCCAACATTTCCTTCTCATAAATAGCTTCCTGTAAATACTTTCCTTTGATTAGACGACTTTCAAAAGAAATGGATCTTCCTTCTTGCATTAAAACAACACCAATTCCATTCCCTGAGGCATCACATTCCACAATAAAGGTTTTTGTGAAGTCTGGTGTAACTAAGATCGATGCTAAGCACATTGCCTCTTTAAGATGTTCAAAGGCCTTAGTTGCTTCAAGATTCCATGAAAATGCATCTTTCTTCAATAATGTTGTTAGAGGTGATGCTATTCTCCCATAATTATTAACAAACTTGCGACAATACCCTGTTAACCCAATAAATCCTCGTAATTTCTTTATGTTTGTGGGGACTTTCCATTCCTTAATGGCTTTAATTTTGTTAGGGTCTACCTTAACACCCTCGTGAGATACAATATGGACCAGATATTCCACCTCTTGTACTCCAAAGAAACATTTGGAGGTTTTTGCATATAATTGTTTCTCCTCCAATATTTTGAGCACCCTGTCAACATGTTGAACATGATCCTTCCAAGCCCTGTTGTAGATTAGTATATCACCAAAAAATACTAACACAAATTTTCTAAGGAAGGGTTTGAAAATGGAATTCATCAAACTTTGAAATGTAGAAGGTGCATTGGTAAGGCCAAAATACATGACCAAAAATTCATAATGACACTCATGAGTTCGAAATGTTGTTTTCAAAATATCTTCAGTCTTCATTCTGATTTGATGATATCCTTAACGAAGATCCAACTTGGTAAAATAAACTGCTCCATGTGATTCATCCAATACTTCATCAATCACATGAATGGGAAATTTATCTTTAATAGTGAGCTTATTGAGCTCCTTATAATCCTGACACATGCGCCATGATCCATCCTTCTTATGCACCAATACTACTGGAGTAGAGAAACAACTTTGACTAGGTTGAATTATACCAGGCTCTAACATTTCTACAATCATACATTCAATTTTGCTCTTTTGGACATAAGGATATCTGTAAGGTTTGATGTTTGGAGGAACACTTCCTGGAATCAAATGAATAGCATGATCATGATCACGAATAGGTGGGAGTCCTTTGGGAGTTTCAAACACCTTGGAATGATTATCCAAGACTTTTTGACGATCTGGATAAATAGATGATTTTGATGTTGGAACTTCTAGTGAGAATAATTGTGCAATTACGCCTCGTTGGTCTTTCTTCGGAAGCTTTGTCGTGACATTAGAGCTTATTATCTTTCCTGCCTTCCCTGCGATACCTCGTAATTCAACTTCCTTTCCTTCTGAAAAAAATTTCATAAAAAGTTCTTGAAAATTAAAAGCTATCGTCTCCAAAGATTGTAACCATTGTACTCCTAGTACAACATCAGAACCTCCCATTGGAATGAAAAGGATCGGACTATTCAATACATATTTCCCCATGGTTAGCTTGATATTATGGCATTTTCTAGAGTAATTTATAGTTCCTCCATTTGCAACCATCATTTGACACTGTGGTGCTGGGTATAAGAAGCAATTCAATTCCATGGCTACCTTACAATGAATAAAATTATGGGTACTACCCAAATCAATCAACACTATTACCTTTTTCTTCTTGATATGTCCTTCTATCTTGAGAGTTTGAGGAGTGGTAATTCCTACCAATGCATTACAGGATATGATCAAGCTCATTTCTTCCTTCTCTAGGGTTTGTTCCTGGTGTATATCCTCTTCTTTTGAAGTTTCTTGTTCATTTTCTTCCTCCTCTTCACAATCTATGTAAAATAATTTCTTCTCAGTACACTTATGACCTTTAGTGTATTTGCTATCACAACTGTAGCAAAGCCCTTTTGCTCTTTTTTCTTCCATTTGTTGTGGTTTCAACCTTGTAGGTTGTGGAATTATAGGAGTAGCAACACTTCCATCTTTATAGATGTGAATGGTAGGATTCCTTGTTGCCATAATTTTACATTCAATTTTTCTTGCCAACCTGAATGCCTTCTCTAATGAATTAGGTTCCCAAAGGCGAACCTCATGTTGGATGTGATCCTTTAAAGTCCCTATGAAGACATCAATCCTTTGTTCCTTTGGAATATCAGCTACCCTTATATTCAATTTTTGGAAGTCCTTAATGTGTTCCACCATTGAACCCTTTTGTTTGAGATTTATCAATTGGCTAAATAAGGTGTTTCTATTTGTATCCTCTTAATGTGCTATCATTTCCTCCGTAAAAATTGACCAAGTGACAATTTTTTTACGGGAGCAAAGCCATTGATACCATGCAAATGTATTTTGCTCTAAATATAAAGTTGCAAGGCGTACTTTTTGTGTGTTTTGCACATATCAAGATCAAAATATTGTTCCATCTGTAGTATCCATGTTGCGGTATCCTTGCCATCAAACTTCCTCATATCGATCTTTGAAATATGGTGGGTATTCGATCCAATATCAGAGTTCATGAAATCACGATTAACATTTATTTTGTTCTCATCATGAGTTTCCTCTACTACCTTTTCGCCATTGGGAATCATGTATTGTATCAACTTTTTCAAACCTTCCTTCAAACCTTCCATGTCTGCTTTTAGATCATTCTTCATGTCTTCCATGTTGTCTTTCATTTTTTCTTCCATGTCATTCTTCGAACCATCCATCTTAGCTTCCATGCCTTTCTTCAAACCCTCCATATTAGCTTCCACGCCTTTCTTCAAACCATCCAGATTATTCTTCAAACCATCCATCTTCTCTTCCACGCCTTTCTTCAAAACGTCCATTTCATTTTTTGTTGCTCTTTGCGAGAGCGAAATTTGGTGCACTTGCTCTTGTAATTTTGATATATCATGTTGCACTTCTTCATCTTCATGAGTCATAGTAGAGTATTCTGAGGGCTTAATGGGCGTTGAATTCTTTTTAGGGGGAATTTTAACCCAATATTGATATCTATGCTTCAATATGCCCTTGGAATCACTTCAAACTAAATTTTCAAACAAGACTTATGCAATTTGAAAAAAAATACACACCTTTTTTATTGCTTTTGAGGAGCTCGATATTGAAACTGAATTATATTTGTGATTTCGGATCTTCAATATCTGAAATTTGGTCCTGTAGTAGCGCTCTGAATCTTCTTTCGAATGCCACAGGTCTGACCTGATTTGGATGCTTCAAGACAAATTTATACCCAATCTCCCACAATGACCTAATTGTGGATCGGTTCAGTAGAGCGAACTTGTACGACGTGCCACGTGTCATTGTTTCCTCCTTCGACTCTGAAATTGATACACAGGAAACTACAATCCGCGTGATTTCGGCCACTTTTTACAGAATTCGAATCTGATGCTCAGAGAGAGAGTTATGACGATTTTCCCAAGGTCACCTCTTTTAGATGAAATCCAGGAGCCTGCAAAAACCCTAACTTCCATAAATCATATCTCTGAAAATATTGCGAACCAAGATATGAAATTTTTACACGAAGTTCCTCAGGATTTTGGCTTCACTTGGTAAATTTTTTAGCTTCTGAACCTTCATAGAAAAAAATTTATAGCGCAAATTCCACGATGACCTATTTGGAGCAACGAAACCCTATAATCCAAAGCTGTGATACCAAATGTTATGAAACTAGCTCAAAAAATAGAAGAAAAGAGAGATCAATGCCTTAGAAATAAGCCACTTCAAGGGGGAAACCTCCTTTACATTACATAAATGAAAAATTCTTGGATGATACAAATGACGAAACCTCTTTTCTATATATAGGAGTCCATGGGGTCACAATATAATCCTAGCCGACCTAACAATAATAATGTAAGGGCACAATAATAACATTATGGGTGTTACAAGGGTACAATAATAACCATAAGAGGGCTACACTAACAACAATAGGGGACTACACTAGTAATATAGGGACCTAACAAAAAATCACAAAACATTCTCAACCATGATTCGTGTGGCTCCTTGGCATTTAGATTTTGCATTGACTCGAGGCTGGCAACTTTTCTACAAAACCTCTCAATGGCATTAAAGTAAAAAATACGAAGATAAAAACATTTCTCATTTACTATATCACAAATTCAATTTTATCATTTGCTCTATCACAAATTCATAATAAATTCATGAATGCTTAAAAATCCATCATTTATTTCTTTCTCATTTTAATTGTTGTTAATTTTAATAACAATTATGCCTTAAAAAAGTTGAAAAATATTTATAATCATTTATTTTTATTTAAAGGAAAATATACATTTTATTACAAAATAAGTATATATTTATTCTAATTTTGAATTTATCAATTTTGAAAAAGATTATCATTTTTTTCCAACTCATCATGTAAGATTCCACTCCCTCATCAATTTTTTTTTTACAAACTAATGCAAGATTTGCCCAAGTGCAGTGCAATACGGTGAGATTGAGATTTATCTATGTGCTTTTATTGTTTTATGTTTTAGAATTTTTGTTGTTATATTAAAAAAAAAAAATCAAATTCTGTTAAAATTATAATTGTAATAAAAAAATTGTGAAGGCATTTAATCATGTATATATTTTAAATTACAATTTGAAGGGAAAAAATTAAATATGGGCAAAAACTATTTCACCAAAATTAGAAGAAAAAAAAAAAATCCAAAAACTTAAAATGGTTAGACAAATATCTACCTTTTCTTTTTCATGTTACACCATGGCCAAAAATTATTTCACAACCATTTAAAAAAGAAAAATCCAAAAATTTAAAATGGTTAAACAAACACTTATCTTTTTCTTTTTTCATGTTACACAACTCCATGGACCACTTTGAATGGGGAACAAAGTCTAAATCAAAGTTGTGGAAGTTTTGGTGAAATTAAATATTAAAAGAATCCAATGTCCGCCCCATGCTTTCAAAAACTTTACTTGAAGTGCATTGTTATTTAGATTCATCGAGTGAGTCAAACCACATGATAAATATAAGATGAATACAACTTTCACTGATAAATATAAGGTGAATACAACTTCCACCGTTCCACTTAACACATAAATCAAAATTCGTCGATATTCAAGAGTGACATATAACCAATTCTTCCATTATTTACAACTTCCATCGATAAATATAAGGTGAATACAACTTCCACAGTTCCACATAACACATAAATCAAAATTCGTCGGTATTCAAGAGTGACATATAACCAATTCTTACTTTATTTGGGGAGGAATATTTTATTCATTCGATGTACCTTTGCACCTTTAGGGGCAATTGCTATTATTATTATTATTATTATTATTATTGTTATTGTCCACAAGCCAATCCGCGTAACCATTTGACTACTATGTTTACGAAGGCATACATACTCTACCTCTTCTGGTTTTGATCCTATGACCTCTTAAGAGAAAACGCATGTTCTTAACGATTAGGCCCACTATTAATTGTGTTTTATTACAGTTTTGAGAGTTAACAATTAATAGAATTCACAAGAGTGACATATAACCAATTCTTCCATTATTTGGGGAGGAATATTTTATTCCTTCGATGTACCTTTGCACCTTTAGAGGCAATTACTATTATTATTATTATTATTGTCCAAAAACCAATCCACGTAGCCATTTGACAACTATGTTTACGAAGACATACATACTCTACCCCTTCTGGTTTTGACCCTGTGACCTCTTAAGAGAAAACACATGGATGAAGTTAAGATTGGAGAGCATATTTGGGACTTAAAATCAGATCATAACCCAATTTATATAAAGTTATCTTGGTTAGAAGAAAGACAAAATAGGTGGAAAACCCAATGTTCTCAACAATCGACATCACGGGGCAAAATTCTTCTAAAACAAGAAAATTGCACTATCTTCAAAACAATGTTGAGGAGATCAATTCAGAAGTAGAAAATTGGTCCCCAAAGCCTCAACAACCATGAGTTAACAAATATAATCCAGGGTGCACTTGAGAAGTGCAAAAGAGAAAAAAATAGGAAATCAGAATCAAATTATTTTCCTGTGAATGCGTGGTTCGATGAGATATGCAAAATGACAAGGAGAACCTTGAAAAGGGAAGGAGAGGGGAAGATGAATGTAAAGTTATATAAGCATATTTTAAAAAAGAAAAAATATGAGTTCATGCAAACAAGGTGGGGAGAGCTAATATATCTAGACAAGAATAACTCAAAACTTCTTTGGTAGGAACTTCAACCAAGGAAGAAGCAATTTGAACATAACATTACAGCCAATCAGTGGTTTGACTATGCAAGGCAACTCTATGAAAAATAATTAGAGGTTGAGCCTCCTCCCAGGATCAACACATCTACAAAGCATTTCACAGTACATGAGGTGGAGGCAAGAATTAAAAAGTTGAAAACAGGGAAGTCAAAGGACTTGGTTGAACTTCAAGCAGAATATCTAAAGTGGGGAATGAACATTTTGGCATCGCACATCATGGAAATATTCAACAACGTCATTAAACAAGGATTCCCAAGGGATTGGACAACTAGTTTAGCAATTCCCCTTTTTAAAAGTAAAGACATTAATAATCCTTCCAACTATAGAACCATTATGATCAATCCTTTGTTTGCAAAGCTTTTAAGTGGCATGGTAGAAAATATAATCAGTAAGTGGGCAGAAGTAAAAGAAAAGAGGGAAAAAGGGTAAGCATGTTTTAGGTCGAAGCATTCTACAGTAGATCATGGTGTTATGCTGAGACACATTGTTGAAAAGGTTTGGGGGAGCAAAGAAGAAGTATTTTGCCGCTTTGTTGACTTCAAAAATGCATTGGACACGGTCCCTAGAGATAAGTTGAGGCATAGAATGGAAGAACTTGAAATTTCTTTACAATATAGAGTTGTTGTCCATAGGCTTTATGAAGAGGTCAAAGTCAAAATTAGAACTTCAGCAGACATTTTAGAAAGTTTTAGAAGTGACATCAAAGTCAAGCAAGGTTGCCCTTTATCCCCTACCATTTTTGGTTTATATATTGACAAACTGGAAGAGTGACTAAATTTGCAAGGTTGGGATGGTGCTCGATTGGGGGAGTTTGTGATAAAGCTTCTTCTATATGTCGATGATCTTGTGCTGGTTGCTAAATTGGCCCATGGATTGCAGATGCACCTATATGCCCTTGAACATTTTTGTAAAGCAGTGGGGATGTAAGTCAATACCAGTAAGAACAAAATAATGATTTTCTCTGATAAAAGGAAGCAAAGCCAGCATACGTTCTTCTTTGAAAGCAACATTCTTGAAGAAGTAAATGAATAAAAGTACCTCAGGATCGATTTCAACTACAAGCTTAATTGGGAGGATTGTAGAAATAATTTTTTTTAGGAGGGTGGAAACCATTATATGCACTTCAAAATAGATGTAGAGAGACAGAGTAATGGGATTGGAACACGATCAAAGTACTTTTTGGACTCCTAGTTTGTCCAGTGCTATTATGTGGGTGTGAATTGTGGGCTAGCAACATCCCTGTTTCAAAATGGAAACAAATTGAAAAAATTCAAAATTGCTTGATCATGTGCAAGTTCAAAATAAAAAGTTCAGTTCTCTATGAGATAATGTTGAGTGAAATAGGGGCAGATCCCATCGAAGCAATTGCCATGGTGCGTCTTATAAGGTATCTAAAAAGAATTGAGCAAATGGGAGGAGGTAGATGGCCGAAAGTTATCTTCAATGAAGGTATGAGTGAAAAAAAGAAATCATGGATGAGACAAAACAACAAATGGATGCAAAAATGGAATATTTACCTTAATGCATGTCTCACAAATAGCAAGGAGTTAAAGAATTTTGTGCTGGAGAAGTTCCGTAAGGGTATATGGGGAAAAGAGTTGGGTAGAAAGAAGAAGTATTATGTTCAGGAATTCAACCCCACTTGTGATCTCAAACAAAAAGAGTACATTGGAGCTAGCATTCCGTGGAGAGCAAAAGTTCTTATTGCTCAATTAAGAACTAACTCACATCAACTTCGGTGTGAAACAGGATGGTGGAAGAGACCTAAAGAAGCTGGGAAGAAAGGGTATGTGCTTTTTTCACTTTTGGGGCAGTGGAATCAGAGAAAAATTTCATTTTGGAATGTGATGCTTTCAGAGACATCAGGGATAGTTACCGCAGTATGTTAGCATCAATTCCGTGGCATTGTCTTTTTAGTGAGGGAACTGTTAGAAGGTTGGGTCAGCTCATCATCAATTTGAGTAAGAAAATGATTGAATTACAAAAAGCATCATCAATTTGAGTAAGAAAATGATTGAATTACAAAAAGCAAAAAACAAGAAAGCTCGTAGTTCCATAAACTATTTTTAGTCTATTAGACTTTAAAACATCATTTATTCATGCTCTTAACCATTAGACCCACTATTAATTTTGTTTTATTTCAGTTTTGAGAATTACCAATTGATCAAATTCACCTTGATAGTGGGAGGTCCCGGACGGGTCTCCTCGATTCCTTGGGAAAACATGGGTTTTAATGCGAAATGGGTCATAAACTATGTATTTAATTTATAATAATCAGTTGTCCATCTTGGGCACATTTTCAACCCAGCCAGTCGAAGTCCATGCATGGGCCGGTCAGTTTTTAGATTTCTTGCATTTCCAAATGGAGAACCAAACCCACGCGGTATCCTCCTTTCGGGATTGTTCGCCCCAGTAAAGTCAAATGTCATTTTTTGGTGTGTGTTTAACAAGGACCATCGCGCTGCTGACTTGATTACGCATTCATTATTCTTCGTTATTCTCTTGGCTGAAATTTAGGGCACCCTTAACCTGAGTTGATTTCTCGCACTTTTTTTTGTAGTACCAGAGTTCATACAACCTCGACCTTGGTTTCACCTGTAGAAAAACTCAAACATAGCTTTGTACCATTTCCAATCTATGGCGTTTGGGTTCGAATTCACTCAAGGTTTTATTCAGGTAACGGCACTTGACCAAACATTATAGTAAAATTTGGGGATTTCTTTTGAATTTTTTTACTGCTTTAATTTTGGTAATTAAGGTTTTAACCTCATCATCAGAATTAGTAGTGAATAATGTTTGTCAAAAGAGTAACACTGCACAATCATATGAACTGCATTTATTTTTCTGGGCTGTTCAAGGATTAAGCTCTGTTAGTGATCATTTCTGGTTTGTAAGAATTGAAAGAAATTTTGGATGACAATACCTAAACCCACTTTGAATTTCATGAAAACAATATGGTTAAGATAAATTGGCTTTTCACTATTTTTTTAAACAACAAAAGTCCAAACCCAATTTAAACGCTTGAAATAAAACATATATATGACATTGTTATCCAGCTCTAAAATTTTGGTCATATTTATTATAAACTGCATCACTAGATTATGATTCTTTGACTAGACATTTCTTTCACATATTATTCAATCATATGCATAAGTGCTTAAAGTATGTTGCTTGTGGAGTATTTTGCCATTTTGCATTTCCATGGATGATTGATATTGGTCTTGACTATCTTAATGACTGCTGTTGCAACACTTGACATAATTACACGCTTAAGGGCATCCATTGATTGATAATTTTCTTTAATTTTGTTCTAGGAACATAATCTAACTGTGCTACTTTACTCTCAAGCTACTTTATGCTTTAGCTTATGGAGTATGACATTATGTTTATGGGGCTAGCTGTTTCATGGGATATCTATCTCATCCACGTGTAAATATGCGCTTTCATAATGAATAAGATTGAGCTGTATGCATCATTGTTAACCTATGGTATTGCTCCATTGTTGTTCAAATGTTGCTGGTGTTAAAATCTTATCAGAGTTAAGTCGATGTGCCCGAGCTAAGAAGCAATGACAAAACATGAATAAGCTTTACATCACCCACAGGTGTACTATTTTTCTTTCCTTTTGTTGCTTTTATGAATGTGGGATAAAGGAAATATAAGAAATTAGAAGAAAGGTAAAATACATTTTCTGCTAACGGATTAAAGAAGTTTCTGCCCTGTTGTTCTTGGCATGGTGATCTACCTTTGAGACTAGAGAAGAAAGATGTTTTCATGCCGAGCAGCCAACAAATCTGTTACGTTGATTTGATCTACCTTGCCTCCGCATAGTTGAACCTTTGCTGAATCCATCTGCTAGAATCTGTCAGAAGTAAATTGGTGGAATTGTGGGTGTAGGAATCTATCAAAAGAAAATCAATAGAATCACTGTTACAGGAATCCTTCGAAAGAAAATCGTTGGAATCAACTGTTTGCCAAAAACACTGCATTATTAATTTCGTTGCTGTTTTGTAGGAATTAATTTGTTGAGTGGATAAAATGTTCAAGTACATTAAAGATCGTGGTGAAGCTTCACCCAATCAGTAGCTCCCACCCTTCTTTGTTGAGAGTAGGAAGTGCAATTTTCCAAAGCTTCCGGGAGTGGAGCGTTCTTGGAGCATTTTTTTTATATAATACATATTTAATACATCTTAATGCATATATATTAAAAAAAAATGCAAATGTTGAATTAGCTGTAGAAAACATGAAATAATAGATTTAGCTACTGGATTATTGATGAGCATTAAAGCATCCACCATTTAGTATACATATAATGTCAATCATCTAGTGGTTATAACATTGCCATTGAATGATCAATGATCAATCATAACATCAACCTTCAAGTTTCAAGTTTCAACATATAACACTTGTCATCAATAGATTGTAATAGATAACATCAATCACGAAATGAAACATAGCATCATATTCGTTAACAAAGAGTTGTAAATGTTTACAAAATAGGCCTTAATGAAGACAAAGTACTCCGAGTTCTAGGAACTGAACTCCAACTATGAAAAAGACAAATAAATCTATTATCTACTAAGCTTTCCTCTTGTCACAAGAAACTTCTAATTTCTTTTCTCGTGATCTATGAACAAGAGTAGTAGGTGGAAGTGGTTGCAGAACACAACCAAGAGCTACACTGCCCCCACATAACACTAGAGGTTGTGAAGCTACAGACAAAGCTCCTGCCTTTGGACACTTGCTGGTGGATGGGGGTCGTGTCTCTACTACACTATCACTCAAAAGTTTAGCCTCCAAGCACTCTAAAACTATGAATCCATCCTCCAAACTAGCTTCCTTTTGGATTGTTGCCCCAAGTCACATGTTCTATCATTCTTCGTCGCCTCATAATAATGGGACAACAACCTCAAGTTATAGTGCATCACTCAAAAGTTTAGCCTCCAAGCACTCTAAAACTATGAATCCATCCTCCAAACCAGCTTCCTTTTGGATTGTTGCCCCAAGTCACATGTTCTATCTTTCTTCGTCGCCTCACAATAATGGGATAACAACCTCAAGTTGTAATGCATGTTAACCAATTTTTTTATCCGGTATACATTCAGGCTGTTTCTCTTCACACTATGGACGAATCTATAGGTGCTCCAACACCTCTTTGTAGATGAAGTGTTAACAATCTATGAAAGCATCCTCATTGCCAATTTATGCAAAGGTGTGGCATAGAAGCAATACATGTTCCACCATTTGATAGGATTCAAACCTCTCTCATCTTTAGTTGCACAATTTAAAGGCTACAAAATAAGTGAATAGCAAGGTTTGGCATTTGCAAGTAGGACATTTCAATTTCAAAAATTTGGTATTGATGAGGAAAACTAACATCTCCAATGATCTTCCCTATTTTGATGGTGAATTTGTGAAGGATGCATGATAAGGAAGTAGCATAGGGAGAGCTTCTTGAGTAGAACTTGGAAGGCTAGGGAACGTCTTACATTAGTACATTCAGACTGGTGTGGTCCAGTGGAGACTGTTTTTAAGAAAGACAAGGTACATCCCAACCTCTATTGATGATTACTCAAAAAAGACATTTGCATACTTTCTGCAAGAAAAAATAATTTTTTTTTACACATTTTGTTCAGTTTGGATGATAAACAGAGTGTATTGAAGATTCACACCCTCATATTAGATTCTGGGGTAGAAATGTTGGGTTAATGATTCATTTATTATTGTTCTTAGTCTAATTAGATAATTGTTGAAGTTGCTAGTGTGCTCAGCTCTCGAAGGAGTAATTTGAGCTTAAGATAGTTATTGTTGAGTGAATATAGGGGTTGTTTGTTGAATAATTTTTGGGGTCTTCTTGTTTCACGATATCTCTCCCTTGTTCATGTATAAATATTTGCTTTCATAATGAATAAGATTGAGCTGTGTGCATCAATGTTAAACCATGGTATTGCTCCATTATTATTCAAATATTACTGGGGTTAAAATCTTCGATTTAATGCTTATATTTTTTGCTGCTGTGAATGTCAGGGGGGACAATACGTTTCATAAATGGGCAATACATCATCCATGCTTACTCAGTATGACATCGAGGATGTCCAAGAGCACTGCAATAACATGTGTACGTAGCACAATATCTTCTCTTCCTGTTGTTTAAGTTACTTCTCTTTAGCATAGTATGTACTCTTGTAGTCCCATTGACCTACTTTTGTGGTCATTTCTTGCATATTAATAATAATTTTTTTTTGTTGGTTTAAATTTTCATGAGAAATATCTTTGTATTCCATATGAGGAATATACATGTTTTGCTCCTCTGGGACTACTTAGACAACAAGACTCAAAACCATTACAAGGAATACCCATTATGAGCGCAATATGTTACATGTGGGAATTAAACCTGGGAGGGGAGGACAACAACATTTCTCATGAGTCCCAAGCACCCAAGCTAAACCCAATTGACTGGACATTAGTAAATTATCAGATCTATTTTTTTTTAGCATCTTTTGAAATAACATGCAAACAACTTTTGTTTGACTGTTAGCTATGTGAACTATTGCTTATTTTTCCAAATCTTTCACTTCAGTTCCTAATATTTGTCCCATCATTGTGTCCTTGTTAGAGGAATTAACCTTAGTGTTTTGATCTGTACTTAATGTATTTTTCTCTTCATATCTCAGTTTCACAGCAAGAAATAGTTTCCCTGTATCAGCGGTTCTGTGCACTTGATCGAAATGGGAAGGGATTTATTTCAGCAGATGAATTCTTATCTGTTCCAGAGTTTGCAGTGAATCCACTTTCTCAGGTAATTTATGTCCTTTGTTATTTTGTTATATAGGAATTATTTCCTATTTAGTTGACTTACAACTGACGCTTTTGTTCTCAAACTCTCACTTATTCTTGTCTGGGTCATTTGGGCGATATGTTTCTGAATGTTAGTAAATGAAACAATCATGTAAGGAAGAACAATATGCAAAAGGGAGCTATTTGTTTGTGATTATTAGTTGTATTGTAGTAAATATAGAATTTGAAATCTATATGATATGTTGAATGCGTTATATTTTTGTTGCAGAGATTGCTGAGAATGTTAGATGGTTTGAACTTCAAAGATTTCCTAGCTTTTTTATCATCCTTCAGTTCTAGAGCAAGTATTCGACAAAAGATTGAATGTATGGGCTTCCTTTAAGACCTATATAATTTAATTCCTTTTCTGTTAAATCCATGATCTAGCAATTTATGTTTGGATTTATACAAAGCATCTATAGAGCGGTTTATAGGTTTGTCAGTTATGCTTTGTTTCCATCATAGCCTGTAGGAGCATTTTTTGCGAAAGCTCAAATACATAAACATGTATTCATAGCAGTCTTGGTGGCCATCCTTGTTCTGACTTTCGCTGTAACAGTCATTTTCAAGGTTTACGATTCAGATGGCAATGGGAAAGTGACACTCGAAGATATACTCGAAGTGTTGCGGGATTTGACAGGATCTTTTATTTCTGAAGAGCAGCGGCAGGTCATTTAGTTCTATTCTATGTAGTGTAAATAGATTTTTCATTAGAAGAGAAGATTTTCTGCAATAAGTATTCAGTTAATTTGAAAGTTGTTTGGGGTTTGGTGTAGATTGTTTCATGTTTTGGTCAAAGAGATTAGTTCATGTATTTTGAAATGAAAGTCTTCTGACACTATTAGTGTATGATACTATGGAATAACTTAATCTTATAGACTGCCTAGTGAAATTATCGATGTATTTGTTTATTGCAGCAAGTTGTGGGTCATGTTTTGGAGGAAGCAGGATATTCAAAAGGTTGTGGTTTGACAGTTGAAGATTTTTTCAAGGTGTGTATATTGTAGTATTATGCTTGTTAACTTAAATTTAAGCGTTTCAGACCGTGAAGCCATATTGAATGCACTAACCAAGATCAATGTTCAAATATGCATGTTAAAAATCAACGTTTATTAGTCGTATTAACTTAAATCTAAGTTGCACGAAATGGGGAAACGGAAATGAGTTTCCAAAACGGGGTACGATACGAAACACAACCTCCCCAAATTTTGGAAACGGGGAAACGCGACATATATATATATATATATATATATATATATTAGAATTTAGGACATTTAAGAAATGTTATGTGAAATCATAAAACATACATGATAAATTATAATTTATTACATTCAAAGCATAAACTATTACATCACATTTACTCATGAATGATAACAAACACATAATGGAAATAACAATATCGGAATATCCAAAACCAACCTTTATTATATATCAAAATCTCAAAATCAACCTTTATTATATATATGAGGTTGCAAGTACAATAAAGACTATGAGGTTGCAAGTACTATAAAGTCAAAAGTCTAATACTCATTTTCGGAATCATTATAAAAAATAGCAGCAGAAGCATGCTCAACAGTGGATGGTGTAGCTGAAGAATATGTTTGGCCAGTTCCACTTTTATGCTCCTGGTCCTCAATATTCATGGCAACAAGAGAGAACTCTAAATTAGGATTTTCTGGATCCACATCCCATTCTTTAGAAGGACCATTGCCATATTCTGGGACCCTACGAGATGCAAGGCAAAGGTTGGAGTGCACATAAACAAGATCCTTTGCCTTCTGTGAGCCCAACCTGTTGCGCTTCACAGAATGAATAAAACCATAGGTTCTCTAATTCCTTTTTGTTGATGAAGAGCTTGCCACTTGTGAAAGGATGCGAATGGCAAGGTTTTGCAAATGTACACCATTTGCTCCATGACAAATCCACCACCTAACTGGATTCATGGTGCTTCTCTCCTCCAAAGATGATATATCTGAATAATCATCTATATCTGCAGCAAAACTGGCAAATTCTTCCTTCACCTCCCTGTGTAGATGAGCTGGAAAAATTCTCATAAGGGCTTTTTTCACCCCATTAGCCACCTCTCTATCCTTATGGGGTGCCTTCCTCTTCCCATTGCTTTGAGAAATAAGTTCCTCATCATAAAATTTTGGGTTCAAGGCATGTGCTAAAGTGTGCAATGGAGTGTTGAAATTGTTCCACCTATCAACAATGATTTTCTTGATTAATTCAACAAAATGATCATCTACAAACAAAAGCTGTGGAGACTCTTGTGAAATGATTTCCATAGTTTTCTCAACCATGGAATCCATGCCATCATATACCTCTCCTAAGAAAGGTTGGTCAGTGTCAGCATTCCGAAGAAGCTCAAATGCAGGGTTTGTGAACATTAGCAAGAAATCTATCTAGCCCCACCAATCCTCATTAAGGTACAATCTACGCACTGTATATCCTCGCTCTGAATCTGCCTGTCTCCACTCAGCCCAAAGTTGACTTACCACCATAGACACTAATGCTTGCTTAACCTCAACAAGGTGACACAACATTATGAAGTTTGAGGCATATCTTGTCTCAACAACTTTTAACAACTCCAATTTGGAGTACTCTCGAAATATTGCTTGAGATTGGTGGTGGTTGGTGATGAATTTAACAATCTTCCTTGCTTCCCCTGTGAGCTCCTTTATCCATGGGACTTTATTGTCGATCTCCTCTAAGATCAAATTCAAATTATGGACAATGCAGGGTGTCCAAAAGATGTGGTCATACCTCCCCTCAATAATTAAACTTGCAACTTTGCATACTGGTGCATTATCCGTGATAACTTGCACCACCCTGTTAGGACCTACTTGTTCAATAGATTTTATAATAACATCAGCAATGAATTGTGCATCTTGACCTCTCCCGAGCAGTCTTCTGCCTTTAAAAACATTGCTCCTTTTGGTGAAGTGGCAATGATATTTATCAATGGTCTACGCCTTGTATCTGTCCATCCATCTGAGACTATGGTAACACAGAGCTACTCCAAGAAGAACAAATTGGTGATAAGACATCCTCCACAAGATCCTTCTCATTTTTGAGAAGTTGAGTTCTAACTTTCTCATAGTTGTGCCCCTTCTACTCTTGAGGAGCTTTGTTAACTGCCCTTA